>CM037023.1:2017500-2503017 GCA_020875875.1 Dioscorea alata | reverse complement strand
AGATGCATCATCTCCCTTTGCCAAAATCAGCATGGAGAGCCAAAGCTCCTTTAGAGCTTGTTCATGCGGATATCTTTGGTCCTACAAGGATTCTTTCTCTTGGAGGGAAAAAGTACTTTTTATTTGTTGATGATTTTACTAGAATGATCTAGATTTATTTCTTGAATAAAAAATCAGATGCATTCAGTATCTTCTTGGAGTACAAGGCTCTTGTTGAAAAGGAAAGTGGCTTCCAAATCAAGTCTTTAAGAACTGATGGTGGAGAATTCATATATCACCCATTTATGGAATTTTTCAAAAAATAGTGTTGTTGAGAGGAAAAACTGCACCATTGTTGAGATGGCACAGAGTATGCTGAAAGGAAAAAGTCTACCAAACATTCTTTGGGAGAAGCAGTCCATACTACATCCTATATCTTGAATCGCTCCCCCACTAAGGCGGTAAGAGGCAAGACTCCATATGAGGCATGGATTGGAAGAAAGCCACAGGTTGGTGACCTTATAAGTGTTTGGTTGTCCAACATATTCTCTTAATAAATCTCCATCAAAAGATAAATTTGATGAGAAAGGGAATAAGTTCTTATTTGTTGATTATAGTGATGAATCAAAAGGTTATAGATTGATTGATTAATCCTGTGAATAAGAAGTTAGTTGTTGCACAGGATGTTATATTTGATGAGATGACAATCTTAGAGTGGAAGGAAAGCTCTTAACATGCAAGAAATGTTCCTGATTTTTCTCCTGCAGAAAGTTCTAAAACATAACAGATTTGTCAATCACCAAATTCTAGTGTTTCTTCTTCTAAAAGTTCAGAGTCAGACACCATAAATGTCAATCCTGAACATGCAAAACCTATTCTAAGAAGATCTACTCGTGAGAAAAAACAACCGGACAGGTATGGAGACTTTACAAGCCATTATGCTGATGTTACTAATGAGTTTGCATTATTTTCATGTAAACCTCAGAAATATGAAGAGGCTGTGAAGGATGAAAAGTGGGTGAAAGCTATGGAGGAAGAAATAGTCATATGATAGAGAAGAACCATACTTGGGAGCTTGTCAACCTTCCAAATGACAAAGATGTTATAGGGCTGAAATGGGTCTATAAGACCAAATTTAATGAAGAATGGGGCATTCAAAAGTTTAAGGCTAGATTGGTGGCAAAGGGTTATTCACAACAGCCCGAGATTGATTTTAACGAGACATTTGCTCCTGTGGTAAGAATGGAAACCATTAGAATTGTCCTAGCAATTGCAACACAGCTTGAATTACAAAGTCTACCAACTATATGTAATATCAGCATTTTTGAATGGAAAGCATGAAGAAGAAGTGTATGTTGAGCAACCACAAGACTTTGAAATCAAAGGGAAAGAACAAAGGTCCTAGCCATTGCAGCACAGCTTGAATTACAAGTCTACCAACTATATGTAATATCAGCATTTTTGAATGGAAAGCATGAAGAAGAAGTGTATGTTGAGCAACCATAAGACTTTGAAATCAAAGGGAAAGAACAAAAGGTGTATCAGCTAAAGAAGGCATAGTATGGTTTGAAACAAGCTCCAAGAGCGTGAAGCAGCCACATTAATCATTACTTTCAAGAAAATAGATTTCAAAGAAGCCCTAGTGAACCTTCTTTATATATTAAGAGGGATGGACAGAATTTCATCATATTGTGTATTTATAGGGTTGATCTTGTCTACATAGGAACTAATTTGAAGTAAATTGCAGATTTTAAAAGCTCTATGATGACAGAATTTGAGATGACGGATCTGGGAATGATAAAATATTTCCTAGTGAACCTTCTTTATATATAAAGAGGGATGGACAAAATTTCATCATACTGTGTATTTATGTGGATTATCTTGTCTACATGGGAACTAATTTGAAGTTAATTACTGATTTTAAAAGCTCTATGATGACAGAATTTGAGATGACGGATTTGGGAATGATGAAATTTTACCTAGGGATCCAGGTGAAGCGACATAAGGGAGAAATCTTCATATCTCAAGAAAAATATTTGGTTGATCTTCTGCAGAAGTTTCATATGCAGAATTCCAAACCTACTGCTACACCTTTGCCGTAAATGAGAAGTTGAAGATGGAAGATGGAGCTAAGAAGGTTGATGATGCAATGTTTGGAAGTTTGGTTGGTTCTTTGTTATATCTCACTCACACCAGACCCTGATATCATGCAATCAGTTAACATGGTTTCCAGGTTTTCAAGTTCTCCAAGCACTTTACATTTTGATGCAACAAAAAGAATTCTAAGATACTTGAATGGAACCAGGAAACTTGGAATCAAATACATGAAGGAATCTAAAAGATCCTTAATAGAATTTTCAGATAGTGATTCGGGTGGATCTACAGATGATAGGAAGAGTACTTCAGCTTATATTTTCTGCATTGGATCAAATATAATTGCTTGGAATTCAGAAAAATAGCAAATTGTTGCTCTTTCTTCAGTTGAAGTTGAATATTCAACAGCTACTGAGGCTGCATGTGAAGCTGTGTGGTTAAGAAGAATCCTTAAAGGTCTTGGGCAGAAACAAGATGGTCCTACGGTGATTTATTATGATAATATGTCAGCAATATCAATGTCAAAGAATCCAGTTTTTCATGCCTGATCCAAGCACATTGAATTGAGAGTTCATTTTATCAGAGATTTAGTTCAAAAAGGAGAAGTTCGTATGGAATTTCTAAGCACACATGAGCAGCCAGCAGACATGCTTACCAAAGCTATTACAGCAGAAAAATTTGATAAGCATAAGAAGCAACTCCGACTCTCAAATTAGGAGGGAATTTGTGAAAAGTAATTTGTGAGTTAGTGACATTTCTTGGAACTCTCACATGTCTTGAGATTGCTTCCTACCTAATCTAGTGCTTGGTCTTGTTCCTAGATTATTAAAACATCCTATCTATTCTCCATGTTTTCAGCTTTATTTTCTTAGTGACTCTATGCTAGTCATATGTAAGAAAAGTTTAAGAAAAGAAAATGATGAAGCTCTTCTAGTCTTTGAGGAGTAATTTTCAGCAGTTTTGCAGTAGTTTTTCTGATTTTTCTGCAACACTACCCTTTCTCTACCATTTACATTGATTCACAATGTATGTGTGGGGATCTTCAAGGGTAAAGTATATTGTTGGAACTAAATGGTTTGTTTCCTTTGTCGATGATCACACTAGATTAACTTGGCTATTTCTCATGAAAAAATTCTTAAGTAGGTCAAATCTTTCAAAACTTCAATCTCATGCTATAGACTTAATTTCAGTCCAAAATCCAAGTCTTAAAAATGGATAATGCCAAAGAATACTTCAAAAAAATTTTGTGTAGTTATCTCTTGAGTCAAGGCATTGTCCATTTGAGTTCTTGCGTTGATACACCTCAGCAAATGGAATTGCACAAAGAAAAAATCAACATCTCTTAGAGGTGGCTGGATCCCTCATGTTTACCTCTCATGTGTTCCAAAACATTTTTGGGGATTAGTAGTTCTTACAGTGCCTTATTTTATAAATAGAATGTCTTCAAGAAGTCTCACGTTTCAAACCCCTTGTCAAGTTCTTCTCCAAAGCTTTTCACACACAAAAATTCTCTCATCACTAGCACCTAAAATTTTTGGATCCACTGCCTTTGTTCACATTCATCAACAGCATCACAGTACATTAGATCCTAAATCTATTAAATGTATCTTTCTTAGTTTCTCTCCTAACCAAAAGAGTTAAAAATGCAACCGTCCTCTCACCAAAAAAATGTATATCTCCATGAATGTGACATTTTTTTAAAGCCAACCTTATTACCTCAAACCTGACAATCAAAGGGAAAACTTGAGAGAATATTAGCTTTGGGATTTTTCCAGCGATCTTGAATCACCTGAGATATCCCCATCCTCTATTCAGTCATCATTTCATCTACCTATGAATCCAGCTCAACCTAAAACATCCTAATATCATCAAAATCCAACTGGCTAATCAAATTCCAGAAAATTTTCCACCTGTAACTCATCAAATTCCAGAAATTTCCCATCATAATTAGTCCAAATTACCACAAATTGCAAGCCCTGAATTTCGTGTCTATACAAGGAGGAAGAAACCAGAAAAGGAAGTATAGCATTTAACACATTTATCACACGACTCATCAAATTCCAGAAATTTCCCATCATGATTAGTCCAAATTACCACAAATTGCAAGCCCTGAGTTTCATGTTTAAACAAGGAGGAAGAAACTAGAAAAGGAAGTAGAGTTTTTAACACATTCATCACACGACCATGAATCTGAACCGAGAAGTGCACCAACCTCAATTCACTTAGGTGAGGAAATTTATGACATTAAGATTGTGACTCCTATTATTGATGATTTGGATATTCCAATTGCTCTAAGAAAGGGATGTTAAAGCTTGCACTAATCATCCTATTGGTATTTTTGTTTCATATGAAAGATTGTCACCATAATATTAGGCTTTTGTCTCAGTTCTTGATAGCATACAAGTGCCTAATTCCATTCAGGAAGCTCTCCAAAGTCCAGGTTGGAAAAATGCAATAGCCAAAGAAATCAAAGCTCTAGAGAAGAATGGTACTTGGGTGATATCAGGCCTACCTCTAGGAAAAAAACCAGTTGGTTGTAAATGGTTGTTTACTGTTAAACATAAAGCCGATGGGAATGTTGACAGAATAAAAACACACATTGTGGCAAAGGGTTTTACTCAGTCTTATGGAATAGATTATCAAGAAACATTTGCTCCAATAGCTAAACTTAACATCATTAGAGTTCTATTTTCTTTGTCAGCAAATCAAGATTGGCCATTGCATCAATTGGATGTGAAGAATGAGTTCCTTAATGGTAACCTAGAAGAAAAGGTTTACATGGATATCCCACCGGGAATGGAACTTCTTTCAGTAACTGAAAGGTATGCAAGCTAAGAAGATCCCTTTATGGCCTTAAACAATCTCCTCATGCACGGTTTGACATGTTCGCTAAGGTAGTGATCAGATGTGGATATTCACAATGTCAGGCAGATCATACATTATTTGTAAAATCCTCAACTGATAGGAAGTTGGTTTTTTAATTGTATATGTTGATAATATCATTCTAACGGGTGATTATGAGGAAGAGCTACTAAGATTAAAAAAATTCTTAGCCAAAGAGTTTGAAATCAAGGATCTTAAAAGCCTCAAATATTTCCTTGGCATGGAGGTAGCTAGATCAAAGGAAGGTATATTTATCTCTCAACACAAATATGTCTTAGATTTACTAAAAGAGATAGGTATGCTTGGATGTTAGCTAGCAGATACTCCAATATATCCAACCAAGAAAATAGGCTATGAAAAAGAAAGCATACTAGTTGACAAGGGAAGATATCAGAGACTTGTAGGTAGACTTATCTACCTCTCACACATAGCCTAACATTGGGTTTGCAATGTGTGTTATAAATCAATACATAAACAATCCAACAAAGGAGCACATGGAAGTTGTGAATAGAATCTTAAGGTACCTTAAGATGACTTCAAGGAAAAACCTACTATACAAGAAGAATGATACAAGAAATGTGGAAATCTTCTCAAATGCAGATCAGGCAGGAGATATTTCAAATAGGAGATCAATATCAGGATATTGTTCCTACGTATGGGGAAATCTTGTGACATGGAGAAGCAAGAAATAATCTGTAGTTGCAAGAAGCAGTGCTGAAGCTAAATTTAGAGCTCTAGCTCTTTGTATTTGTGAAGGAATGTGGATTCAAAGATTACTGGGAGAAGTGGGTATAGCTACAGAACGACCTATCAAGGTATACTGTGACAATCGAGTTACAATAAGCATTGTTAAAAACCCAGTCCATCATGATAGAACAAAACATATCGAGATAGATTGACATTTCATTTCAAAGAAGGTTGAAAAGGAGATTGTACAGCTGGTCTATGTGCCCACAAGATCCCAAACTGCAGATATTCTTACTAAAGCTCTTCCAAAGGCTACCTTTGAAGAACCGAATTACAAGCTAGGTTTGAACAACATGTACAACCCAGCTTGAGGGGGAGTGTAGAATTCTTAGTCAAAGTTGGTTAGAGCAATTACTTGTTTTTGGACCAAATTATATGGATGAGACAGCTACCTAATTTTATGACAAATTTTAAGGCTAAATATCAGCCGCTAAGTCTGATTTTATGGCTGAATATCAATCACTAAGGTCTAACTTTATGGCTGAGGATATTAATTGTGCTGTATATATATTACCTTGTATTCTTCATTCTAGTTAAGTGTAAAGAGAGAAACTTTGATCTCTGAAAACTTCACTCAATCTAATATCAACGAGTTTTTACCACAGATTGCTTTTAATATGCATTCACCACCCTTAGATTAAGTAATGGACATGTCCCATTGATTTTAAAGTAGCAGAGAGGATCCTTTCCCTTAAAAACAAGGCGACCCAAACTGTATGGAAGGAAAAGCTCTTTACTTTGTCTTTGAAATAGTACCTTGAATTGAAAAATAATGACCATTTTATATTATGGAACTTCATAATTTTTATAATTCTTTTATCATCTCTTAGTCTTGGAACTTTATATTGCTGTGAATAAAAGGAAACAAAACAAAGATAGTTGCTTGACATGGCTTACTTTTTCAAGTAGATGAAAACCATGTCCTGACACTTTAGCATTGAAAAGGACGACTATCGAATAATAAATCCATCCCGAAATCAAAGGTAGCCGCAGCTGAGGATGATACATTCAATAGCATAACCAGAAGTATAAAATTCTCAACCACTGACACTACAATAAGTTGGCACTAAGAATTAAAATTTCCAATGGTATTTACCACTTACCACATCACTCATCACCAATCTCTTCAACCTAATGTTCCCACTAGTGTCAATTTTAGCAATTTGGCAACCCTAGTAATTCCAAATACTCAAAGTAAAGGAGAACCTAACAAATCTTTTGCAACATACCATCTGTGTACTCGGATTCTAAAATGGTAGACCCTTGAGTGATGCCCAAGAAACAAGCTCTCCAAGCTTATAGAAAATCATAGTGTTAAGGAAGGTAATTCTTCATTTGATCAAGAATGAGGATTTTAGTAGTCTTTTGAAAAATTTTCAACCAATGTTCGGACTTCAATCATGAGAAGCTTTATCATCTAACATAATTTAGGTCTATGAAATGGGTAAAATATAGACTCGTAGAATATTTTGAGAAGCTCTCTTGTCATTTGAATTTGACAATTTATTTGTGGAAACATGATGCTAAAAAGATTATCTGTTTTTTTTTTTTTTTTTTTTTTGGGCTACCCTTTGTTGATAACAACTGGGCATAGAAATAGAAAATTATTGCCTTCATAAAAAAATCTCCACTTTCTCTGAGGCCTATAAGCTTAAGGGTTTCGAGTTTGTAGTAAAGAAGTAATTAGTGGAAAAATGACCAAGTCAAATGGTAAAATAAAAGGAAATAGCAAGGCTTCCACTGCAGAGTTGCTTGAGGATGCAAAAGTTGACAAAAATGGGGTTGGTTTGACAAGGGTTTTGGTGTTGTTGTTTTCAATGGTTTGGGCTGGGAAGAAGAAGTATTAAAGCATGGATTGAAGATAAGAGATGGGGGGAGATGGAGGGTGGTGTTAGAAAAGAGGGTTGCTTTGGAAGAAGAGTGGAGGAAATTGCAAATTGTCGAGTTGGACCTATTTTGTAGTGAAGTGAATTGATTCATGAGTAGGCCAAGTTGTTGCTGGAATTTTATAATCTAAATGAAGACAAGTTGCTAATGAAATTTGTCCACCTAGTTTTATAAGAGCAGTGACGGCTAAGGGGTTTGCCTTAATTCCGTCACTTTCATTAGAGAAGTAGTCTCAAAACTTCATTCGAGCATAGTTTTGATCAAGTGTGTCAGCCTAAAGAATATTCACAACCACTACTGAGTCAGGGGAAAACCACTGTGTCCCCTTAAAATATTGTAAAAAGGTCTTGGCCTTGACTAAGATGCCCCCTATAATAGCATTTTCCATCTACGCTACCATGATCTAGAGATCCCACTTAGCTAAGAGGATCATCCATTGCCACGAACAGCTACTCAAGACCAAGTCATCACCTAAGAAGGCTGCTATTCCTTTGCATCACCTTCTTCGAAAACAAAATGGTCTTGATACAGCTCACTCTCGTCATTGGGCCGGGCCGGGCCGGCTCAAAAAATTTAGGCTTTAGCCCAGCCCAAGCCAAGCCCAAAACCAATGAGCCTTATGAATAGTTTGGGACGGGCCCGGCCCGGCCGGCCCAAATTTTAAATATGAAACCCATGGCCCAACTCATGGGCTTGGCTTTTTGGATTAATTATTAGATCGGGCTAGGATCGGCCCATTGGATTCGGCTCGAATTGGCCCATTATTTTTCTGTTTTAACTTTACTTAATTGATCTTTGTGATGATTTTAAAATAAAAAAATAAAATAAAAATAAAAATCAATAATTTCATTAATTGATTAGTATTATTAAATTTTCACTTGAGAAAATATTGCAAAACTAAAATATGGATAAATCCCAACTAGGTTGACACCTACTCATTCCATCATTGTATATTCTGTGATATTTTTTAAAAATTATATTATTAATATTTAATAATAAATTCAATAGGTCAGCTCATGGGGCAACCCGTTGGATAAACCCAAAAAAAGCCCAAAAAGATTGGTCCGCGGGCTGGCCTATCATTTAAAAATGATATCCATATCCAATCCAAGGTTTGTTTGGATCGGGCTTTGACTAACCCATCAAACATTAACTTTGGATTGGATTTAGATCGGGCTTAGGTTGGCCTTGGGTCAGTCCGTGGCCTTGGGCCAAATGATGAGAGTGAGATACAGCGTGACAATCTCAAAAGCATTCACCATTGTTACAACATTAGTGAAAAATGATTGTGTCACAGCAATCTTCTTCTTAAGACTCCTCTACAATGGAGAAAGGGCATTCACCTCAATCAAGGTCAAGGTGCATGTTGCTGCAACAACCTCTATCTTCGTTAGCATAATCTTTCTATTCGATTTAGCCAAGAAGACCATCCTTTAGCAAGAACAACTCCTTAGGAGCAGTCACTACACAAAGATATCCATCTCCTCGATGTTGCAAATAGCCAAGGAGATTGTTTTTTCTTCAATTATCTTCATCCAAGGGAAAATGGTCTTGATCTAGTACGATGACCTTGAAAGTGCTTACAACCACTAATGAGTCGATAAAAAGCAACTGCATCTCCGCGATCCTTTTCTTAGGAATACTTCCCTTTATTGAAAGAGAGGTATTGACCTTAATAAAGGTTGAGATGGCCACTATAGCAGCAACCTCTATCTCTACTGTTACGATCCAACTCAGTCGAGAAGATTGTCCTTTAACGCAAACAGCTTCTCAAGACCAAGTGACCATCCAAGTTATCAATATGCCTTGATGTCAGGAACAAGTGAATCTACCCCTCATTCCATCACATTTGTTCAAAACAAAATGATCTTAAGCCAAATAAATGACCTCAAAAGTGTTCACCACCACTACCAAGTTGATGAAGATCAATTGTGTCTGTCGTCCTCAAAGCAAGAATCCCATGCATTGGGGAAAAAGCCTTGACTTAGTTAAGATGCTAGCTACAACAGCATCCCCTATCTTTGCCACTACAATGTCTAAATCCAACTTACCTGAGATGATTATCCTTTAGAAGAAGTGCAAACAGTTCCTTAAGACTAGGCACCCAAGGCATCTATCCCTTAATATTAGGAACAACTAAGGCTGCACTTCCTTTCATCACCTTCGTCCAAGACAAAATAATCATGATCCAACGCAATGTCCTTAAGCATTTACCAAAGCTATCTAGTTGATGAAGAATAACTACATCCCTCGATCCTCTTGTTAAGAAGCCTCCTTTTCTTTGGCCATCTGTCACGGGGTCGATCCGGCGATCACTACACCGTGCGGCACTTGCGACCGCGCAAGTCAACCTCCACCCAAGGAAGGCCCAAAAACACACCCAAGGATCGTTCAAGCACACCCTCACCGGCCAAGATACAAGCAAACACAATGCACAAGACAAGGAAATAAGAAGAGAACCGAAATAAGAGAGAAAAGGGTAAAACTCTCTATTAATGTAGTCAAGGTTACACCAAGAGTTAAGACAACACCGGCCAAGACCTTCACTCTACCACAGAATGAAGGTGATCCTCACCCTATCCTCACCCTCTCCAAGTATTCTTGAGAGGAAGAGAAGTTAGCTGTGACCAAACTTGACATGCCCATCACATCAACACCCGCTATCTTCACTGTTGCGATCTCTCGATCCAACTTAGCCTAAAGGATTATCCTTTGATGCGAACAACTCCTTAAGACCATGTCACCACCCAAGACATTCATCTCATCGAAGTCAAGAACCACCACGAAGGCTACATAGGCTACATCATCTTTTATCATCTTTGCCTATAACAAAATGGTCTTAATCCAACATGGCGACCTCAAGATCATTCACAGCTACTACAAAGTTGATGAAAAGCAATTACCGCTCCACAATCCTTATCTTAGCGTTGGAATAATTGCTTTAGCCTCGACTAAGATTGTGATGCCCACTACAGCAACATCCTCTATCTCTGCTACCACAATCTCCAGATTCAACTTAACTAAGATCATCCTTTGGTGCGAACAGCTATGCAGCAGGTCACCACCAAGACATCCATCTCATTTTTCTCGGGAACAGAGGTTGGACTTCCTTTCATCACCTAGCCCAAAACAAAATGATCCTGATTTAACATGATGACCTTGAGTGTGTTCAAACTGCTAAGTCAGAAAAGAATGATCGTCTCTGATTCTCTTCTTAAGAAAGCACCCCATTGTTGGAAGAGGGGCCTTGGCCATAACCAAACTCAATGTGCATGTCGCAACAACATCTTCTATCTTTACTATTGCAATCTCTTAATCCGACTTAGCAAGAAGGATTATCCTTTGGTACGAACAACACCACAGGGCAAAGTTACCACCCAAAATATCCATCTCTTTCATGTCAGGAATGATCAAGGAGGCTACACCTTCCATTACTTTCGTCTAAGACAAACTATTCCAAAGCCAACGTAATGACCTCAAGAGCATTCATCACCGCTAGCAGGTCAGAGGAGTGACTATGGCTCCAGATCCTCTTCTTAGGATAACTCTCCTTCCTTGGAGCAAAGGCCTTAGCTATGACCAAGGGTACCCACTGCAGTAACACCCTTTACTCTCGTTACTATGATCTCTTGATCCAACTTAGCCGAGAGGATTATCCTTTGGCACAAACAACTCCTTAAGACTAAATTATCACCTAAGATATCAAACTCCATAATGTTAGAAAAAACCCCGACGGTTGCACCTGCTTTCATCATCTTCATCCATAACAAAATGGTCTTAATCCAACACCACCACCTCGAGAGAATTCGCAACCACTACCAAGCTAATGAAGAACGATTATATCTCCACGATCTTGTTAGGAAGACTATTGAAATAAGGGCCATGCCTCGATCAAGGGTGAGATGCCCGTTGCCACAGCACGCTTTATCCCCACTACCGTGATCTCTAGATCAGACTTAGCCCAGAGAATCATCCTTTAGCACAAACAACTCCTCAAAACCAGATCATGACCTAAGAGTCCATTTCCTCTATGTCGAGAATGGCCAGGAAAGCTGCATATCTTTCCGTCCTCTTTGTCCAAGAAAAAATAGTCTTAATCTAGTATGATAACCTTAAGCGTGTTCCTTGCCACTACAGAATCAATGAAGAGCAACTGTGTCTCCTTAATCCTCTTCTTAAGAAGATTAAGTCTTGGCCTTAACCAAGTTTGAGATGCCAGTTTTAACAGGACCCTCTATTTTTTCTACTACAATATGTAGATTCGAACTAGCTAAGAGGATCATCCTTTAGCAGGAATAACACCTCAACACAAGCCACTGCGCAAGAATCTGTCTCCTCTATGTTGGGAAACAACCATGAAAGTTGAATGAATGAGAGGTTTTCCCCTAAGAGCCAAAGAGGAAAAAGGTGATTGGAAAGACCAACTTCCTATAAGACGTGACTAAAAGAAAAAAAAGACTAAAGACGTCATGTCGAGAAAACGCTAAACATTGATCGCTTAGCAAAACCAAAGCATAGCAACTGCAACGAATTCATATCCCAATGCACATCAGAAAAAATATACCAAGTCCTAAACATACAATGTCCTATACAGCTAAAATCTCCCTAGGACGATCAAATCACTATCCTGTTGCCAAGGTGACCCATCTAGTAGGTGACCCGATAGATAAATGGCATGTGGCCTAACATGATCGATGCAACTCGAGATATTTCAAGAAACTACCTCATTTTGTTTTTTCTCTCTCTTATCATCATAACTCGATTGAATGCACATCATGAACATCCTGCCCATTGGAAGCAATAATCAGATGGCTCCCTTTACACAGGCACAGCAAGCCCTACATCACGGCCCACTCCCACATGACAATCAGATAATGTCTTCAACATAGCAATGCCCTAATCACCTTAGCCTAAGTTATAAGACCAAGAAGCTATAAAATAAGCAACATCTAACCTGGAAAGGAGGAAAAAAATGCTTAATTCTCTCTCTTGAGCAATAGTCTAATTTAGGCATCGAAAATCCCCTATGAACCTAAAGTGCTCCGGAAGGCACCATTGCCAGTTCTTTTTTTTTGTTGACAGGAAGTCCAACCCACCCAAGTCAACCGACCAAAGTTTAATAGGAAATAGAGAAGGCCAATCCCAAAAGAACTAGTCCTATCTCTATCTACGTAAAATTATTGATATCACCCATCATCAAACTCATTGATATGTTTTGATTCCAAGAGGAGACAAATTCCACATCAACATAACTTGCGTCAATGGTAGGCTATCATTCTTTTTCAATAATGGACCATGAAGTCCTTCCATGTTTTATTTAACCAAAGCCCCTCCTTTTCTGCATGTATTCTAAAACCCATTAGATGTTAAATTAATTTGTTTTTTAACCCCTTCTTAAAAATAATTATAACTTTCAAAATTACTACTCTGACCCTTCACATTCACTTCTTTCACTCCATGTCTCTTGCTAGCTAGCAAGCTCGCCCACCCCATGTAGCTCCCAGGATGGAGCTAGGGCAAGCCAACCCCACCACTAGGAAAGCCCAACCTGGTCCCGCCGACTCACTAAGGCAAGGCGAGCTCAACCTGGCCCCAAGTAGCTCCCACGTGCAAGCAAGCTATGGCCATGCAAGTTGGTCGGGCCAGGAACAAGCTCACCATAGTTTCACGCAAGCTCCCCCAGCCACTGCAAAGTCGATGTGACCAAACAACCCAGTAGAGCTCACCAAAGACAATGAAAAAAAAATATATTAAAAGGGTAAATTGATAAATTTATTCAAAAAGAGATGCTTGAAGACTAAGTTTGAAATAGCAAAGAGTTGTCAGGCATAGAAAAGGCTCTAGGGATTTTAAAGTCCTTTTAAAAATTAAAAAATACCTCCAAGTCATGTTCCCTTCTCTTTTTCCAGCCATGTTAAATTAAAACCTGCATTTACTGAACTGACACGCAAGTCCACAGCACAAACGGTAGAAAAACCAGTGAATAGGAAAAGCAGACCTCAACTGAACCTGTTGATACTTGAAAAACTGAACCAAACCTATATTCAGTCAAGGGTTTATAAAAGAAATCCAGCACTTGATGCTTCAAAAGAATTTAGGATTAAGAAGGGTCATGGAGACTCTTCACCACAGGAAGGCACCTGAAAGGCTATATTAGCTCATTCACTGCAGTAAGCACAAGATATAAATGTAGGCGAACAACATAGTTATAAATGACATATATATATATACACACACACACACATATTAGCTCAAAAAGGTTTTTCACTTCTGATTACTCAAAATTCACATACTTGAAGCAAATCAAGCTAACCTCTCTGAAAATTTTACCAAGCCTTAAGTTTTTTGAACTTAGAAACATTACACTGATTCATTAATCAAAAATTTTATATTGCTTTTAAAGTTCTAACCCATTAAAGCAAGACAAATGGTATAATCATAGAAGGGATTTAGAATCTCAAAATAATAGAACAAATACATAAAGCAGTGCAGCCTTATTAGGGTAGAAAATTTTCTTTATTTTCAATAGATCACTAAATTGAAGTTCCGTGAGCAAACAAACCTTAAAAAACAAGACAAAAGTTGAACATCCATGCCATTACCACACAATGTAAATGTAGTCAGAACTCTGTATAGATAACTTACATACAGGATTGTGCATGTCTTCACCAATGCCAATCTCTATAAGGACTGAGTGTAATAATCCAGAAACATAATGAAGAATAACAGTCGCTGCACCAACCTATTTATATAAATAAGTAATTCATCATTGAGAGGAAATATAAGAAATAACATGAAAAGCTTGGAAATTTACTCAAATTGATGCTTACAACTGACGAATACATGAATATCGCTAGTGAACTTTTTCGGCCTGTTGGCAGCAACTTCATACCCTGCAAGCAAATAAACAACAAGAGATGCAGTTAATTGAAGGGGATAATTTCCTGACTTTCATTGAGTATAACGTTAAAATTCATTTGACATAGAAGTCGGGTATTCACACAAACACCCACAGCATGTGTAAGATATGTAATCTTTACCACTACAACCATCACCACAAAATACAACTGAAACTACAAAAGTCAAGTGAGATTTTGTGTGCAACTGAGTACTTCACAAGTTCAAACTAAAAGGTAAAACAGAAAACAAATAACATTTTTCCAAGTAGATATCCATGAGAGAAAGACTGACTCATAGAGCAAATCAGTTGGAAACGCAATTTTAAGAAACTCAAGAACATTATTATTTCAATTTTAAAGTAGTAAAAAACAACAACAGCAACAACAGCATCATGAGATTTTGTTTCATTCTTCCACTACAACTCCTCTGATATACCAGATGACATCTGATAACACTCTAACCAACAAAGGACTCTAAATCCTAAAGCAAAAAAAGGTGTCCTCATTTCAAGATGCACAATGTAGCCATAAATCATAAGGTCATAATCAAAGCATAATAAGATGTAGTCATAGAACACAAGATCTTAATCAGAGCATAATGAGATGTAGCCATGGAACATAAGATCTCAATTAAACCATACTGAGATGTAGCCATAGAACAAAAGACCTTCATTAAAGTTTAATGAAAAATATCAACTTCCCCCACGCAGAGGACAACATAAGCTGATACCAAAGTCTAACAAAATGAGAAAGGAAAGCATTACCTGGAAAAGGATCATCAGAATAACAAGAATAATACCAATAGTCATGGCACTACCATAATAGAACACTATCGACTCACTGAGAACCCTCGCCAGCAACATCAAAACCATTCCCACGACCAGAAAGACCACACGATGAAACAAGAACTCTGGGAAAGAATAACAAATTTTAAATTCAAGAAAAACAACAAGCACCAACAATGAATTCATCCCAACAATCAAATTTCAAGAAAATCCACCTTCATCACTATAAACCTCAATGGGACTCGCGAAATTAATTGACCTTCGAATGTCCAAAATCACGTCCCCATAAGGCGATATAGAATGCATCCAAGAACCTTTGTAGAGCCTCTGCCACTGAGAATCAGAGCACATGCAAAGCCCAATCGACGAATTCCTGATAGAACAAGACAAGATTAACATCAAAGAAAGAAAAGAACACTCACCCTCAGCTAGGGTTTGATCCATTACCTATGGAGGCAGACCTCGACGGTCTGAGGACGAAGGAAACCATCCCCCTGATCGACCGAGACTCTGATTTTCCGGGAGTGGGCGAATTTTCTAAGGTTTTGAAACCGTGGTAGACCGCGGAAGTGGACGCGATTGCAGGCGACAATGGAACCCGGCGATGCGCCAGGAGAGTTCGCCACCGACTGGCCGGAGGGAAGCCGGAGCTTAGCTATCGCCGAGAACTCTTCGGGGAAGGCGAAGGAGCATCCGACGACAGCAAAGAGGAGAACGATGATGGAGAGGAGGAGGTGAACGATGAGTTTGGCCTTCATCGCCTTTTCGAATGAAAACGATGAGATTACCGTTGGGACGGAAGCTATATAGGGGTGGACATAGTTCGGGTCGGATCTTTCATAACCGGTATCCGAATCCAGCAAGCTTTCCACACCCGACCCGTTAAGAATCCAAATAAATTATGTTCAATGTGTAACACCTATTCTACCAGGTGAAAAAATTTGCTTGCATTTAAAAAAAATCACATACTAATTGGGACAGACAACTGCTAAATAGACCAGTGGAAATCATCATGAGTAGTGGATGAATGGTGCAAGGTCGAATCCCTTATGCTACAGTATTGTACAGTATTACATAAATATATTATAGATATACTGAATAAATACTGTATTGGTTCTATTCAACCACGGTTTATCCGACCCCATGCGAGAGGAGTTGAATTATCTACTCCTCTAAGGCTCCGAGACAAAAAATTTACCATTTTAGAGTTGAGGTCATTGATATATTATTTTGGGCGCATATGGCAGGGTCTAATTGCCCAATATGTTAATTGTCGTTAAGCTATCGTAACTAGTGCACAACTATGCTTTTCTATCCGTCTGACACCCTTTTATGGAGTGTCACTTCTCGTCATTCATAAAAAAATAAAATAAAAAAATTGGGATAATTGTTAATAATGTTCATGACTAATGTAAAAATAAAACAAATGTTTTGAAACCCAGGTTGACCCCGTTAGTTAGACCCAGTTCAACCGGACTCGGGCATGTCACCATGTTGGGTCTAGATTTTTTAATGTTTGTAATCTACCATAGCAAAGGTGGTTAGTTGTTTTTCAAGTAAATGTTAGGTGTTCGGTTCAAATCTTAAAATAAACATGTTTTTTTTGTTAAATATAAATTTATTTTATAATAAAACTTTTGTATTTTTTATATTTAAAAAATAAAAATTCATACTCCTCTTAATTACACAAACACGTAAACATTAATGTTTGTATATATAAGCTAATTAAATATCATTTAATACTAAACTTTTAAAAACCGAATCAGGTTATTGGAATCAATTTTAAATCTGATTTTACATTTTACACTATTTTTTTAGTCATCAAATACTTATGATTTACCTCATCATATACATGCTAATCATTATGTTTATAAATCATAGTAATTTATTATATGATATTAAAAATATTGAATTTTTCGAGGTTTACTATTTTTTTTGTTGATATCTAATTTACAAAATAAATTATTTGTTTGTTATACTTTATATTATTATTTTTAAATTCTTAGCAATTATAATACATATTATATATTTATATTTAATTAAAACTAATATATATATATACCGGGTCAATCTCGGTTTAACTCTGATTTGTCCATTGACCCGTGACCCAGAAGCGTTCTTTGCTCGCACCTCGGGTCGAGTTTCAAAACATTGTATAAAACAAACATTTCTGAATACATAGATATATATACATCTTCTATTTAATAAAATTCTCTATTAAGATGGCTAATGTATTACATTTGAATCTCTATAAAGAAAAAAGTCTTGTCCCTCAACAACCGCACAGGGAAGTCCTTTTGTCAGAACTGCATCAGCAAAAAGACACGGCAAACTCCAACTCCAATGCAGCAAAAGAGCAGATCAAACATCCTTTCAAGATTCAACTCCCAACCTCTGGGATACTCTGCAAACTAGGTCTCCATTGCCCAATGTTCCCACTTCTCTTTCCTCCCATTCTCAGGCACTGCTGCCTTTCCTCCTCCTCTTGCTCCTCCTCCCCTTCCTTCTTCCCATTCTCCTCCTTTACCTTCAAATTCACAAAGCAAAGCTTAATACATATTAATGAATTTACATGTATGTTCATCTTGAAGAAAATATTAAGCTCTCACCACAGACTGAGATTGATCATCAACAGTAACTTTATGCTTCTCCAGAAGTTTGCTGAGTTTAACTCTTCTCTTTGAGCCAAACTCTCTTAACACATCTATAACCCAAGAAACATAAATCAGAGAACTATAATTCAACGCAAGCTCATGAAGCCATGCAAAAAAAGTACGTACCTTCAAAGCTGACAAGACGGTAAACATGGCCAACCTGAAGAGTGTCATCAGGCCTAAGAAGCTTGAGATGCTTCACTAAAGAAGAGGAAGAAGAACTGGTTGAAGGGTTGGGAGAGGTGATGATGATGGCAACATAGTGACCAGGATGAGCAGCCATGACGTCGCCGGCGTTGAGTGACCAGAAGACATGCTCTACTTTAGAGTCTGGATGTTGGATTGTGACTCTTGCTGCATCTGTGGCTTGGCAATTTCCCATAGTTTGATCTTGTTATGAAGGAAAAGAAAAGGAAAGAGAAAGAAAGAAAGGTTTTGTTGAGAGTTGCTTGAAGAGAAGGAGAAGGAGGAGAAGTCGTTTGTATTATAAGAAGAAGAGAAGGTAGAGGTGGGCAATGGTTACACGTCTGAATCAACAACCCAAGCACATAGCAAAAGCAAATATGAATTATTATTTAGGGAGTGTCATTGTCTCAATGTGTTTTTCCTTTTTTTTCTCTTTAAAAAAAATAACGTGGTTTTGGTTCATTTTAATTGTGTATTAATTTTATATAGGTTTGTTTTGAGTATACAAGTTATTTTGAGATTAATAAAATAGCTTGTGCATCCTCTTCTTGTTAATTTTTTTTCTTCTCTATTATAAGTTCTTTGATATCAAAATAATATTATATATATCTATAACGTGGACAAATCACTACAAGTACCACTTTATTTATGACTTCATAATAATATATTATTATTAGTAAAAATAATTAACATATATACATAAAAAGAATTATGATATAATAGGATTTGGCTTTTTGTTTTAAAGGAAAGTCAAGAATATTAGGAACTTAGTGAGATAAAAGAGTTAGGCTTGAGTTGACCACCTTGGAAATGCTGGTTGAGTTCCAACTAATAAGACGCGTGCTAGACGCACTAAAGAGTCGGAGGTGTCTACGTGTGGGGTTGGACTCTTAAGTTGGGTCAGATGGGTTGGTGATGGTTGCTTTGCATTTGTGGTGACTAACTAGCGCACTAGATTTAGTGGACGTTTACCAAACTTTATTAGCGAAGTAAATTTCTTTTATTATGAGTTCAAGTCCAACATGCCCTCATGGAGTTGACTTTTGCCCTTAGGTATTTTGATTGGGATAAAACATGTGATTTTAGTGGTGACCATGATGGACAAGATATATTCAAGAGTGTTCTTTTTAGTTTTATTTTTATTTTTATATAAATATGGATAAACTAGGAACCTCGATCTTTGAATTAATAGAGATTTAAATATTAATAATTTGGGAGAAAAATAAAATATTACCTCAATTTCCATGGTAAACTTTTATTTATTAAAATTTAGTAAAAATAGATTTTTATTTATCAATATTGTATTATTTCTTCACTGTGTTCTTGTAAAAAATTAAAAATAAATAATTGTTAACTGTTTTTAGTAAAAGTTATATTTGCTTATATAATATAATTTTTTTAAAAATTTAAATTCAACAATTTTTAGCATTTAAAATATATAATAAAAACAAATTATTTCTTTCATGTGACAAACTCAATAAACAATTATACTTCCAATATTTTTATACAAAAGACCCTGTACTAATAAGTCAAGATCCCTATTTAAAGAAGACAGGGATATATACTGACATGGAGCATAACTATAATGTGGTCCTTCGTAAAATGAATATTATAAATAAGGACGTTATATCAATAGACAAACAGGCAGGGGACCGTGCATGGTGGTGTAGCAATTTCCTCACAAATTATTATTATTATTATTATTATTATTTGGAACACCACCAAACGGGTTGAAGTCCATTTTTAGCGAAATGCATCCGACCCGAATCCGAACTATTTCAACCCGACCCGAAAACACGACATTCGTATTCCCTTCTTCTCGAGAGGCCTCGCCGGAGTGGAACTCCGATCTCCTGCTACTTCTCCGCCGCTGCCACCGCCATCACAGCCGCCATGAATCCCTTGCTAAGGCGTCTATCAACCTCCCTCCCCTCTCTCCGTCTCTCCTCCTCTTCGACTTCATCTTCCCTCGGGATCCCACCACCGCCGCCGCATCAGCAGCAGTGGACCAGGGGGATCCGTGTGAAGGTGGTCAACGGAAACCTTGACCAGGCGCTAGCGGTGATGCAGCGCAAGATGACGGCGAGCGGGATGGAGCGCCTGATCCGCCGCCAGGTCGGGCACCACCTCAAGAACTCCGAGAAGCGCGTCCTTGCACGCAAGAGGCTTGAGCTGCGCATCCGATCCGAAGATCTCGCTCGCAAGCTTCGCACCATCCTTCTCAAGAAGATAAGGTCGTTCTTTGTCCCTCTTTGTCCCTCTTTGTCTCTTCGCACCTTATGTCAAAACCCTGATGAAACCCTAACCCTAGATTCCGGCTAACATTCAATTAGTCTGATCAATTTTTCTTATATAGCCGATTAAGAAATTTTGTGAATGTCGTGATAAATTTCCGTTCAATTTTGATGTTACTACTTATTGATTGTATTCCTCGCATTGGTAGTAATTTCTCTTTTAAGGATGAAATCATGAAATTTTTTTTACAATTTGCCCTTTTTCCTTAGTTTATCCAGCCAATCATTGCAAATTGAAGTTAAGAGAAGATGTGGATGCTAAGCATGGGAGAAGTCACCTTTTTAGTGGATGTTCAAGTTATTCTAATTAGCATAATTTAGTAGTGACACTTAAGGGAGATGATAAGGGTTGATGATTTGGACAAAGAGATGGTTCTTAAACTGGGGGTATAATTTTTTCTGTGACTTCCCGTCAATTTAACTCTTTCCTTGAGGAAGAGAATTGACACAAGTTACTCTTCCTGGGGGATGGTTTGGAAATTCAAATGTGAAAATTTGGTTAGTGACCCACATTCGATTGGATTTTGAGGTATTATTGTAGTATTACTATTAAACCCTTGGTCAATGGTTGGGGGATGTCTTTTTCTTCCTATTTGAGTTCATGTGTGAAAATAAAGTGGCATAAAAGCTTAACTGTTAAATTGCCAGCATTGATTTGCAATGTAAAGTCTAAATGCCATCAATTCATGGTTTCCATTTCTTCCGTGTTCTTAGTGTTTCCAAAGTTGATTATTTAAGAAGTCTAGTTGGTTGTCCTTGAAAGTAAGCTTCAAGTCCTTTATTTCTAAACCAGATGAAATATTTTATGTCAGGATTCAACAAAGTGAAGATTATCATGATTGGAAATTAGGTAAAGTTGGTAAAGTTGATAAAGTTGAGTGATTTAATTGTTCGGTAATAACTCAAACATATAGTGTATATCCTTTGAATTTATTTTTTATGATGAATTTGTTAGCATGCCATGTTTAACTAAGTGGGATTTTCTATTCAATGTGTACAATAGTGTTGCGGTTTATATTGTTTGGTTCAAAATTCCTGAGCTACTAATGACTCTCTTGGAAGCACAGGAAATTCTTAAGTGTTCCTTTTTTTTTTTTAATTTTGTTAGTGTGTGTGCTTACGGGAAATGAGTCATATGACAAGGACAAGGATCTGTTTCATGAGTTGCTATGTAGATATTTACCATATCACTCACAAAGGCAAGGACCTGTTTAAGAGTTATTATGTAGAATTTTGGCCCATTCACAACAACAAGGATCTGTTAATGGGCTTGAAAAGATTGGCATCATCGTCTTTCAAAGAAGAACCATTTGCATGTTCTCTCTCAACCAGTGAGGACCACATTTTTATGACTACTAAATTTCATTTTTGTGGTAATTTTTCAATGATTTTTGATGTTAAGAGACATATTACTTCAAATAAAATATTTTGGTCTGCTTTTAATAAGTTGCAAGTGAAGATACAAATGACAAAACAGCATCTTTATGATGGGTTTTGATTGACATAAATTGCTAACCATGGGAGCAAACTAAATCTAACTGATTTAGTGGCTGGTGAAGAATAATCTAGATATCAAGTGCCTGGGTTAGGTTTTGGGATAATTCAGGTACATAAATAGAAAATTGGTTGTGGAGGTTGGGCAACACTTGGTTATATGGAATGGCTTTCTTCTAGGTATTCGAACTCTGTGTGTGTGTGTGTTTTTTTGCCAATAATCAACATTGTTTCATTTGATTTATGCCAACTTTAGATTTACACTAACTCTCATGGTGATTAACTGTTTAAAGTCACTGAGGTAATTGATCATGGTTGAGGTACCTGTGCCTCATGATAATTGTGCCATACTGGAGAAGTTTCATAAGCTGAATTTTGGACAACCTAATGTGGTCTTGCTTGAAGAGAAAAATTTGGGCTTATGTAAGGAATTTTCTTAGTAAAAGTGGTATTGAAATGACAAAGAAATTATAGCAAACCACGTAAGATACCATGCTAATCTGGTGTTTTTAAAGCTTTATGCATATAATTGCATCCTTGATACTGATGGGGAATGGTAAAAGCGGGCTTATGTCAACTAGGGATCTAATGGGTGGACTCATTTTTTTTTTTTTTTGGAGAAATGGGTGGACTCATTTAAGTCCCATAATGAAAGGACAAAGCTGTTTGTTTAATAATATGTAATGCTTTGATCTACACAACTTGTAAATTATAAATGCTAACAAATCTGCAGTCAGCTAAACAAAAATTAATATTCTACCTGTTATTATGTTTTTGACATCTCAAATGGATTGTCTGATATTAGACTGAAGTGATTATTAGTTAATATCCTTAGATCTCAGCAATTGGGTCCTTGAAACATTTTTAGTTACTAGAGAGCTTAGGAAACAGTTAAGATTTCAATTGCTTGAATAACTTGGACCTTCGGAAAGATTGTCAGTGGCATTTTGGATTCAATCATTTGGAGGAAAGACGTCATTGATGTCGATTTGTAGTGTGCCAATAAATGTTGGTAAATTATCTTGATTAAGAATAAGTGACCCTGATATAGCATATATTGTCAATCCCTTTTAGTAACTTGGATGCTGTAAGAGTGAGTTTCTTATCACCTGATCTTTTTTTCCTTCATCCTCTGAATTGGTATCTTGTTGTCAAAGGGTAGTTATACAAGTTAGTTGTACATGTAGTTGGCATAAATTTATGTTAACAAAATCATAGCAAGCAAAGGCAAACTTCTTAATTTATTTATTGAGTTGTCTAATGAAACTATCAGGTATTTTAAATTGCAATCTTCTTTTGTCCTGCCAGATATTATTAGGGTTTAAGCATCTTTTATTAACCGGCATTTCTTTGGTTTTTTTCTTCCTTTTTTATTTAAATTCTTTTAGCTCTGATGTATCTTTTATTGCTCTGCAGAGGCCACTGAAGCCAACTTCTATGATCAGTTTTGTTTTCTGTCAGGGAAAGGTAGTCTCTGTGTTTTCTTAAAATGTTCATTTATTTTGACGCTGAGCTGGCATTAAATTCTGGTTCAACCTCAGTGCTATTGTTTGAAGATAAACTTATATTGTGAACCAGTTTTAGCAAATATTTGAAGCTGTAAACAGATGCAAGGGGCTGAACTATCAGATAACCTATGAAAATCACTTTCTTTCCTGAAAATTGTGGAGTTTATTTTATTTTTTTTAATGTTATATTATAACATTTTCTAGGTTGATATGTGGTGTAATTTTGAATATGAAAAATACAATAATTAGAGTAATGCTAAATAATCTATTGTATTCACCTTCCAATTTTTTAAGATTCAGGACAACAGCAGCGTGAATTTTTGGCATTTTCCAAAAAAAAGTAAATAAATAAAACTAAAGAACAAAAAAGAAGATTCAAGAGTGGTATTAGCATTTTCTTTATAAGTAGTTCATAATTATAAATTAGTCCCTAAAATTTTCACAATTAATCTTTCATTCGGGGGTGGTATTTGCAAAAACAACCAGTCCTATATAAATAACACCTCCCCTTTCGTCAGTTTCTCTCCATCTCTCTCTCTTCACGAGATAGATCAAGAACGAGAGAGAGAAAGAGAGAGAGAGCAATGGCCGAATCATCTACGGGGAACCCTAACCCTAATCTCCCATCCGAGTACGTGACTCTGAAGCAGCTCCAACAGCTTCGTCTCCAAGAGAAGCAGCAACTCGAGGAGTCTTCCAAGCTTGAGAAATTCAAGGATCAACAAAAGGAACTGCAAGAGAAGCGTCCACCAAAAGGCAGCAAACCTCTTCGCCGCCGATCGAAGCCCAAAAACCCAAATCCACCACCGGATAAGTCCTCCCCCGCCGTTCAATCACCGGATCCTAAATCAGTACCCGGATCCGATAACAACCAAGGTCGGCGAGGACGGAGGGGTAGAGGAGAGGGGCAGCCACGTGGACGGACGGATGAAGGGGTGTTGGAGATCGGAAAGAGTACGAGATCGACGTCTGGGATAAGACGCCGGCGAGGTTCGCAGCTGGTGAAGTTCGAGGACGTTGGTCGGAGTGGTATGATGTGGGTGCCGAAGTCGACGTGCTCTTAACGTGGTCCAGCGAGATGGTAAGCTTGATTAATGAATGAATGAATGTTAAAGATTAATGGGTTCTAAATTGAAAGAATATTTTTTTTAGAATTTAATGTTTTATCTTTTTAAAAAAGTTAATGGACGACTTTATAGTGCATTTCAAGAAAGAGTCATTCTAAAGCTGTAAATATGGAAATGGAGTGGTTGGTGACTTGGTGGGGAACTTTGGAAATTTTTTTCTTTTTTCAATTCTAAAGAAAATTATTATTATTATTATTATTATTATTATTATTATTATTATTATTATTATTATTATTATTATTTTGACAAAGTGAACAAATCACGTAGTCAAGAGCGTGCACATGACTGGAAATTGAGCATTCAGTCTTGTGCTCTCTTCTGGAGACAGAGTCGGATGATAAGTTCAAGTCGGGGTTAGTTTAACTGGTGACCACGAAAGTTTTATTATTGTAACGCCATGACCACATATCTTTTTTTTGTAACGCTGTGATCATTTATGTTCTCTCCAGTCGCATGAGTGGTCACAACGAGCTGTTTTAGGGCTATTTTCGGTGATCTTGATGAAGTGGCCGCTAGCTGGGTAATTAAAAATTTAAATTGAATACGACGTGGCATTCCATCTAGCATTTTTTCTTGAGGAGATCCAGTCAGCATCCATGTAATCCACATTAGCGTCCAGTTATCTCCTCTTCTCTCTAGTCTTCTTCTACCGCTTCTGTGAACTTGGGCATCATCGGGCAACCTTGTTCTCGGCCAATATGACCACTCTTTTCTCTCAACCAGACTAGGGCATTGCTCCCGCTAGACGAGTAAGAATCGGGCACCATTCCGGCTAGAATCAGGCATCACTCTAGCCGGCCTCGAGCATGACTTCGACCAGACTAAGGCATCACTCTAGGATTTGTAGGTTTAGAAAAGCTTGTGAGATTATTTGTAAAGGAGTCGAGCTTGTCTCTTTGTATACTTTACTGAAGGAAATGATTGTGAGATTGAAATTTAATTTTGTTTTGAATGAATGCTTATGAGATTGTGAGAAGTTCAATTTACTTCATTTGAATGTTTTATTGATGGAATATGTATGTATGGATTCATTTCACAGCAATAAGTCTCAACCAGAGAAATTTTCTAGTGTTTGTATTAATTATTATTTCTATTGTAACTTCATTTGAATTATTATTTCAGTTGTGCAATTTTATCAATTTTAATTTCAATTACTATTTGCAGCCTTCACCTGAGAATTTCTCAGTATATGAATTAAATGAAGATCAAATCTGCAGATTCTTCACATGAGAATGTTCAGAGTTGCTAAAACCTGGGGAAAAAAATACATAATACAAAATCTTCAGATTTTGTATGAAATGCTCAAAACCTGGGAAAAATCTGCATAATATGAATTTGCAGAATTTTAGAAGAGTTGATGAAATCTGGGAAAAATTTGCACAATATGAATTTACAGAATTTTAGAAGAGTTGTTGAAATCTGGGAAAAATCTGCACAATAGAAATCTGCAGATTTTGTATGAAATGATGAATCATGGGGAAAATCTGCACAATAGAATCTAGGAAATAGAAGACTTGCTGAAACCTGGCAAATAGATGAACAATAGAATTCTGTAGAATTTTAAAAGACAGAAACAAATTGCTGAAACAAATTGAGATACACATTGAACAATTCCAAAGTTTACAGAATTTTCAGACATTAAACAAACTGAAACAAACTGAAATAATATCAGCTCTAACTGGATTGGCAGAATTTCCAGACATTCCAGATATTCCCAGTTTTAAAACATAAACAATTCCTAAGTTACACTTGACTAAGGTTGGCATCAACATCAGCTCTGACTGGGGAAGAAGCCATGTTTGCAAGTGGAGATTGAGTTGCTTTTGGGCAGTAGATTACATTCCCCAAGTTGGCAACATTGACATTGCTAGACTTACTGATGTTGAGAGATTGTTTGTCGGAAGACGAGAAGGATGATCACTCTTTTGTTGTCTTCTTGATTGAGTCTGCTTGATGGGTGGGGGAGAGTGAGGAGTGGACTGCCCTGATTTGGACATTGGGGATGGGTTTATGGGGAAAGAGAGGAGATGACTGGATGCTGACGTGGATTACATGGATTACATGGATGCTGACGTGGATTACATGGATGCTAACTAGATCTCCTCAAGAAAAATGCCAACTGGAATGCCACGTCGTATTCAATTTAAATTTTTAATTACCCAGCTGGCGGCCACGTCATCAAGATCACCGGAAATGGCTCTGAAATAGCTCGTTGTGGTAACTCATGCGACCGGAGAGAACATAAATGGCCACAGCGTTACAAAAAAAATATATGTGACCATAGCGTTATAATAATAAAACTTTTGTGGCCACCAATGAAACTAACCCGTTCAAGTCCATGCAAAGAATTTGCAGTCGGATGACAAGTTCAAGCTCACACCAAAGATCTGTGCTCTCACTTCAAGACATAGAGGCGGATGGTAAGTTCAAGCTCTCGCTAAGAATATGTAGCCGGATGGCAAGTTCAAGCCCACAACAAAGGATTTGCAGGGTTTGAGTGCTAAGCCCAAACCCATGTCAGGGACTCAATACTATTATTTTTGTCCGAGAGGATTTAAATTTGAGATAATAAATTTTTTTTATTTTAATTTTAGCAAGTGGTGCCATTCCGTTCAGCTATGAGCATGAGCAGGGATGTGCGTGTGTGAAATTATGAGAAATTTTTTTGAAGGCTATGTAAAAGAGATTATTGATTGGGAAACATTATATTACTTTTTTTCTAATATATAGATTCTGAATTTATTGCAAAGTGTACTATTTATTTATTTATTCTTCACGCGGAGTGTACAACTCATGCTGACTAGTGCACTGTTTATGTTTAACCCAACACGGTATGCCAAACCTCCGGTAGCTGGCTCAGTACTAACCATGGTCAGACTAAGTGTGGGCTCGTACTGGCTTATATATATATATATATATATATACAAAAAATAAAATATAAATAAATGAATTTTAAATTTAAAAATTTGAGATTTTAATTTAGGTTGAATTTTCATTTGAATGCCAAATGCCAACTATGGTTTAGTTTATTTGTACATAATCTTTTATATAGAATATTTATTTTTAAGTTGATATGGCATCGAACTTTAAAACCGGTTTTCTTTTAACGTGATATGCTTGTCACTTATATGTAAAAAAAAAAAACGTTAGAAAGATAAATTATATTAGCATCCAATCATAAATAAAGTTATTTAATTAAAAATGAATTAATAAAAATATTGTCCTATTTTCAAAATAAAAATACTACATTTCTTAAAAAAATTATGAAAATTTAACCTTCTATACTTATTACAACATGTATTTTAGTATTTTTATTTTTTTAAAAAACCCATCAACGTCAAGAAAACACACCTTAGTTGAAGTCTTGAGTTTGTAACCTTTGTTTGTTTTTTTTTTACCCCAATGTATCAGTTTTGAATTACATTTTAGAGGTAGTCAAACTGAAAATTAAATGTCTCATCACTCAATTATAGTGGGGTTGATGAGTTTGTACTTCAATTTACAAAGCACATAATACACAATGTAGTTATAAATTTACATAAACATACACACACACATATTCATTCAAATTTAATAAATTTATTTAAAGCATCAAATTTTAAAGGAAGGATGCCATATATATATATATATATATATATATATATATATATATATATATTGATAAATTTAGCGTAGTATAATGATATGGTGTTTTCTCACATAAATTATTTCATCACATTTACAAAACTTTATTAATTTATTTTGTATGTATTCCCTAAATACAAGGGTAGAGTGCACTTGATGTGATGGCACTGAACAGTTTACATTGATTGTTCCACAATAAATAAATAAATACTATAAATGTGAATTATTTTTAAAATTAGTTCATTTAATTTAAAATTTATTTAAAAATCTTCACTCAAAATTTTAATTAAAAAAAAACTTCTACTATGAAATCTAAATATCACAGGGGTGAATCGTCCTTGAAAAAAAAAATACTTTAAAATTATTAATATTAATTCAAAGAGAAAAAAAACTAATTAACTGAGATTATAATTCAGCAGAACCTCTATTACTTTAAAAAATAAATTCTGATACCGAAAAATTATATTATACTTTTTTTTTAAAAGAAAACCAATAACTTTATAAGAACAAATTATGGATTTTTAACCACCCAAGGGTTTTTCATATTATATATATCTATATATATATATCAATTAAATGTATTTCAAAATTAAATATATATAAAAATAGGGGGGTTCTTTCATTCATTTTCTTTCCTGTGAACTCACCAACAAGGCTCTAATATGAGCTCTTAGATGCTAAAAGGAAAATGAAATGGATAATTGTTAATACACACACACAAATTTTCTAAGATATTTAAATAAATTATAACGAATTAAAAAGTAAAGTTTTTAAAATATAGAAAATATTAAAAAAAAATAGGACTTTTTACATATAAAAAATTAGGACTTGAAAACCTTTCTTATAATAAATTAAAATTATTTAAAAAAATTAATTTTGACGTGTAAACGCAAATATTCACAAGTCTTGTTGTTTTCATTTCATAACTTTGTATGCTTTTACACTATATTATTTTTATTGTCTGTGTCTTTCTTTATTTTATCCTAATTTTTTTAATTTAATAAATCAATGATTTAATCATTTTATTCAAAATAAATAATATAAATTAATCAATCATCCAGGTTCCACTTTATTGGAAGTGAAGCAAAATTTACATTGGCAGCAAATTGCTTGAAGCATTGAAATGTTTGCACAAGCTATTTTTTAAATTTTTTAGTTGAAAATTAATTAACTTTTCTCATATACCTCAAACAGATATTTAAATCATTAAAAAAGAAAACACACCATTGTCCGTGTGTGTTTTTTAAATAATTATTAATAAAATTATGCTTTCTTGGGTTGCAGTACTGCTCATATACTATTTATGCAATACACATCCAGATTCAGTACTATTCTTATGTTTACCGTATGAGTGTGGGTCTCCTGTAGAAGAAACAATGGTTTCACCCAGGGCGATTTTTCTAGGAGATCTGTAAGTCACTGTAACTGGTGTATCTTCTTACATGTTTGTCCCTTAAACAAATCTCTTGAGTGGGGAGGGAGCGCTTGTCGCCTATTAGTAAAAAAAAAAAATTACTAACAATGAAGTAGAATTCCCATGATGCCCTCACAACACAACTGGTTTTACATTTTAAATCATACTCCATGGAGGTAGAATAAACAGAACTGACTCATGGTTTTCGACTCGATCCACTTTGAACAAGGTGATTTTTTTTTAATTGAAAATCAGGAAATGGGGCTAGGTGGAGATTTTTTTATAATGGGTGCGAGGTGGGCGGGGCTGGCTTAGTTTTACTATGTCCCACCCTGGCCCGCTAAAATTTTGCATATATACTCCTATATATTAATATATACATATAATTTTAAAATTTCTCACTTTATAAATCAAAGTAAATAAAATTATATTCACTTAATTATGATAGTTATGTATTTTGATTAAACTTGTGTATTAATGAACTAAAATAGTGAAAATTTTATTTTATTTTTTTATCTCGGCTTGTAAAAGTGGGGTAGGGCCGGGATGAGAGGGTTGAGTGTAAAAATTCGCGAGCGGTTATGATATTGAGAAGTTAAAAAAAAAAAAAAAAAAGTGAGGTGAGGCGAGGCACGGCGCGAGCAAGATATATGGTGGGCTGCCTCCACCCCGCCCCATTGCCATTTTTAGTTATCAAAGAGATAAGTATATATCATAGTGTACCGGTTACAGTGGCTTAATGATTATTTTAAAATTTACCATGTGGGTTGAGCTAATATACAAGATAATTACAGCCTCACAATAGTAAATTCTCCTTGTTTTGTAAAACAAACCTATTACAATATTTCTTAGTGTTTACATATTGTTACTGCATAGAAAATTTGACCCCACATCACTCACTCATTGATAAATCAAATGACTCATCACTAGACCATCTAGTGATTGCCAACAATTTTAATTATACTTTTCAGCTTTCAGAAAAGAGGTTTTCCAAATAGTTTGTTATTGCATATATATATATATATATATATATATATATGAATTAAAGATGTTTTTTTGTTTTTCACTATAGTTTTGTTTATGCAGTATAAATTTATGCTTTAATTACAGAGTATGATAATGGAAATATAAGAGAAAATTGGGCACAAGAGAAAAAAAATTATTATAGAGTTGCATTTAGAAATTATTTTGGAATTGAGATCCAAAAGCCAAGATCTTTATTGTTTCTTTTTCCCTACCAGCAATGTGAGCTTCAAAAAATTTTATTTATTTATTTATTTATTGAGAATTGTGATAAACCATGAGTTGAATTCGAAGTCTCAATATTCTTTATATTTATTTATTTATTATGTTTAAGAAATAGTGAGTTCTTTTTAATGTGAGACAAATATAGCAAACTATGTGTAAGAAAAATGCAGCTTAAACACATAAAGCTCTATAACACATGTATATGTGAGTTGAGATTTAAATCTACCTGCTTAACTGGATATGAAGGATCTACACAAAAGATCCGATGTTAATAAATCAAATAGTTTTTTTGACAAAATTTGCGATTTGTTAGTTCCACCGATGTGGTTTATGAGTTTAGTGAACACTCAAACACTCATAGAAATCTCGCGCAAATCAAACCAAAAGGAGACACACGAAATTGGTAACCCAGTTCGGCGTCAACTCACCAATGTCTGGGGGCCAAGCCCAGAGATGAACCATCTACTAAAAGAGGTGAAAATACATAAGTACAAACACTTTGTCACTCACACTCACAAATAAAAATCACTACCCTCTCTAGATTGTCTAGTGCCCGAACTATCTTAAGCTCTCATCCACACCCACAATCTCAGAGCAAGGTCGCTTATTTAGACGCTTCAACGTCCCAAAAATAGCCCATACCTCTTTTAAAATCTCAGTGGCTACTAACTTTAAAATATTCCAAAATTAGCTATTGCAACTAAACTTGCAACACTGCCCTAACAGCTGATTTGACTGAGTTCTAGTTTCGTTGCGAAGCGAACTCACAACCCATCAACCTCCAGATCATGCTTAGTCCGAGTTGATGCATCCAAATTTCCCGATCTCGATCACCGGCAACTAGCCTACCTCCTCAATTCTTCACCAAGCAGTCTCCTCGCGAGGGGCGCACAACTTCTTGTTTCTTCATTAAACTTTTCAAACTTGATCTTCAATTCACCCAAGTTTGGCATTCAAATCTTCCCAAGAAATATCTTCCATTAATCATGTCATTCATACTAACAATTGGTATCTCTCTAATTTGGCATGTCTTCAATCATACTTCTAATAGTCTTTAATCATACTATTGATAAGTATTTTTTCAATTAGCTCCATCCATATTTAATCTTCAATCAAATCTCATAAATATGGTATTGATAAGATTTTGCAATATATTTGCCTCAAATTCAAGACTTTTTGCCACGTCACCATGCTTCTCGTATCATCATCTATGTCATGTCACAATGGTTGCTATGTCACATTGACTTAGTGTCAAATCATATCAATTAAAATATTTTTGCACTAATACAATTATTACTTATAAAAAGTGATTTGCGCTAGAGAGATATTCCCACTAATAAATTTTTTCTCCTCCCAATTCTTTGACTATACAATGTACTATGGTTTTTCTTATTTGGTTTTCATATAAATGCTGTTAATATTATGGTGCTTTTTTTTTTCTTTTTCTTTATCATTATTAAAGCGTGTTATATCGTCCCCTTCTTTTCAACAGTTTTCTTCTAGTTTTCAAACAACTCATTCTTGTTTTTAGAGCACGCTAATGTCTTCAGAGACAATAACTTGTTAAAAAAATATCGATCCATTAACATCCCCAATCTTATTTATATAGGAGTTGAAATTTAATCTAATATCAAGTTTAATTTATATAAGCATGCTTAATCGTTATGTGCTCTCACCTTTTGCACAACAAAGAAGTCAAACTCATATCTCATCTTAAGTGAATGCGGTTGTGTGCCGCTAAACTAAGTTTATTTTAAATATTGTTTATAATTTTCACACTTATTTAAATTTTCGAAGTAATTTAACTAAATAACTAAAGTCGCATAGATTTCAAGCAAATGCATGAAAGCTTCTTGGATTGAAGTGAGAGTAAAATGAGATAAAGATAAAAAAAAATCTATAATTCTTTAAAGGAATACTATAGATCATTGATATCCCCATAAATGTAAGATATTTACAACCAAATAAATAATAAAAATTAGTGCACTGATGAGCTTTAGTCCTTGGTAGGTAGCCGACCATATAAATGAATATATACAATCAAATTATTGGTTAAAGAGAAGTCATCTCATAGGTTACCAAAACACACAGAAACATCGTTTCATGAAATATGAGTTGTGCCATTAATAAAGAAATAAAATATTTTTCATTGATATTAATGTGACAATGTCCTCTTCAATCCTAATGCCCGCTAGAATTTTTAAGTTTGAAATCTAGTTTGTGTGAAAAAAAACCACTCATGATGCTTTTATTTAATTTTTTAATATTTTTAATTCATATGTTTTTTTTAATTATAGGTTCTAAATTAATACATAATGAAGTACCGAGAACTTTATAAAAAACAAAAAATTGTTTTCAACATACATGTAAAATATCTTTGATTTACCACTTTGTTTTAAATTATGAGTCTAAATCAATACAAAATGGAGCATTGAGAACTCTATAAAAAAGAAGAAAAAAATTTTTCATATGCTTTTTTTACATACATAAAAATTTAAATTTAAAACTATTTACTAAAATAACTCAAATTTTTACCACTTGAATCGATCACAGTTGGTGTGCTCATCTTTGTCTATTGCATATTGCCATATTTTAATTTTCAAATAAAATAAAATCTCATGTAACATTAAATAAACAAAACAAATGTAGAACTTCTCAACCACTTATAATAAAGGTTACTCCACAATCATGCATGAATCAAGGTTGTGGCTGAATTGGGAACAATGACATGACCCATGTTAAGACCCACTTAATGGACCCATTTGTGATTCATTGCAATCATAATGGGTCTATCTAATTTAGGCATGCTGAACTTATTGTTTCATTTTCTCATTTAAATAATTATTTATAATTAAATAGTTATTGCCCTATTATTCAATGCAGTGGTTTTCTTTTATGAACTTAAAGTTTTAGATGAATCAAATACTTCTTCCTTGTATTAAATTTTCACACAAAAAAAAATTATAATAAAATTCAAGAGAAAATTTTGAGTGATTAACTGTATTAAGAATAAGTCTTTCATGTGATGTGCAAAATGATAAGTGTTTGAATCCTAATTAAAAAAAATAAATTATAAATGATATCACAGTTTATATTCACACACCATAAAAAAAACGTTTATCGTTTATCGTTCTTTTAAAAAGAAAAGTTAAGAGAAATTTTTAAAAAATAGAAATAAATAAATGATTTATAAAAACATACATGAATAAAATAAAATTATGTTTGTATTATTTTTAAATTAAGCAAAATTTAATACCTTTTAAAACCGTATCAAATGTAGGCACCAGCTAATTATTGATTAAGGACTGCTTTTCAATTGAATTGATTGGAGTCCAAGTCCAAGGGTATTTCCGTAATTTCATTTTCAGCGCAAAAAAGCGAACCCGTTTCCCTTTTGAACTTTGGCGCGGAAACGCTCAAATGGTTCTTTGGACTTTTGAAGCACGGTCAAAACCGACTCGATACCTCGTGACTTAACGGAAACCACGGAACACCGTCCGATCGAAATCAAATCACCAAGTTAACGGCTAGGATTGTTCCATCACAGCTGGCTCCCAGTTCGCTTCTTTTAAAGCAGTACTAGGTTAGACGTAGTCCGGACACGTCATCACGACGTCACTCTCATCAAACCTCGAGATCAGCACGATTATGATCTGCGAGATCAGCGTTCAGATCTTTGCCGACAAACGGACGGTCTGGATGCGTTGGCGGGAGATTGAACGTATATGATCGGGATAAATTAAATTAATTTTAATAACTAAAATTTAGAACTAATCCTAATACAAGTTTTTTTTTTAATTTTTTATTAAAGCGACAAAGATGCATTAGGTTACTCCTCATGTCAGCCTAAATAAGCCTGTGTTCTCAGATGATGGCTTGCGTCAACTAAGCTGTTATTTTATTTTATTTTTTTTCTGTTAATTTGCTTTTTCTATTTGCTAAAACCTCATCTATTGTGAAAGTTTTCTAACTTTATCTTTACATTATTTAATAAATTTATGATTTATTCATTAAAAAAAAAAAAAAACACATTAGTCACTGTGACTTAATGACATCTTGAGATGAACCATAGATGATTTAAAAACCTTTTGCTATGCAATCCGAAAAAAGAAAAATACATCACCTTCCACAACATATCCATGCTAATTCAATAAACACGCCATGCATGGGTTTCTATCCTAGGCCTTGCTCTTGCATTTATTTTGTAATAATCACTGGACTAACTATTGGTTGTTATCCTAATACAAATTTATACATGTTTCGATCACTTACATTTAAAAATAATATATATATATAATTTCTTATTTATAAATTTTAATTATTAAAGTTTTCTCAATCGCACGGACTACGGCACAAATGACAGTAAAACATTTGTCCTTTAACAAAGGAAAGAAAAGGAGGGAGAATAACAAATTCGTTTTCCCAAGGTGTGGGGCCCTTACAACAAAAATTCAAAATTCTCATTCTTACCCTCGCAAGAGCACGCGAATAAAAATTCTGGCTTTTGTACCCGTGCTTTGCCAGAGGGCCTCATCGGGAAATGAGGAGAAATTACAGGGTTATCTTGGGAACACAAACTCATATCCATGCGCAAAGCTTCTTACTCCCTCCAAACAACAAATAATCTCCGCATCATTACACCATTTTTTAACTCATAATTTTAAGTTAAAAAAAATAACAAAATATTATTTCTCAAATATAATGACAAAATTAACAAGTTCGAATTTTCCCTAAATTTAGGAAAAATTAAAATATTTGGATCATCTATGCTCAATCCGGCGCCGTTTCTGAGCCGGCTCGGCTAAGCTAGCCGAGGAAGAGAACTTGTCAGAGCTGCACGCGCCGTAAGTGGCGGCGTCGAGCACGCCGCTAGGGCTACTCGGCGTGATCGGCTCGGAACACGGCTTCCCGCCAAAAGAGGAAGGACACGTGTCAATAAGATATTGATGCATTAGCTGGCAGCACCCCATGACGGTTTCCTACTCTCGAGAAAAAAAAAGTTAAAAAACCAAAAAAAAAAAAAAAGACATCAATAAATTACTGTCTGGATTGACTTTCACAAAAGGACACCTTCCGTTCACTCCCGCCCACTTTACACACCTCTCTCAATAATAACTTACTTTATATATACATACATATATTATTATTTATTATTTATTTTTATTTAAAATATTGAAGAATTTGTTTGTTTTGAGAAACCAGTACTTATATATTATAGTTTATTATTAATATAAATATTAATAAATTTTATTTTAATTTTTAAAAAATGAAATACCTTGCAAACAGAATCGCCGAGGAAACCGAGCAAATCGTCGTCGTGAACGGCCGAGGGATCGGCGCGCTGGGCGCAAATAATCGCCGCGGCGGCGATGATCGACGGCGGGAAGCCGAGGAAATCAACGACTGCCCAAAATACACACGTTACTAAAAAACATCATAAAAAAAGATGGCTTTTTTGGGAAAACCAAAACAAGAGCTCAAGCTCATTAGAGTACCACGAGAGGTATTAACAATGAGCTCGCCGGTGCGCCGGCGAGCATCGGAGGAGAGAGCAGAGGAGGCGAAGTCGAGAAAATCAAAAGGAGTGATGGCGCGCAAACGCCAGTGGAGAGCGGTCATGAGAAGAAGCTCCATCCGGCGAACAGTGCTTGGGTCGAAGATGAAGCGGGGCTCGAGGAGCTGGAGATCTATGAGAAGAGGAAGGTGAGTTTCCACCATTTTCATGGCTACTGATAAGCAAGCGACGGTGAGGAGCTGCAAAGCCCAGCCACCACCGTTCCCATTCTCCCCCTGCACATCCTTCCCAATACACAGCCTCCGAATAATTAAGAGAAGAAGAGAATGATTGAGAAGAAGAAGAAGAAGAAGAAGAAGAAGAAGAAGTACCGGGAGAGAGTGGGAGGAGAGGAAGCGGTGGAGATAGTTGATGGCGAGATAGGGAGTCACCGGACGGAAGTGAAGGAGATCGGAGACCTGCGAGGAAAACAAAGAAGGGAGATTAGGAAAGGGAGGAAAAAGCCAAAAAGGTGGGTGTTTTGGGAATGCCTTGAGGATGTAGGAGATGGAGTGGTGGAGGAGAGTGGGGTTGAGGGAGAGAAGGTGAGGAAGGGAAGGGAGGAAGGAGTGTTCAGAGGATAAGAGAGAAAGGATTGGAGTGGGGTTGTCTGGGGAGAGAAGGATAGGTTGAGGTGGTGGAGAGGATGGTGCCGGTGAGGAAGAGAGGTCGCCGGCGTCTTCGGAGCAGTAGAGGTCGGTGGTTGTGGTGGTGGTGGTGGTGGTGGTGAGGTTGAGGAGGTCCATTGGCATAGGTTGGGCATGGAGGAGTGAAGAAGGAGGGGAAGAGATGGTTCCTCTCTTCCTCTCTTCCTCTCTCTGTTTGTCTGTCTGTCTCTGTTTTTTTGTGTTTCTTTATGAGAAGTTGTTGTTCTTGTTGTTATTAGAGCTTTGTGTGTTGGAACTGTGAAGAGTAGTAAGATGGTTTGGAAGGCTTAAGTAATATTATCTTGTATTGTTTTTGGCTTTAAGAAGATACTGTTTGTTGAGTAACCTCTCAACTTCTCGCATGGATGTCAAATGTCTTAATATTCTACCACGATGATATTAATATTTTTTTCTAACAAATTAAATATAATTTTTATATATGTATATTAATGAGGGTTTTTTTTTAAATAACTAATATACGCTAATAAATTGGGGTTTTTTATATGAGTAGTTATTTGCTTATATACTTATAATTAAAAATTGGTATGGATGTCAAATGTCTTAATATTCTACCACGATGATATTAATATTTTTTTATAATAAATTAAATATAATTTTTATATATGTATATTAATGAGGGTTTTTTTTAAATAACTAATATACGCTAATAAATTGGGGTTTTTTTATATGAGTAGTTATTTGCTTATATACTTATAATTAAAAATTAGCATATAAATTTTATATAAAATATATATTTTTTAATTTTTATATTGTTTGTCTCCTTGTGGATATATATGAATAAAGAAAAAATAAGTAATATTTTGGTTAATTTTTTAATCAGAAAAGTATATATATAAATAAATAAATAGACGAAAATATATAAGTAATTATATATATATAATACTAAAATTGCTGGCAACAACTTTATTTTGATATCTTTTGAAAAGTCAAAGGTATTATTATTATTATTATTATTATTTTAAATAAGTGGCGAATAAAATTCTCTCCATGCTTTATTTAACTCGTACATGTAGGATAAAGACATGGCTTATCTCACATTGAAAAAAAAATTATTATAATTTAATTGTCACATAGTATTTATTTGATAGTTAATTTAAACAATAAATAGAACTAAATAAAATTATTTATAATTATAAATACACCATGAGTAGTGTCATTTCTCATATACAAAAGAATGAGAGTTCAATATGTTTTTCAAAATATAGTTAAGAATTTGAAATATATACAGAGTAGCTTGTACATACTCTCAAAATAATAATAATAATAAGAATATTATTAATAATAAAGTAAAAAAAATACACCAATGATAAATAATCAACAGAGTGATTATACACATACCTTTATTTAGAATGTAAAAAGAAAAAATAAAATAAAGCACCAAACAAGCCATGACTCCTCTTTTCATCCTCAAGAAAATGAAAAGAATAGATTGAGGTAGACATGTGCATAAAATATTTGAGGTGATTTTTAATTATTGGGGTATAAAAGTAAATAAAAGTTTTTTTATATTAATAAATATATTCTCTATGTTGTGTTTTTGCCCGTAACCACTAACCATTTAATCTATTGGCATGGAATTATTTGTCTAAGATATTTATGTCTTGTCAAGATACAAAATTAAACCTCAACATATTTAGGATGAGGGCATAAGTGTTGTAAAACTTGTGTTGATATTTCTTAAATGTGGCGGTTGTGGACTTTTCCCACTAATATATATATATATATATATAAAGTCATCTACGGACATTCCCCAGATGTTTTAAGTAGGGATGGTAAAAATTGAACTGATCCGTGGTTTCCAACCAGAACAGAGCAGTTTTGGGCGGGGTGGGGGCGAGTTTGGTTTCTCCTTGCCCGCTCCACTAATAATTTAACTTATTATAATTATTATATAGTGTACAGGGTAAATGATTTTTTTTTAATTTCAATAAATTTCTTATGAGCTTGTTTTTATATGTATATGTTTTATAAAAAAAAATCTATTTTAAAAATGTTTTTAGAAAATTTAGTTACTTATTTGTAACTATGAGCGAGGCAAGGCAGGGGTGGGGGTGGGTGGTTTATGAGAAAAAAAAATAGGGTTGGGCATGGCGGAGATGGTAGAGGCGCCACCCCATTGTCATCCCTAGTTCTAAGACTGTTCCAAGATATTAAAAAGTATGTGAGAGAAAATACATGAAAGACAAAGAGAATTGGTACAGAGTAACAGTATCATGAAAAGTTACTAATCGAGTGCTCTTGGTCTCCAAACGGATAGTTCAGGTTGGTGTTTTGTTTTTTTATTTCTACATTGTTGGTCTAGTGGAAATAACTTTTAACGATTGTACATTGATTAGAGTACTGTGTAAATATCATTAAACGGTTCAGATTAAAACAGTAATATATATATATTAATGGTACATTTAGGAATTACTCATTTTATTAGGGCGTCCAAGTAGTTTTCCATTCTCCTTAATTATTGAACAGCTTGTACAAACGAATTCTCATGACGTTAGTAACAATTAACTTTGTGGTTTTACCCTCATACATACGTTAATTGCCAATATAGATACATTATCACAGGAATAGTATTTCTAAAAAATAGTGAAGTTTGCATTTATATCCCTCAATAGTATTGAGTAAATGTGTGAGGCATGGGAAACAAGTAATGAAGTAGTGCCATTCTTCATAAATATCTTGTTTTTTTTTTAAAAAAAAACAAGATAAATCATTTAATATACATTAAAAAATAAGTGTAAAATAAAGCAAATATAGATATAAAAAGTGATCACACAAGTAAATATGTGGAAAAGGAGAGTGGGACCCATTCAAAACTCAAAAAAATAATTAAGTGACCTTACAATAAAATGAATGATGGTAAGAAAAGCAAATTAGATTTTTAGAAGATAATTATGCATTAAACCGCTCTATTACTCGTAAATCTCAAAGATTTTATATCATGTCCGATCAAATGAGAACTCTTATGAGAGCCAAAAGAGCTATGCAAGAAGTTGAGAGTGTGACTGATAGTATTCATAAAATCCCTCCGTTTAAGTTTTTTCAAATTCTATTTTGAATATTTTTTTCATTTCAATTGAATTTTAATAGTATGTATATATTTCCATGGAAGTATATAAATAATATAGGCATTAACAAATCTTTTGTTCAACAAAGATTTAAAAAAAAAATACATGAAAAAAAATTCCAGTGGATATTAACCATCTCATTAATACATGAGATCAAAAAAATGCTTGCATGTATAATTTGTGTACATGGTTTCCTTATTGGAAATGGGAGTATTAACTGCTTCATGCTGTTCCTTATATGCACCAAAATTTGCATATATTCAATGTGATGCACAAATGATGCCACCAAATTTGAAACATATGATTAAGCTCCCATTTAAGCCAATAATATTTATTTTTAATAAATTCAAACATATGATTAAGCTCCCATTTAAGCCAATAATATTTATTTTTAATAAATTCAAACATATGATTAAGCTCCCATTTAAGCCAATGCGTTTATTCTTTATTAATATTTCAGTCAAATAAAAATTATGTTTTAAAATAATATCAAACTCAAAGAAATATAGAAATAATTTATTCTATAACAAATTTTATTCATTTACCAAAAGATTAATCATACCAACCATCATGTTTAAGTTAAAAACATATAACTCATACCCATAAAACTCAAACTCGATAAATAATAATAAAAAAATATATAAAATAAAAATGGTTGAATGAAAAAGGGGTTGTGAAAGGGTGCACGTTAGGGAACCAAGACCCATCGATTGAAGCAGTGAATTGACTAATAAAAGGGGTTTAACCATGGTCAACATGGTCCAACATAGAGATCACATTTGTATAATATCATTGGGTGGTGGTGCATTTTGGTTATTGAATTCCAATGTGAATACAAAAAAATAAATTATTAAATAATTATAGAGATATAAAGAAGAGATGCTTGTTGTGGCCATCAATGTTGGTCCACTGAAAAAGGTCTTGCATGTCCACATGTGTTAGGTTGTATGGTTTGACTACTTGACTAACTACTATGACTCTTTATGTATAAAATTTATATATAATTTTTTATATTTATGTTTGGATTATTTTAATTTATGAGGTTCTAAAATTGGCAGAGCTTCTTCAATGTTTTATGGTGTTTCATAAATGAAGGAGAAACACTGCAAGATTTATGAACCAATTAATCACTTAAATTTGAATGGATTTCCTCTTGCATAGACCTGACTTAGATTCAAATGGATGCGTTGTGATTTGGAAATAATTATGCAAATCTTGATAGGAGGAAAGCTGGGGTATTCTTAACCACAAAGACTTTAATATTGTTGCACTATTAGGAATTAAAGTGGGGGTGGAAAATTAGGGTAAGACAAACCTAGCTCTCTCATGAGTTATCCATTTTCATTACTTTATCTTGCTAACCAAAAAAAATAAAAATAAAAAATCTCATTTTCGGGTTGGGTTTCACAAATCTTATTAGCCTTTTGTGCCTACATGTTACCACTTAGATAATTTTAGATATCTCACACTTTGGTGCTCAGGGAATATTAAATTCTTCTCAATTCAATCTTTCTATTTTTTTTTTTAACAATAGAGGATTGAGGTCCTCATTGGGGACATTTTTATAAAAAAGTCTATACTTTCAAAAGATAACTATTTTCAACTAGTATGAAGATAACAAAATTCACACTTAAGATAACATTATATTTATTGGGCATGTGCTATCATGTGGCATAAAATCCGTTATAAGTGATACAAAAATATATATATATATATTCCACAATTTTTTTAACATATGACAAATGTCAATTTCATTTTGAACTTGAATTAGATAAAAAAGAAACTTCTTATTAGTGTTGTATAAGAAAACTACATGCTTTCCTTATAAAAGGTACTTAACACTGATATACTATCATAAAAAATGCTTTTTCTTATATTCTTTACAAAAACATTTAAAAAAAATATAAATCAATCTTTTCTTTGTTAGTTTTAGTTGAATGAAGTGAAAAGAGGTAAACGATAATTTAGTTTATTTTATAAAATTTTTTAATTGACATTTGATAATGGAAGGAATATATATAAGCAGTTGCCGGTTTTTACATAGGGATATATATATATATATATATATATATATAAACATATAATTTTTTTTTTCAAATAAGATGTTTGACAAATGATCTCAATATAAACATATTTTTATGCAGAATAACCTTCATATCCACCTCTGTAAATATGAAAGCTAAAGAATCATTGGAATTAATGGAACAAAAGACAAAGAAACAAGAAGGTGTGACTGAAGGTGGTGGCAAAGGTTCCACAATATCTTGTTTAATTTGTTTTCATTTGCATGTTGTACTGGCATGATTAACAGTTGCATGCAATGTGTGCTTCTAGGGTTTTTTCTTTTTTTCAATGATTTGGTGGGACGGTCCTTCTCTGAATTATGTGTGTGTATGTATAGCATGCATGTGCATGTTGACCATGCAGAGGCCACGTGGAGTTATTGTATAATGGGGCTTTAATTTATTATCGATAATACCGATTAAAAGATGTTCTACTAAATATATATATATTTGAAAGTATTCTCTGAGTTATTTAAATTTTTATGAAATATATATTATAATATTTTTATTATATAGATTTGTAATATTGAGTCATATGTTGTAAATTTTTATGAAATGTATGTAAGTTAATGTAATTAAATTGTTATAAAGATTTATTCATATATATATATATATAAATTGACCTTTTTATCTTGTTACACATGTAAAAACATTAATGCATAAACAAGTCACATGAGTGCATGCAACTGTTTGTGTTTCATTATACCATGCGAGTCCCACGTAGGTGCACCCGTGATGAATGTTGAAGGCCTATCTAGTTTTAATATTTAACTTTTTACCTCCATAAAAAAATAAAACAATGATAATAATAATAAATAATAAATAAGGACAATTCATTTAGCATTCACTACGAACCATTAGATTATGATCCATTATTTTGGGTCATTTTTCTTTCTCTTATCTTCTATTTTATTATCTCTAGTATTTTATATGTTGATCTTTTAATAATTTTGAAGGTGATAATTTTAATATAAATATTTTTAAAGAAGGCACGAAAAAGGAAACTTGGTTAATTATGATATCAGTAATTGTTAGAAAAAATAAATTATATATTGTGTGGTAATTTTATTTTTATGATATCATTTTTATGGTTAAAAAAAACCACATCAAATGAGATGAAAAAGACAAATCCATGCACTGTTACATGCTTCAAATGAGTTACAAGGCTTTGGTCCTTTGGATATATTAATAAGGCTGTTTCAAATTTGTAGACTTTGAACATGGGTGCGTTAAATATCATTGACCAAATAGATATATTGTTCCACAGCCTACACTTCATATTATTTCTCATTCAGTGCAAATATATTTAAGTTATATATAAAGTTCTAATTTTGTTTATACTTGATTTGAATTTTAAAAAAAAAATTGGGAAAAAGGTGATGGAGATTGGGATGTTGCGAGTAAAGAAGACTTGGCAGGGCGGGTGTGTACTGAATCTACTGATTGTTGGCTGACGCTGAACGTTCAACTCATGGGATTATACAGATTTTCTTCAACTATTATTTTTCATAATTTAAAAAAAATCTTAGGTGAATATGTATAAATGTTCAAGTATTTGTAACTTTTGTCTTATAAGCCGTTTGGTTCTTAGTAATGATATATTACCATATAACGAGATTACCATGGTAATATAGGTTGGGAATATTATATGGTTGAGAATATTATAGTAATTTGATATAACCATATTTGGTTGGGAACTCTTATTACCGAGAATAGTTCATTACCAAGTTATGAGATTACTACATGCTTAGTAATCCAAAATAGACACCAAATTTAGTAGCAATAGGATTACCAACTTTCTTGATAATGTTCTCATATTGGTAATGTGATATTATCATCCAGATTACTACCAGTATAATACCAAACTTGGTAATATTTTCAGATTACCACGTAACATGTAGTAATCTTTCTATATTACTGTGAACCAAACGACCCCTGTTGTCTTCCATGATGGGAATATAGTTTGTTTATTTGTATATATATTTTTTATATTTAGTTGATATTGTTCATGAAAGGGCTAAAATGATGCATTTCATGGTTAATGGCCAAATAATATGTAAATTTTTTTTTTGCTATTTTAAAAATAACTTATTATACTTCCAATTTTTTAAAACGATAGAGACTTGTTTTTCAAAGGATAGTCAGTTTATCAAAAACCGTTATTCTTTCATTGATGACATGATCAGTGTTTAACCCCTAATGACAAGGTTAATGCCTATTAATTGAAGACTAAAGGATTTATGTTAAAATAACTTATTATCCGAAAATAAAAAAGAATATCATGATTCCAGACAGGTCAATGCAGAACAGAATTTGCTGAATAATTTGTCGAGCAAACATACAAGTACACGCATGATCCCACTTAGGGGTGGCAATAGTCTGTCCGGACCCGCCGGCCCGGTTCTGTCCAACTCGGAATAAAAAGGGTTTGGACATAAGTTTTGCAAATCCAGGCCGGGTCCGAACATGGCTTGGTTGTCCGGATTTAAATCCGGGCCAGGTCCGGACATGAAAATTTGGACAACCAGGCCCATATACCCCCTAAAATTTTAAAAGCCCACAATCTCAGGCCCATTTGTTTTAAGCCCAATCTTCTAAAAATTTCAAACATATATTGTTTTTCCTATTAAGATTTAGATTTTTATATGATTTGAGTTGAGGTTTGGATTGTTGATGTTGTTTTTTTTACATTTAATGTGAATTAAATTATTTTTATATAATTTTATATTTGAGTGAACTTAAAAGTAGCTTATAGAATTCGGACAAATTTGAATATCCGGACAACCCGCTTTAAAATAAACCGGGTTTGGACTTGTTACGTTTGCCCGGATTTAAAACCGGGCTTGGGTTCAGACACAAATTTTTTTTATTTATATTAGTAGTTGTCCGAACCCGGTTTTGTCCAGACCCGGATTTTTGCCACCCCTAATCCCACTTCTTTATAGTAAAAATAAAACAATAATATTCAAAACAATTTATAAACATAATAGTTCAAAGATTAACAAATAATTTATAAAATAGCAAATAGTTGAATAATCAAAAATATAACTATATATATATATATATATATATAATAACTAGAATTTTAAAGAATAATTTAAATAATAATTAAATGATCAATATATGATATATAAATGATAAAAATAAATAAATAAGATTCGGTAGAGGGATAAATTTGGAAATACATAAAACTAAAATTTTATAACTATATACATATACTAGAATTTATATATGGTTACTTACCTAGTACTCACTAAAATTTTAAACCCAAATCGAACACGATTAGTCATGCGCAAAAAAGGCCTATAGATATAAATTCAACTCAAATATAGACCTTATGATAAAATAACCTAACTCCATTTCCAATCATGCAGTTCTACATCTATAAACTTATAACCATAAGTTATGGTTAATACTTAAAACATAGAAAAAAAATACTACAAATTACATAGGTACACATACATACAAAAGTATGGGGAATTAGGTAATCAGAATATGTGATATCTTATGCTCAGAAGTGCTGTATAGTGAGATTTTACTAAGGGCTTGTTTGGATAGCCCAGAATTATGACATAATCTGTACATTATGCCATAATTTAACATTTTTCTAAGAATTATGTCATATCGGCTGTTTGGGTGCTTATTTTAGAATATAAAATTATAGCAGAATATAGGTATTATGGCATAAAAAAAATATTCCAGTAAGAATGGAATATTTTCTCATTCTAAAAAATCTCTCTCTCCTTTTTGATCCCGCCACCCGCCACTGGTCCACCGTCTGTCCGGCCAGCCTCCGGCCACCGGCCACTGGTCAAACAAACAGTCCGGCCAGCTGCTGGCGACTGGCCACTAGTTCGGTCGGCGATCCGGCCTCCGGTGACAGGCCACTAGTCTGGTTGGCGGTCCGGCCGACCTCCAGCGACAGGCCACTAGTTCGGTCGGCGATTCAGCAGGCCTCCGGCGACAAGCCACCAGTTCGATCGGCGGTCTGATCGACCTCCGCGATCGACCACCGGCCGACCGGTCTACGGTGGCATGCCGACGATCCATTGGCGGTCTGGGTGGCCTCTAGTAATCGGTCACCGGTCTAGTCAGCTACTGGATAACCTCTGACAGCCGGCCACCAGTCCACCGGCGATCCAGTGGCCGACCGACAGATTTTTATAATTTTTTTTATTTTGTTAACCAAACACTCATTTTATAAGAATAAAATATGTCATAATTTCTGTAATAATCATTTGCACTTCTAACATAATAAAATTATGTTATGTTTTTTTATTTTGCAGTCAAACAGGCTCTAAACCCAACAGTAAACAGTAAAGATTGAACTCTTGATTAGAAAGTCTTCTCGTCGTCACTACCGGATAATAATAAGAGGAAAATAGGCTTGGTCTCAAGGTTTATTTTATTTATTTTTATTTATTTTATTTTTATTTTAACAACGTTAGATGATCATGGGCTACGGGAGATCTGGCAACCACTGAGGATAAAGGTAATGATTTTTTTTTAAATTTAAAATTTAAATTCAAGTTAATTAAAAGTTTAAAATTAAAACTAATAATAAATATAATAATAATATTATTAGGTATAAAGGGATGGGGTCCACACTTCAATTTAACGATCCGCTAACTCTACCTAATTAAAACCTCACTCATATATAATATGAGACAGATGCATATTTTCATGCTTGACTTGACCTTCATGAACTCAAACAAACCTTTTATATATATATATATAAGCTTGGTTGACATACGCATCCATTCAGGCACAGTATGCTTCTCTTGACCAGATCCATTCAACTGTTAGCCACTGAGCACATTAACTCCACATTCAACGGCACTTCATAATATATATATCAGCAGTTAATTGATGATAAGTCCCACTATGCTATCCTGTCTTAAAAGAAAAAAAAAAAAAACACTTAGAGACCAGTTCAGCTCAAGCAACCTCCAGGAAATCAATGAAAATTCTCAAGTCTATAAATAAGAACTGAAACCATTCCCACTTCCATACTTCTTCAAACTAAACCTCAGTAATCAATATATTCCTTCAAGCTTTGATCAGAAGAGTGAAAGAGAAATTTCTTGCTCATCTGCAATGGGAAAGACATGCTCTTTTCAGTGCGAAGAGGCTGCAAAATGTGAGCTTGTGGAATTTGAATCTCTCCCAACTTTCCTCAAAGACAATGAGTTCATCTTGAACTACTACCGTTCTCAATGGCCATGGAAGCAAACCATTCTCAGCATCTTCTCAATTCACAATGAAACCCTCAACATCTGGACGTAAGCAACATTCTACACATACATACATACATATATATATATATATATTTATTTCTCTTTGTCTAACATAAACCTGCCTTGTTTTTCAGGCATTTGATAGGATTCATCATCTTCCTTACTCTCACATCATGCACCATGCATGCCTTTGCTCCATTAACCTTCAGTCAGAGCTCATCAGATAAATTCATGATCATGTCCTTGAATACTACGTCTGCCACAGTATTCAGAGCTCAAGTTCCAGCCAACCAAACCGGCATCATTAATCTTCTGGTATATATTTATATTCTCTCTTTTGATGAATTTGTTACAAAATGCTAATTAGAACATGCATTTAATAAGATTCTCTTTATATCAATGCAGAGTATTATGAAAGATGATGATGTGCTTGAGAGTATGACTGCACGTTGGCCATTCTATGCATACCTGTTTGGAGCCATGTTTTGCTTGTTAACAAGCAGTGCGTGCCACCTTCTATCATGCCACTCAGAGCACTGTGCATACACCATGCTCAGACTAGACTACACTGGAATCTCTACCCTAATTGTCACCTCTTTCTACCCTCTTGTTTACTACACCTTCATGTGTGACCCCTTTGTTCGAAACCTCTACATCGGCTTCATTACCTTCTTTGGTGTTGCCGCTATTTTGGCTTCGCTTGTGCCGGTGTTTCAGACGCCGGAGTTCAGATCTGTACGTGCATTGCTCTTCTTCTGCATGGGTGTATCAGGGCTTGTGCCTATCATACACAAACTGATGGTTTTCAGCGAGGAACCAGTGGCAGTGATGACGGCAGTGTATGAGCTTGTGATGGGTGGTTTCTATGGGCTTGGAGTGGTTGTTTATGCGACAAGGGTGCCAGAGAGGTGGATGCCAGGGAAGTTTGATCTTGTTGGACATAGCCATCAGCTCTTCCATGTTCTTGTTATTGCCGGAGCTTACACACACTATCTTGCAAGTGTGATGTACTTGAATTGGAGAGAAATGGACCAGTGTTATTAGATTTAGCAAATAATTACTTGACAATGTGTATAATTCTTTGATTCTTTCAAAATGTAAAGCTTCAATTTGTTCTATATATTCTACTTATTAAATACAAGGTTGGGTTTGTTGAAAAGTTAATAAGAATATTGATCTGAGTCTCTCCTTTGGAAGTAAACAATTGTAGCTGTAATGAATTACAGTCCTAAAATGAACTCAATCAATCTATAACCATTCATTACTCTGAATCTCATTCATCAATCAAATGTAAGCAAGTAAATGAATAGTTCTTCAATCAAACAACAGGAAATGAGAAACTCTTCTAGCTAATTCAACAGAACAACTCACAAATCTTCAATTAAATTGCAAACAATGAAATAAAGCTCACAGATCGAAAGATCAAATGAAAAGAAACTGAAACGGTAAGATAACTAGGAATCGCTTCCCCCCGTTAAGGCCGTCGGAAAGCCAAGCCAGACCCAATTACTCTCTTTTCTTCTCTACTTTCCTTACACCCTCTCCATCAGTTGCTAATGTGTGTACATCATCCATGTATTTTATATCATTTTATACACTCATTGAGCTTGTATTAGAATCATATTGTGGAATTCGATGCTAAATCTAGTGTGTTTCACATTCTCAAGCTTTGGATAGTAATTTTAGATGAAAGAGAAACAAAAGAAGTATTATAAACCTTAAACGAAGAAGTTGGAGCTCTCTCGGTATTATTTGACTAAGGAGAAGGCAAACTAGGCAGCTTATGGGCAGCTTACGATTTACATTATGACCGTAAGTACTTTCAAGAGAACCTTGTGGGCATGCTAATACCTGTAAGGAGGAGTCAGAGCCAAACCAGAGGAGCTTATAGGCAAGGCTTATGCTTGTAAGGACCATCCAGAAGAGTTTATGACCACAGCTTAAGCTCAGAAGGGCTGTCGCAAGAAGCAGTATAGTGAAATTTATGGTCCAACGCTTACTGTAGTAAGCTAGACCGTAATATACAGAGAAGATCTTACGGACGTGACTTATGGCTTAAGTGTTTATGTAAGGCTCGCGATCATCTTCTCCAGTTCTCTTACAACCACGTCCTTACACCCGTAATAGCCCGTAAGCAGATGGGTATAAATAGATATGATGAGGATTTTTAGGGCATTCTTTGGTTTTTTTTATTTTTATTCTTTGAGGAAAAGTTAGCGAAGAAAAGAGATGAATCTCCAAGGTTTCAAGGGTTGATTATAAGGAAGATTTGGATCCACATTCAAATGAATAAGAGATTGTAGCCGTCAAGCTCATCTTGGCAGTGTGTGTGGAAGCTTTATTAGGGTTTCTCCGGCGATTCTCCTACTACACGATTCAGAAGGGGGTTTTCATGCTTTCTATGTTTCCTTCCGTATCTTGTATCTTGGATGCTTGCCCTCTGTTAATGGAAGGTTAATTTGTTAGATGTTTAGGCCTAATTAAACTCTAGGGTTTACTTTTTGACATTAATTGTTGAATCTTCATGATTTAATTGTTTTCCCTATTGCAATTGATGAGTGTACAATGTTCATGTATTTATATCAATTTGTACAATCAATTGGCATGTATTAAAACCATATTATGAAATTCAATGCTAAATATAGTATATTGTGCATTAACAAACCTGGGGCAGTGCTTAAAGACGAGAGAGAGAGAGAGAGAGAGAGAGAGAGAGAGAGAGAGAGAGAAAAGAAGCATTTCAGACCTTAAACAATGAAGTTGGAGCTCTCTTGGCATCATTAGAATAAGGAGAAAACAAACTGGGTGGCTTACGGACAGCTTACGGACGTCCTGCAAGTTAATTCTAGAAGACCTTGCAGGCATGCTTATGCCCGTAAATTAAAGGAGATTCAGAGCTAATTTAAAGGACCTTACGGGTAAGGCTTACACCCGTAAGGACCATCTAGAATAGCTTATGATCACAGCATACGCTCGTAAGGGTAGTCACAAGGAGCAGAACTGTGAAGTTTACGATCCAGCACTTACGGCCGTAAGCTGGACAACAACACAAATAAAAGACCTTACAAATGGGGCTTTCTTCTATAAGTCTTCCTTTAAGGCTAGCGACCATCTTCTCTAGCTCCCTTACGGCTTACACCTTACACCCGTAAGCAACCCATAAGCAGTCAGGTATAAATAGAACTTATGAGGATTTTTAGAGTATCTTCTATTCTATTTTTCTATTATTTGGAGGCGATTCTTGGAGACAAGGTTGAAGAAGATAAATGGCGAATCTCTAGCACCTAGGGAGCACTTTCAAGGGGATTCGACTCTACATTCAAGGGGATTGAAAATCATAGCCGTTAAACTTATCTTGGCGGCGTGTGTGGAATCTTACCTAGAGTTTTTCCTGTGATTCTTCATTGACGTGATTAAGAAGGGGGTTTTCCATGACTCTCATATTTTCCTCCACTATTTGTATCTTGGATGCTTTCCCCCTATTAATGCAGGGCTAATTTGTAGATATTTGGGCATAGTTGAACTCTAGGATTTATTTTCTTGACTTTGGTTGTTGGATCTTTGATGCGTAATTCAACAGAACAACTCACAAATCTTCAATTAAACTGCAAACAATGAAATAAAGCTCACTGAATCAAAAGATCCAATGAAAAGAAACTAAAACGGTAAGATAACTGGGAATCGCTTCCCCTCATTAAGGCCGTCGGAAAGCCAAACCAGGCCCAATTACTCTCTTTTCTGCTTACCCCCTCTTCATCAGTTGCTAATAAGTGTACATCATCCATGTATTTCATATCATTTTATACACTGATTGAGCTTGTATTAGAATCATATTATGGAATTCAATACTAAATCTAGTGTGTTTCACATTCTCAGGCTTTGGATAGTAATTTCATATGAGAGAGAACCAAAAGAAGTATTCTAGACCTTAAACGAATAAGTTGGAGCTTTTTCGATATCATTTGACTAAAGAGAAGGCAAACTAGGCAGCTTACGGGTAGCTTATGGCTTACCTTATGGCCGTAAGTACTTTCAAGAGAACCTTGCCGGCATGCTTATGCCCATAAGGAGAAGTCAGAGCCAAACTTGAGGACCTTACGGGCATGGCTTACGCTCGTTAGGATGCTCGTAAGGACCATCCAGAAGAGTTTACGACCATAGCTTAAGCTCGTAAGGACGGTCACAAGAAGCAGTACAGTGAAGTTTACGATCCAGCGCTTACTATCGTAAGCTGTACTGTAACATACATAGAAGCCTGTAAACAACCCGTAAGCAAACAGGGATAAATTTATAAATCTGATGAGGATTTTTAGGGCATTCTTTGGTTTTCTTTTATTCTATTCTTGGAGGCGAAGTGGGGGAAGAAAGGAGACGAATCTCCAGGGCTCAATGGGTGATTCTAATGGAGATTTGGATCCAAATTCAAATGAATAGGAGATTGTAGCTGTCAAGCTCACCTTGGCAGCGTACGTGGAAGCTTTATTAGGGTTTCTCCAGCAATTCTCCTACTACAGGCCTGTTTGGCTGCAAAATAAAAAAAATATGGCATAATTTTATTACGTAGGAAGCGCAAGTGATTATTACAGAAATTGTGACATATTTTATTCTTACAGAATGAGTTTTTGGTTAACAAAATAAAAAATTACCAAAATCTGTTGATCGATCATCGAACCGCCGGTGGACTGGTGGCCGGTGGCCGAAGGCCAACTGGACCACCGGTGGACCGCTAGCCGATGGGCGGATCACCGGTGGCCGGTCACCGGAGGTCATCTTATAACCAACTGGACCACCTGTGGATCGGTGGCCAATTACCGGAGGCCGCCCGGACCACTAATGGACCGCCGGCATGTCACCGGATGCTGGGCGGCCGGTGGTCGGACCCCCGATGGACTGGTAGCCGGTCGCCGGAGGTTGGCCGGACCGGTGGCCGGTCATCGGAGGCCAGCCGGACCAGCGGTGGACCAATGACGAGTGGCAAGATCAAAAGAGAGAGAGATTTTTTACAATGAGAAAATATTCCACTCTTAGTGGAATATTTTTTTATGCCATAATACATATATTATGCCATAATTTTATACTCTAAAATAAGTACCCAAACAGCCAATATGGCATAATTCTCAGAAAATGTGAAATTATGGTATAATGTACAGATTATGCCATAATTCTGGGCTATCCAAACAGGCCCTACATGATTCAGAATGGGGTTTTCATGCTTTCTATGTTTCCTTCCGTATCTTGTATCTTGGATGCTTTCCCTCCATTAATGAAGGGTTAATTTGTTAGATGTTTGGGCATAGTTAAATTCTAAGTTTTACGTTTTGACATTAGTTGTTGGATCTTCATGATTTAATTGTTTCGCTATTACAATTGATGAGTGTACAATGTTCATATATTTTATATCAATTTGTACACTTAATTGACATGTATTAGAATCATATTGTGAAATTCTTAGTATGTTGTGCATTAACAGAGTAAGTGTAGTGCTTAAAGATGAGAGAGAGAGAAAGAGCCAAAAGAAGCATTTCACACCTTAAAGGATGAAGTTGGAGCTCTCTTGGCATCATTAGAATAAGGAAAAGACAAATTGGGTGGCTTACGGACAGCTTGTGTTCGTCAAATAAGTCAATTACAGAAGACCATGAGGGAATATTTACGCCCGTAAGGAGGATTCAGAGGCAATTAATTTAGAGTACCTTACGGGTAAGGATTACGCTAGTAAGGATCATCTAGAGGAGCTTACGATCACTTCATACACTTGTAAGGGCTATTGTAATGAGCAAAATAGTTAAGCTTACTGTCCAGTACTTATGGCCGTAAGCTGCACCGCAATACAAATAGAAGACCTTACAAATACGGCTTACTATTATAAGTCTTCCCTTATGGCTCGTGACCATCTTCTCCAGCTTCCTTACGACCTAGCCCTTACGCCCGTAAGCAGTCGGGTATAAATAGAACTTATGATGATTTTTAGGGTATCTTCTATTCTATTCTTCTATTCTTTGGAGGCGAGGTTAAGGAAGATAAAGAGTGAATCTTCAACACCTAGGGAGAAATTTCAAGGGGGATTTGGCTCTACATTCAAAGGGATTGAAGATCGCAGCCGTTAAGCTCATTTTGACATCGTTTATGGAAGCTTACTTAGAGTTTTTTTGGTAATTTTTCATCTACGTGATTGAGAAGAGGGTTTTTATGGATCTCATGTTTTCCTCCATTATTTGTATCTTGAATACTTGCCCCTCCCCCAATTAATGGAGGGCTAATTTGTAGATGTTTGGGAATAGTTGAACTCTAGGGTTTATTTTCTTCACTTTAGTTGTTGGATCTTTGATGTTTAATTGATTTCTTATTTTCAATCATATCTATTTGAGTCTAATTGTATGAGTGAATACTTGATTGCTAACGAGGCGAAAGCCCTAGTAACCATACTTGGTTTTGCTACGTGACGAGAAGAAATTCTCACCTAGCATATATACTTACCGCAATTCGAGAAGATAGTGGGTATGCCTGTGGTTAGGGTTTCTAGTAGATTTTGCTTCCCACAATCCTCCCGAGTGGATTGATGATAATTTCCATACTCTTTGCAATCATGTGGATCGGATTTTAGAAAAAATCGCATTTTAGCTCTGTACTTGTATTAAGAGTAATATCTCTTTTAGGGGATAGATTATCTACTTAAGAGATTATCATTAGTCCATAATAAGGTTTCATAATGTATTAATGTGATTGTGTGGATGTCTGTATTAGCTCTGCACCTATTCAGTTACACTTCACCTGAGAAATTAAGGGTTTATATATTTTTGGAAACCTTTTGGTTCAAATAGGATTACATATTTAGACAACCATTTTCCTGTACCTTATAACCCTAGAGGGATGCTATACCTAGACATCACTTTCTTCCTTGATTTCTCTCCTATTACTTCCCGTATATTCTTTTATTCTTTTACTTTTACTCACACACACATCACTCGATTATTTAGGTTATTTTTCTAGTCTAGAGTCATTACTAGTATTCACCACTTTTCTTGTGGACTGACACTCTATTTTATGCACACTTTATTATGCGATTGGCATGTACACTTGAGTCCCTATCAACAATCCATTCTATTTGAATCTAATCGTGTATTTGAATGCTTGATTGGTAACGAGGCAAAAACCCTAACCATCATATATACTTGGTGTGTTTTGTGACGAGTAGAAATACCCACATAGCATATACATACTGTGATTAGAGGGAATTATGAGTAAGCTTAGGTTTAGGGTACTTTGGAGACTTTGTCTCCCTCAATTCTCCTAAGTGAGTTAATGATTATCTTCGTGTTCTTTGCAATCATGTGGAGTAGATTTTAAGAGAAATCACATATCAACTATGTATTCAGATTAGGAATAATCTCTCTTCATAATGGAGATTATCTACTCAAGAGATCATCATTAGCTCATAGTGAGGTTTCATAGAATGTTAATGTGATTGTGTAAATGTCTGTATTAGCTCTACATTGATTCAGTTACTCTTCACCCTCGAAAGGGGGGTTTAGTATAATTTTGGAAATCTCTCGGTTCAAATAGGATTACATACCTAGACAATCTTTGTCCTGTACTTCATCACCCTGGAAGGATATTATGTCCAAACATTATTTCTTCCCCTGATTTCTGTCCGACTTTATTTTCATATTTCTTATTTTTATTCTCTTTTGTTCACACATACATTGATTAGGATAGTTTTCAGAATTAGGGATATTACGAGTATTTTCTTTCTTCCTTATAGATCGGCGCTCTGCTTTACACACACTATTATTATGTGATTGACATGTACACTTATGTCCCTATCAGTTGCCTTTATACTCTCATTGGTCTAGAGCATAACTACTTCATTCCACCACTCACATTATTTCCCTCTGCCATGCGGGCAGGTTTAACATAACCCACGAGCCTGGAATTCATTCTTTTCCTTCTGCTCTTTCGTCCACTTGGCCATTATTCAATCCCTCTATTGGTTAATATGGCATCTTTAAAACTTGTTGACTCACTAGACGTGCTCCCTTACACGTGCTTTGCTGGAGAATCAAATGACTTTGGCACCAATGCCTTACCCGCCATCACAGCAACCAAATAATGTGTGTATGCACCTGCAATTGCCATCAAATGAAACAATTGATTTCTATTCCCCACAAGATCAAAGATCCCTGGCATCCATCTCTCAGGAATCCATATAACATAGATGACCACTCAAAAAATGTAGAAAACTCCCACCAATAACTCATACATAGTTGTTACAATTGTTTAAGGATGTTGATCACTAAACATCATCATCGCCTTGTGTATGATTGGCACTATCCCTGACACTTCCGTGCAGAATAACAAGGATGATCGGAACATTAAAAAACCGAAGGTTATGAAAATAGGCATAAGGGAGACCATTGCCATTGCCAAGCCAAATGTTGTGATGAAACTTATGTATGTGGCTTGAATAAATTGGTGACACATGAAGGAGTAGTAGACTAATGGGTAGATGGAGGTGATATGTGGACCCCGCCAATGAATTAAAGCATGCTTAGGAATCAATTGTTTCATTTGATGGCTAAACACCCACAGCCGAATGTTGCAGATTGGAATGTCGTGAGAGCGTGTGTACTGATTGTCGGCTGATGCTGAACTTACAACCGATGGGATTATACAGATTTTCTTTAAATATTATTTTTTTCATAATTTAAAATAAAATTGGGGTGAAAACGTATACATATTCAAGTATTTGTAACTTTGGTATTATTCAGTCAACTAATTTATCATTTTTGGCCTCATGAGCTTATTTAACCACCGAGCAAGCTCCTAGTGGGCAAGCGAGTTTGTCTCAACTTGTAGTGGTGGAGACAAGCTTGCTTGACAATAAGTAAGTTCACCTTTAAGCTTGTTCGGATCAACATTTTGTTTTTTGTTTTTTTTATTTTGTTTTGTTTTTGAAGGAAAACATCTCTTAAATCTCAACAGGCTAAGGAAGAGTTTAAGGGAGAGTTTATTAGAAAGAAAAATTTTTCTTTGGCCAAAATGAGCGGCTAGGCCACTAAGAAAGGCAGTGGCATGTATAAACCTCGGCAGAGCAAGTGGGAGTAGAGCCTGTGCACACATAGACACATGGACCATCCGCACACAACCACTACTTACACTCTCATAAATGTGTCATCACACAATATTCGAACTATCACCACTTATAAATAGTTTTATTGGAGACCCGGCTACCATTAGACCACTTGGTTGTTGTATTAAAAAGAGAAATTGACCAGCTAGTTACAAAATAAAGAAAATTTGGTCATTATTGACTATATATATTTTAATTTTTCTTGATTTAAATGTTCTTTTTGAAAGTTGGGGGATTTATTGGTCCTTTCAACAAAATAAAAAAAACAACCAAGGGTGTCAAAGTGATTTTATTAACATATTTGTGTTAGTAAAAATTAAAATTAAAAATATTTATATAATTTAAAAATTAAAAAAATCTTATATTTAATTTAAAATAAAATTAGCATAATTTAAATTTTTTTGAAATAAAAAAATCTAAAAACATATTTAACTATAGTTTAGCAATCAATTATAAATTATTATTATTTTTATAACAGTGAGAGTAGTGATAATAAACTACTATTTTAAAAAAAAAAACTCAAAAGCTAAAGTGAAATTTCAAATTTTCTTTGACATTTCTCTCTTCTGTTTTCTTCTTCTTTCTTTCTTTCTTTCTTCCTTTCTTTTTTCCTCTTTTAAATGTATTATATATCTATTTATTTTAGTACATAACACAACACATGATTTAGCCACTTCCATTAAATTAATAATCCTTCTAACTAGCTCTACCTAAAACCTCAATCATATGAGACAGATGCATATTTCATGCTTGACTTGACCTTCATGAACTCAAACAAAGCTCTCTCTCTCTCTCTCTCTCTCTATATATATATATATATTCGTTAACATACATAACCATTCAGACACAGTATATATGCGTCTCTTGACCAGATCCTCTTAACAGTCAGCCACTGAGCACATTAACTCCAAATTCAACACGACTTCATAATATGTAGATATATATATACATATGGTCAAATAACAAGTAGATCAGCAGCTATTTGATGACCAAGTCCTACTACTATCTTGTCTTGAAAGGAAAAAACGCTGAGGGACCAGTTCAGCTACAAGCAACCTCCAGGAAATCAAAGAAAATTTTCAAGTCTATAAATAAGAACTGAAATCATTCCCACTTCCATACTAAACTTCAGTAATCAATATTCCTTCAAGCTTTGAGAAGAGAAAAAGAGAAATTTCTTGATCATCTACAATGGGAATAAAGTCATGCTCTTTTCAGTGCAAAGAGGCTGCAAAGTGCGAGCTTATGGGATTTGATTCTCTCCCAACTTTCCTCAAAGACAATGAGTTCATCTTGAACTACTACCGTTCTGAATGGCCATGGAAGCAAACCATTCTCAGCATCTTCTCAATTCACAATGAAACCCTCAACATCTGGACGTAAGCAACATTCTACACATACATACATACATACATACATACATACATATATATATGAAACTTTCAAGCTTCATCTAATATATATATGTCTCTGTCTAACATGAACCTGTCTTGTTTTTCAGGCATTTGATAGGATTCATCATCTTCCTCACTCTCACCTTATGCACAATGCATGCCTTTGCTCCATTAACCTTCAGTCAGAGCACATCAGATAAAGTCATGATCATGTCCTTGAATGCTACTTCTGCCACAGTATTCAGAGCTCAAGTTCCAGCCAACCAAACCAACATCATTAATCTCATGGTATATATTTATATTCTCTCTTTAATTTTGATGAATTTGTTACAAAATTAATGCTAATTAGAACATGCGTTTAATAAGATTCTCTTTAAATCAATGCAGAGTATTATGAAAGATGATGATGTGCTTAAGAGTATGACTACACGTTGGCCATTCTATGCATACTTGTTTGGAGCCATGTTTTGCTTGTTAACAAGCAGCGTGTGCCACCTTCTATCATGCCACTCAGAGCACTGTGCATACACCATGCTCAGACTAGACTATACTGGAATCTCAACCCTAATTGTCACCTCTTTCTACCCTCTTGTTTACTACACCTTCATGTGTGACCCCTTTGTTCGAAACCTCTACATCAGCTTCATTACCATCTTCGGTGTTGGGGCTATTTTGGCTTCGCTTGTGCCGGTGTTTCAGACGCCGGAGTTTAGGTCTGTACGTGCATTGCTCTTCTTCTGCATGGGTGTATCAGGGCTTGTGCCTATCATGCACAAGCTGATGGTTTTCAGCGAGGAACCGGTGGCAGTGATGACGGCAGTGTATGAGCTTGCGATGGGTGGTTTCTATGGGCTTGGGGTTCTTGTTTATGCGACAAGGGTGCCGGAGAGGTGGATGCCGGGGATGTTTGATCTTGTGGGACATAGCCATCAGCTCTTCCATGTTCTTGTTATTGCCGGAGCTTACACACACTATCTTGCAAGTGTGATGTACTTGAATTGGAGAGAAACGGACCAGTGTTATTAGATTTAGTAAATAATCACTTAACAATATGTATCATTCTTTGATTCATTCAAAATGTAAAGCTTCAATTTGTTCTATATATTCTACTTGCTAAATACAAAGTTGGGAATATTGGAAAGCTAACAAGAATATTCTGACTCTCTCCATTGGAGGTAAACAAGGGTAGCAAGATAATGTGTGTATGCACCTGCAATTACCATCAGATGAAACAATTGATGGCTATTCCCCACAAGATCAAACATCCCTGGCATCCATCTCTCAGGAAGTCTAACAACATAGATAATTACTCCAACAATGTAGAACATGTTGTGCAAAACCAATGACCTTAGTCATCATATCAGCAGGATTATCTCTTGTATGAATTTTCTGAAGCAAAATAACCCCACCATTCACAATATCACGAACAAAATGAAATCGAACATCTATATGTTTAGTCCGAGCATGATGAACCTGGTTCTTTGCTAAATGAATAGCACTCTGGCTATCACAAAATACCTCCACCTGTTTTTGGTTAAACCCCAAGTCTGTAATCAGTCCATGTATCCAAACGGCCTCCTTCAAAGCTTTTGCTGTTGCCATATACTCTGCTTCTGTAGTAGATAATGCTACAGTAGACTGTAATGTAGACTTCCAACTGATAGGCCCACTAGCCAAAGTAAACAAATACCCTATAGTAGACCTTCTCTTGTCCATATCACCAGCAAAATCTGAATCCACATAGCCAATAAGAAATCTGTCATCATTCTCATGATTTCTCTCAAATTTCAGACCAACCTCCATAGTGCCTTTAATGTACCTCAATACCCACTTTGCAGCTTCCCAATGCTTTTTACCTGGATCATGCATATATCTACTCACCATACTAACAGCCTGGGAAATATCAGGTCTTGTGCATACCATAGCATACATAAGACATCCAATTAAACTAGCATAAGGTACATTCTTCATATAATCTCTTTCAACATCAGATTTTGGGGATTGATCAGCACTCAATTTAAAATGAGGAGCAAGAGGAGTACTAACTGGTTTAGTGTGCTCATCCATGCCAAACCGCTGTACTATCTTCTTCAAGTATTGGTTTTGACTCAGATACACTGTGCCCTTTACTCTGTCTCTACTAATCTCCATGCCCAATATCTTCTTGGCCTCTCCTAATTCCTTCATTTCAAATTCTGAGTTCAATTGCTTCTTCAACTTATCAACTTCATCAATATTTCTTGCAGCAATTAACATATCATCCACATACAACAATAAGTAAATGAAAGTCCCATCCAAAAACTTCTTGAAGTAAACACAAGGATCATAAAGACTTCTTGTGAATTTTTGAACTTTCATAAATTGATCAAACCTCTTGTACCATTGCCTTGGAGACTGTTTCAAACCATATAATGACCTGTTCAACCTGCAAACCAAGTCTTCCTTGCCAACTGCCTTGAAACCTTCTGGTTGTGACATGTAAATCTCTTCTTCCAAGTCTCCATGCAGAAATGCAGTCTTCACATCAAGTTGCACCAAATTCAAGTCAAACTGAGCAACCAAAGCCAAAAGAATCCGAATAGATGAATGCTTCACTACTGGAGAAAAGACCTCATTGTAATCAAGTCCTTCTCTCTGTGCATAACCTTTGGCCACCAATCTTGCCTTGAACCTCACACTATCTTTTCCCTGAGTATCTTCCTTTTTTGCATACACCCATTTGCAACCAATCTCTTTTCTTCCCTTTGGTAGCTTCACAAGCTTCCAAGTGTTATTCTTCTGAAGAGATTGCATTTCTTCATCCATAGCCTTATTCCAATCCATTTTTTCTGAACTTCTAATGGCTTCTTTATAGGTGGTTGGAATGTCATCTTCTAAAATAGGCAATGCATAAGCAACCATGTCAGCAAATCGAGGTGGTTTTCTGATTTCTCTCCTTGTCCTGGTTGCAGCTATACTATTATCATGTTGTTGTTCTGGTTCATGCTGAGAACCTCCATCAATATGATCTGTAAAATCATTCGTAGGTGTAGGGGTTGCATCCATTTGAGAATTAGATGCATTATGCTCAAACTCCACCTGTTGCACATTCCTGCTTTGCATAATTTTCTTATTAGGTTGTATTTCACTTTTGAGAAATCTGCCTTCATCAAATGTAACATCTCTGCTTAATATCAACTTTTTCAACTCTGGGCACCATAACCTGTATCCTTTAACACCACTGCAAAGACCCAAAAATAAGCCTTTCTTTGCTCTCGGATCAAGTTTACTTTCTGTGACATGAAAGTAAGCAGTACAACCAAAAATATGCAAAGAATCATAATCAGTAGCAGGTTTTCCAGTCCACATCTCATAAGGTGTTTTACCTTCAAGTGCAGCAGATGGTAATCTATTTATGAGGTGGCATGCATATGTCACTGCCTCTGCCCAGAACATCTTGCCCAAACCAGCATTGGACAACATACACCTCACCTTTTCCAACAAGGTCCTGTTCATCCTCTCTGCTACCCCATTCTGTTGTGGATTTCCCCTCACTGTAAAATGCCTCATAATACCTTCATCTTCACAAAATTTTTGAAAAACATCAGACTTGTACTCACCTCCGTTGTCAGACCTCAAGCACTTTATTTTTCTTCCAGTCTGATTCTCAACCATTTTCTTCCATACCAAAAAAGTGTTGAAAACCTCATCTTTAGTCTTCATTGTGTAGACCCAAACTCTTCTGGAAAAGTCATCTACAAATGTAACAAACCAATGCTTTCCTCCTAAAGATGCCACCTGTGTTGGCCCCCAAACATCTGTATGCACATAATCAAGAATTCCTTCAGTTTGATGTACTGCGGTTCCAAATTTCACCTTGGTCTGTTTTCCCAATACACAATGCTCACAAAAATCAATCTTGCATGTTTTTGCACCTTTTAACAAGCCTTGCTTGACCAACCCTTGTAGAGCCTTCTCACCAGCATGCCCAAGCCTCATATGCCACAACCTAGAAGCATCAGAAACACCTTCACTCTGCTTGTCAATAATCGCAGCAGCTCCACCTACAACTGTTTTTCCTTGTAGAAAATACAAATTCTTCTGTCTAACCCCTCTCATCACAACCATAGCACCCTTGGACACTTTCAGCTCACCTGCCTCCATTGTGACTTTGAAACCTCTAGATTCCAAAGCACCCAACGATATCAGATTTTTCTTCAAATCTGGTACATACCAGACATTTGTCAACTCTCTGATAGTTCCATCATGAAGTTTCAAACAGATTGAGCCTACTCCTTTCTTTTCACATGCATGATCATTTCCCATGAGGACTGTTCCATTATAAGATAACTCCAAACTGGTAAAATGATCCTTATTCGGACACATATGGTATGAGCAACCAGAATCCATGATCCAACCATTTGAAAAACTATCAGGAGTGGATACCAAAGCAAACTCAGAGTCATCATCCCCCTGGGCCACATTAGCATTCTCAGTTTTCTTCTCTTTTCCCTTCTCCTTTTGCTTCAATTTTGGACAGTCTTTCTTCCAATGACCCTTATTATGACAGAATGAGCACTCATCTTTTGCTGGAATTCTTCTACCATCTGCTGAAATTCCTCTCAAAGTTCCTTTAGACTTTGATCGAAACTTGTGCTTCTTATCTGATTGCCGTTGCTCTGTTCGTCCCCTTACTGCTAATGCTTCTGAATTCTCAAACTGGGCCTGTTTATCTCTTCTACGAAACTCATTATTCATCAATGCATCAGAAACATCCTTAAATGTTATTGAATCTTTACCATAAATTAGTGTGGTGGCAAAATGATCAAATGAATCAGGTAATGAACTCAATAACAATAAGGCTTTATCTTCATCTTTAACTTCTTCATCCAAATTTAACAAATCAGCAATCAATTTATTGAAAGAGTGAATATGCTCCATCATTGGCGTACCTTCTTTGTATGAAAACCGGAAAACTTGCCTTTTCAAATACAAACGATTTTGAATGCTCTTCATCATGTACTTATCTTCCAGTTTCTGCCACAAATCCTTCGCCATAGTCTCTTTCATCACGAAATACTTCACCTCCTTTGCAAGACAGAGACGAATGGTGCCACACGCCAATCTATTCATCTTCACCCACTCATTCTGCTCCATATCATCTGGTTTATCTTCTAGGGTTACGTCTAACCCTTGTTGCACAAGAACATCCATCACTTCACACTGCCACATCCCAAAATTCGTGTTTCCATCGAATTTTTCAATTTCAAATTTTGCATTTGAAACAGCCATCCGTACTGCGTGAGATCCAACTGCTACCTGTGTTCCAGATCCAGATCCGGGCATTCCCTTTCAGAATCAAACCTTGCTCGGATACCACTTTGTTGTGCAAAAGCAAACAGAGAATATGCAATAGGGAATGAAAAATAATGAAAAATGCACAAGAACACAAGAATTTAACGTGGTTCGGCCTTGAATCAAGCCTACATCCACGGAGCAGCAAGAAAAACCCTCTTATTATGACGATGATGAGTAATTCACCTATACAAAGGGGGAAGAAAGGAAAAGTTTCATAGAACCCCCTAAGTTATTCCAAAATTGCAAATTTGTAAAATAACAAATCAACCCATATAAAATAATATAGGACTAAAATGCAAAACGAGACATCCAACTTAAGTCCCAAATCAACAGAACACCCCCATCAACAACTCATACACAGTTGTTACCATTGCATTAGGATGTTGATCACTGAACATCATCACCTTGTGTATGATTGGCACTATCCCTGACACTCCCATGCATAAGAACAAGGATGATCGAAACGGTCGAAAGCCGGGGGTTTGGAAAACAGGCAGAAGGGAGACCATTGCCATTGCCACACCAAATGCCGTGATGAAACTTATGTATGTGGTTCGAATGAATTGGTGACATATGAAGGAGTAGTAGACTAATGGGTAGAAGGAGGTGACGATGAGAACGGCGATACCGGTGTAGTCGAGGCGAAGCATGATATAGGAACATGATTGAGAGTGGCAGAACAGGAGATGGCATACACTGCTTGTAAACAAACATAGCATAGCTCCACAAAGAAATGCATACAAGGGCCAACGTGTGACCGTTTCTTTTGCTAATGATGTGGTAAAACCCTAATTCATCGACATGCAACATGTATATAATTTTTAAGTTGAAAATTAGTAATTAATTAAACATGAGAAAAACTACATACTAATTATATATACCAAATGGTTTGATGGGAGATGATCATGCCATAGGTTGACGCTTGGTTCTTCAGTGATCATCGTCATTGTGCAAAGCATCAGAGCAAGGAAGATGAAGAACCCTAACAAGTGGCTGATTACAAGAAGAACCATTCAGTGATTTTGCATTTCATGGTGAACTTTGAGGATGAGATATTAGGATATATGCGCCTCTATTATAATAAGTTTATATATATAATTGTGTATATACATCTATACTTCACAACCGAAAAAAAAATATACTTCACAAAACACCAACTTCAATTAGAAGTTCACCATAATTCTTGGCATATAATCATTAATTGAGTTGTATCCAAGCTAATATGATTAGTTATTTTGGATAGAAATGATTATTAAATAGCTTGAATTAGTCAATATGATTTTAAAAAATTTGAGCTTTTTTTTTTGACAAATAATCATACCATTTTTTTAATGTAGCTTTTAATCCATTTCTAACTGTTTTTAAGTTCATTAATTGAATTCCTTTTATCATACTCACAAATCTATTAATGTAAATCTATTTTTGATTATCAATAGAATATTTTCACTTTTAAATTTTAAATTCTAATCTAGTAGACTCTTGTTGTGTCTTGTTGTGTCTTGTTGTGTCATTTTCCTCTTGTGCTAATGCATTTATCAAGCCTGATCGAATACCTAATAATATAAGGACTTGGTTAATATAATACAGTTACATGACGTAAATAATATTAATATATACATGCATGGATACTTACGTCCAGATGTTTAGCGTCTCATTGTGAATGGAGAAGATGCTGAGAATGGTCTGCTTTAGTGGCCATTCACAACGGTAGTAGTTCAAGATGAACTCATTGTCCTTCAGATAAGAAGGCAAAGAGTAATAATCTATCAGCTTGCACTTAACTAATTCATTGCATGAACTTTGAATCTTCTCATCTTTAGTACTGGTAGCCATCAATAAGCTGCAGCAGAGTTTGGATAATTTGGGTTCAGTGGATGCTTAAACTTATATATATATATATGACAATGCATAGCTTGAGACAAACTTTTAGCCAAGTAATGAACGCCATCTTTTGGGAATTCCAAGAAGAGGATTTGGAGGGGAATGTTATGTTTAGGGTTTGTTCCAAGATGCATTTTTGTTGTCGAGAATGATGAAGAAATTGAGGGAAAGAGAATTTTTGAATAATGGACAACTGTTTAGTCTTCTAATGAAATATTATAACTGAAGAATTTTGGTTTCTTAATTGAAATTCAAAGTTTGGTTTAATTGGTTATACGAGCTTTTACTTACATTGGTTATATCCCCAACATAACAAAAAGGTTAAATTATTAATTTGGTGGTATGATCCAAGACTAATTCTTTGTCCTCACCATAATTAAGGTGATGTGATATTACACACCTAAGTTGATAGCGAAATTGATGTAACAGAACACTTCCAAGTCAATGAGAAATTAAGTTTAATAGATTAAGCTTAAACAAAATATAACATAAACCAAATAACTTCTTTTACAATTGAATTAAATCATGGATACAATAAGATGATGAAAGTCAAAACTTTGAACTTGATCAAAATGGTTGTTAATTAATCAGAGAGGCATAACAAAGCAGCCATCCATTTCTCTCCAATTCATATACATCAAACTTGCAAGAAAATGTGTATACGCCCCAGCAATAACAAGAACATGAAATATTTGATGGCTATGACCTACAATGTCAAACTTCCCCGGCATCCATCTCTCCGGCACTCTCACCGCATAAACAACAACTCCAAGCCCATAGAAACCACCCATCACAAGCTCGTACATTGCCGTCATCACCGCCACTGGCTCCTTCCCAAAAATCATCAGCTTGTGTATGATAGGCACAAGCCCTGATACACCCATGCAGAAGAAGAGCAATGCACGTACTGACCTAAACTCCGGTGTCTGAAACACCGGCACAAGCGAAGCCAAAACAGCGGCAACACCGAATAGAGTAATGAAGCCAATGTAGAGGTTTCTAACAAAAGGGTCACACATGAAGGTGTAGTAAACAAGAGGGTAAAAAGAGGTAACAATTAGGGTTGAGATTCCAGTGTAGTCTAGCCTTAGCATGGTGTATGCACAGTGCTCTGAGTGGCATGATAGAAGGTGGCATGCACTGCTTGTTAGCAAGCAAAACATAACTCCAAATAAGTATGCATAGAGTGGCCAACGTGTAGTTATACTCTCTTGAATACCCTGCAATGCACAAGGGAATGGATTATATTAACTTCTTTGATATCCTTGGGTTGAATTTGATTAACTTCGAATGTTTACCACTTGAAAAATGATGATAGTGCATGGAAGGAAGAACATGAACCCTAACAAATGCCTGAAAGAAAGAGTTGCACAAAGAGTTAGAGATGAAAAGAATGGGAATATGAACTAGAGTTCATGAGAAGTTTGATTAGTTCTTACGTACGTCCAGATGTTAAGGGTCTCATTGTGAATGGAAAAGAGACTAACTATGGTTTGTTTCCATGGCCATTCAGAACGGTAGGAACCAAGGATGAACTCATTGTCTTTAAGGTACTCTGGCAATGAATCAAACCCTACCAACTCATACTTAGCCTTATCTTTGCCTTCATGGATGATAGTGGAAACCAGTGTGGTGTTCTCGAAAGTCATTGTTTGTAAGTCATGAGTGTTTTCAAGCTCTTTTGATGTACTTTTATAGAGCAAGAAAGCTTTGTGTCAGCCAGCAAGTAGTTTAATGTAAACAGAGGAGATGAATAGGAGACCTTTTTAGGGTTTTAGATGGTGAAGTGGGCGTTGACAATGTGGAAAAATGAAAAGGAAAACATGGGAAGGGTCAAGGACATTGTTTGGACTATTTGCATGGTAGGTTGAAGTCAGAGAGAGGTATTAATTAGGGTAGGTGTTCAATCTTTGAGTCATGCATCTTAGCCGTTTATTTTGTATTTAAAGGTTTGGATGTTGCCACGTATGGTGAATAGTCTTTTAGGGCGGGCTGGTAGTAGGTAATTTGGCCTGAACGATTGGTTGACCGTTGGAAGTCGGTGTGTTAGGATCCGAGTTCATATTAGTTATTTTTCGTACTTTCATACACCCATTAAACCTCAATTATTTTTGGCTGTGTGCCTTTGAAAACATTCAAGGGCTTGCCAATTATTAGATTAAGATTATTGATTAAGTAGATAATTTCCTTTTTTAGTTAACTAGTTAAGTAGAAATGAGTTTGTAGGATTATTTTTGTTAAAATTCAAAAATTCCAATATTTAGAAAATGCAAAAAAAAAATCAATTTTAAATAGTTCTCAAAAGTTTTAATAATGAATAATTCAGTATTTGAGTTGAATGGTTCAATTATTTTGTTGAATAGATGAACTATTATTTTGAGAATTTCTTTCAAGCAAAGATTTCCTAGAAATTTCACAGTATTGTTTTTTTTATATTTTTTTCAAACAAAATGTTACAACCTTTGAATCTCTCTTAATTAATTATTTAAAATTATTTTATATTAATTTTGAAATATACAGTTTGATGGGCAAAATACATTCCAAACAATTAATGCCTTCACACCTTATATGTAGATAAACCACATTTTGTTTATAATAAAAAAATTCAGCTGATACACTATAGGGAATACATAAAAGACTAACGATAAAATAAACAAATAGGTTAATCCTTTATATATTTTATGTTATTCACAAGTTTTATGTTATTTATTTTATCTTACTGGTATTAGTTTTTAAGACATAAAATATTGATTTTTTTTATTTCTTAATTGAAAGGTTAATTCAAAGTTTGAACCAACGATTTGCCTATATTTATTAAAAACATAAATTTTTATATAAAACATGAATTAGTTTAGGTAAATGATTTTTGTGGATGAAGTGATAAATGATAAATAAATGTAACTTAGACAGGCATTTATTATGGAGCTTTACATTTAAAGCTTCGCTTCTCTCAATAAACAACTTGTACATCTTCATCTATATAAACAAAAGACCAAAAAATAAAAAATAAAACAAAAGTCAACCATCACTATAAAACAATTATCCCGCGGTTTGACTTTCTTATGAGGGCGGCAACAACACCCCATGCACTTGAAGAATCACAGTCAATGCACAAATCTTTTGAACATTGACCAACAAATGGACGGCCAGAAACACCCAAAAGTTCAAACCATTGCCTCGAGATTAGCACCCCTCAATCTCCCTCCATCTTAGGTACACCAATCCGGCCAGATAGTGTGTATAAGCTCCGGCGATCACAAGAACATGAAACAATTGATGACTATGGCCTGCAAGGTCAAACCTCCCCGGCATCCACCTCTCGGGCACCCTCGCAGCATAAACAAGAACACCGAGAGCGTAGAAAGCTCCCATAATCGTCTCGTACCCTGCCGTCACCACCGCCTCCGGCCGGTCACCAAAAGCCATCAACTTATGCATGATAGGCACCAACCCAGACAATGCCATGCAAACAAAGAGCCCGGCACGCACTGATCGATACTCCGGCGTCTCGAAGACCGGAAAAAGCGACACGATAATGGTGGCTATGCCGAAGACAGTGATAGCAGTGAGGTATACGTTACGTATAAATGGGTGACATGTAAAAGAATAGTAGACAAGTGGATAGAATGATGTGACAATGAGACCGGAGATTCCGGCATAGTCTAGCCGGAGCATTAGGTAGCAAGTGTGCTCGGAATGACAAGAGAGAAGATGGCAAGCACTGCTCATCAGCAAGCAAAACATAGCTCCACACATGTATGCATAGAATGGCCACCTTGTTATCGGCTCAGATGTTTCTTGGTTATTGATCATGGTTGTGGTTTGGTTGACATGCAATGAAGTTTGAGAGACTTGAGAATCATTTGAGTGAATGATTTGTAAGTTGTTGTGAAGAATGACTTGATGAGTTAGAGAAGAGGTTGTGGTTGTGTTGATCATCGAAGAAGAGTTGATGGCATAATTGGTGAGAACGAGGAAGATGAAGAAGCCAACGAGATGCCTGAAAATACAAAAGCAAAATATATAAGTAACATGCATGTATAGAAGATGAGTAGTTTGACGGAGTTTATCGGAAGAGTTTGGTGAACTTACGTCCATATGTTGAGAGTTTCGTTGTGAATGGAGAAAACGCTAAGAATGGTTTGTTTTATTGGCCATTCGGAACGGTAATAGCTAAGGATGAACTCATTGTGCTTCAAGAAGGTAGGGAGGGAGGCATAGTCCACAAGATCATACTTGTTGGTTTCTTTGCTTGGTGATCTCCTCTTCTTTTTAATCTTTATTTCTTCACATGATGAAGAACAACATTTTTTATTATCTCTCTCTGTAATGAAGAAGGAGGTTTTTTCCATGGTGATCAATGAGTTGTTTGATTGGATGGAAAAGAAGATGGAGAACATAAGGTTGAATTGGGTTCTTATTTATAAGCACAAAGGAGAGAGGCTTTGTATGGTGTTCACACAAAGAAAAGGTCTCAAGTTTGAATGGAGGACTTTGTAGTAGTGTGTTCTATAGTGAGAAGGTGGGAGGCACTGAACTAGTCTATGGTCAACTGTAGTGAGGCCAAATCAAGTTGCACTCTTAAAATTTAAAATCAATGCATGATTTGTTTGGTTTTGACTATATTTTTTTGGCAAGGCTATGAAATAGTCTTTAAAGTGAAGTAATTTTTTAGTGGTTAATCTTTGGTATATTTGTTTGTCAAAGATGTGACTAATCATATATACAAAGTTTATTCCACAAATCCATAACACAAACTTTTTTTTTTTTTACTTTTTTATGTTTTGAGAAGGTGAATAAACCAAATAAATTACTTAAAAAAATATGTCATACAATATAAACAATATGAAGATAGAGCAAGAAGAGAAATACAAAAGATGTTCATTAATTGTGGAGGTAAAATATAGAAAAAAAAAAAGACCCATTAAAAATTGGAGTCTCTTGATAGTAAATAAAAAGAAACCAGCTTCCAGAATTTTTTGAAAGAAATATGAGTGCGCAATGTGGGTAGTAGGAACTCTGATTTGACCTCTGCTTGCCAAGATATCCCCTTCCCTTTCACAGGACCCCAGAAAATTAAGACGGCACTTTATCGAGTTGATCAAACCCTCCAACTTTAGTTTTTTGGCTCTATAACTATAGACAACCACCATAGAAACAAATGAGTGGTCTTCAAAATGATTGTATTATAGTTGACAATACTTGATAATTAAAAATTCACCCATTACAATCTAGCCATATATTCCATATAAATAATATATCTTTCGTATAAAATTCATGATAATTGGAAAATAGAACTCATATGAAAGTCCTAAGAAATTATATGAATTAACGATTAGATAAAAAATTAAACATCAAAAAAACTGCAAAAGAAAAATAGTAAATCAAGTCCTTGGCTAACAAGTTTGGTGGTACCACTAAAATTTTAAATATAGATTAAAAGAAAACTTTTTGTAGTTTCTATTCCTTTCATTGAAATATTAAAATTATTCTTTTAATATATATATATATATATATATATATATATATATATATATATATATATATATAAAGTAAACAAAAAAACAAAAGATATATTTGATATTTGAAATAAGGTGAAAATGATGTTGGTTTATGGAAATAAAAAAATAAGATTAAAGTACCTAAACCTTAGCCCCACGCATCATCCATGCGCTAATGCAAGACCGAAGATTTCTGTATCTAATAATGAACAAAAGACAACGTTTTACTTGATGAGGTTTTTGGCGTCAAGCCTCAATATATTAACAAACTATATATATATATATATATATATATATATATATATATATATAGTTCTAAAGTCGTTATTATTGAATATTATCAAATAATTGCTGAATGTCCAACGCCATAAATTTCTATGGTAAATGCCCATGTTTTCAAAGAAACAAGCCATATTCAACTATTCTAGTCTAAAAGATTTCCAATATAGATTTGTGGAGCCAGTTGCCCTATTATTTCATCAAAAATAAAGTTAGTCATTTTTTTTTTTATAAAAAGTTAGTCATTTTTTTAATCTTGAATTTTGAAAGAGAAATGTCAATGATGAAAACTATTAATTACATTTTCTTCCCACCAAACTATATGAATTTTTTGCATTTTATATAACCACTTATTTTGATAATAATATATGATGAAAAAGTTACGGTCAAAGTCATATATATAAATGCTGTTCGTTTTCATTCTTCATAATGAGGTAAGATTTCTGTAGCTTGTAGTCTAAACAATGAGTATATATATATATATATATATATATATATATATATATATATATATATATTGTATAGCGCATTTGTATTGATGTTTATTTGTGCAATTAGAGAGTAGTTCATCCATGGTGATATATAGCTATTACTTATTATGATTTTTAAACAAGTGAAAGAAAGAACATGGTAATAAAAAAAAAGTTCTCTCGTGTTTTTTTAATCTAATTGTTAATTAATTCAAAGATGGCCTAAAATTGAATGAGAACAAATTAACAAAACTATGTACACACTTTGAACCTATGATGGATTCTTAGAATCTTAGCAATTTTATAATGGCCTCATTGTTTGTATATCATTGACTGAGGACTATTTCAATGTTTTTTTTTTTTGTTTTTTAATTGTTTTTTTTATACGGTAGACAAGTAATATATCCCATACATTAATTCTAAATTTTAAATTATATTTTGAAAAAGAATTTAACCCTCAACTTTCTTTATATCAGTTAATTGCACTACCATCTATTATGATGGTGGTCTATTTCAAATTCTTTATAAGCAAAAATAAAAAAATAAAAAAATAAAAAAATAAAACTATTTTTTTTAATAAAAAAGATTACAATAGGATATAAAATGCAATTGATTTATCGAGACCTATTTATAAAATTATTTCTTTTAAAAGAAATTATTATTTGAGTATTTAATATTTATATAGTTTGGCTTGTTATCAAGTAGTTTGAAGAAAAAAAGAAAATAAATAAATAAATAAATGACATTGGAGAGTGGACAATTACAGGAAAAAAATCCTTAATAATAATCACAATAATAATCACAACTATATATATATATATAGAGCATGGAGGAAGTCACCAAACTTTGACTTATTATCACTTCAGTCATCCAACTTCAAAATGTATCAAAGTGGTCACTCAAATTCTAATTCATATCACCGGGCAGCCACCAGTGGCTTTCCAGCCCAAATTTGTCTACGTGGCCGCCAAAAAAATTGAGGTTCGGTAGCCACGTAGACTAATTTAGGCTGAAAAGCTACGGGTGACTGTGGTACCTCAGTTTTTTCGGCGGCGACTTAGACTAATTTGGGCTGAAAAGGGGTAATAGTGAAGGATTAAAAATGTGTAATTCTTCTCATTTAAAGGCATAAGTGGCCCGTCGTTTAGAAACCTAACTAATATAAAATAAATAAAAAAAGGGTTCAAATTTTAAAATGCATTTGCTTTTGAAAATTCGAGTTAATTAAGGTTGACCTTAAAACGTTCATTGATTATCAATTTAATTCAGCAAGATTTTGTTGTTTCTCAACTTCATTTATCCATTTAAAAAATCAATAATAATTATGATCTTTAAAGAAAACTGGTGCATGTAATTAAAAAATCATCGCTTTCTTTATACAATAACAAGCGTAATTGCTACAATAGTTTAACAGTAAAGCATTTAACTCTCATATAAAAGGTCAAGAATTCAACTGTTTTTTTTTTTTTTTTTTTTTGGTTGATTGTTTAAAAGAGTAACAATTAAATCAAACTTAATATTTTGATAAATACGACAAACACACAGTCAGAAATTAAACATCCGGCTGTACACCCTCACCCAACGACACATGAATTTTTGTCAATAATGACATAGTTTGATGATTAAGACTTGGGCATCTTGCACTGGACATCAGGTATTAAAATCACAATTCTTACGAAATTTTAGATATTATATTAAACTTGAGAAGTATAATAAAAAAAAATCACAACCCCGGAGAATGTGAGATTACTACATTTTCAAACAGTAATTACGTTCCCAATAACATTAGTCAAATTATCAAAATATGATATTCTCACTCTAAACAAGTAATTAAACGGGGTAATGTAAGATTACCTAATTCATATTTCTGGGTTATATTTTTTCATAATAAACTAAATGTCACCCAACGATTTGCAACTGGTATGTGTATTAATAATAAAATTTGATGATGTTTATAAAAGAAGCAAAATTTAGGTGGATATTTGACATAACCATTGTATGTATAATTACTATGATGTCCCTACAGAATTAAAATATTTAGAAATTGTCTATGATATGCCATGGTGATGTGTAACACGTACTGTAAGCTCAAGGATTTGCGCCATTTGCCATCATGCCTTTTCTATTCTATCAACTAGAAAACATTCATGCACTATTAATAAGGTTTGATGACGTTTCAAACACAAGCAAAAATCAGGTGGCTGCCTAACAAAACTCTCATGTATGTGTAATTATTATGATGACCCTATTGAGCTGAAATATTTACATATTACTCATAAAAGGCCATAATGATGTAAACTCAAGAACTTGCCATTATGCCTTTTCTATTCGAGCAATGCACTGTAAAGCATTTGGGCATTAATAATAAACTTTGGTGATGTTAATAACACCAACAAAAATTAGGTGAGGATCCAGGACGAAACTCATATATATATATATATATATATATATATATATAAGATTACCATGCATGATGACCTATATATATAGCCGAAATATTTACAATACTCACTAAACGATGATGACTCGTAAGGTCAAGGGTTTGGCACCATCATCTTATCTAATCAGCTAAAACAATCCTATAAGTGCAATCCCTTTTAGGGAATCGATGGAATAATAAATATTTTTTTCATTTTAAAATACAAGGGAATTTGTTTTTGTAAAATAGTTATTATTTTATAATACTAAGATAATATTTATTTGTTTTTTTATTTTATTTTTTAAAATTTTCTTAGACATATAATTAAAGAGTCATATTTATAGCCTAAGAAAAAAATATAGTTCCAAAAAAAAAAAAATGAGTTGTTAGTAATTTGATTCATTTTAATTCTAAATTTTAAAAAATTTAATGTTACTTTTAATTCTTATGTAAATCCTCAAATGGTATATATTTGGGAATGGAAAGAATAGTAAATAGAAAATAGTGAACATGTAATAAAATGGTAGAATTTGAAGACTTAATAGAAAATAGTGAACATGTAATAAAATGGTAGAATTTGAAGACTTAATAGAATAAATGGGGAATAAACAGTTATTATTTACATCCTTTATTGATAAGAAAAAAATAATCTTGACTATAAACTCCTGTAGTGAATTATTTATTCTCAAGAACAAAATTTTTTTATAACAAAGTGAAGGAATATAATAGGTTACTTTTCCCTTATTCTTGCTGCCAAACATTAAAGAAGTGTTTATTTTTGAAACTCCTTTCTCAGCAAAGATAATTTAAACAACCTATATATGGGTGTTTTTACAGTATAACAATTCTATTATTGGTTGTTTTGTGGTTATTTAAATTATATGGGTGTTATATTGTAAACACACACACACATATTATGATGTCCTTTATAAAGCAAAAATATTTGCAAATTACCTATAAAACACCATATGGTGATGTGTAAGCTTTAGGATTTTCCACCTTGCTTTTTTTTATAAATATAGATCGAAGTATTATATAAAAAAATTATTTTAAAATATGTTCTTCCACTCAAATTATCTAAAAGATCATAAATAGCAAATAGTAACATTATTATAAAATAAAAATATCCATATATTGATAACCAAGTTTGGTTAGATAGGTGTTATTAATAAAAAAAAATTAGGCGAATACTTGGCAAAACTTATATATGCGTAATTAATATTATACCACAATAAACTTGGCATATTTATAAATTATTCATTAAAGATCACCATGGCACATAAGCTTGTGCATATGTGCTTTTATCCATCAATACAAAAATGACACTGAAATGTCTGTCATGAGAAATTTATCTATCAAGAACCACATTTAGGCACGTTCAAATACTAGTAAAAATAAAAAAATAATAATGAATATTTAAAAAAATATTAATCACATTTGGTTGGAAAGAAATAACCGTATCTTTCAATTTAATTGCTTACCCTTACATTCTGTCTTTCTCAAAATTGCTAATACAATTTTAACTTAGCTATCTGCAGCTCCAAATTCTTCTCAGCCACTCAATCTTGAAGCCTCCCAGAGGATTAAGCGATCCATCACCTTTTTAAGCGGAAGGTCCACAGTCCACCCCGGCGATCCTGCGAGCAACTTACCCAGTGAGGAGTAATCTCCATTTTTCTGTAGCTTGGGAAGACCTGTGTTTCCAGGAGGATGACTTCGCCTGACCAGCTACCTCTTACCGCTCATGTTATTTCTTTTCTTTTCTGTCTTTTGTTCCCTCACCCCTGGTGAGGTTCCTGTACTGTTGTTTGGTTTCTTTTCTTTTATGCTTTTTGTTTTTTCTTTTCTATATCTGTCTTGTTTTATCGACTTTTTCAATAAAGCTGTGGTTTATCCATATTTATTTAAAAAAAAAATCACCTTCATATTAGAATGATAATAACTTCTTTTCTTACGGATTATACGATCAAAGAATCCTTTCTCTCACGATAGTTGAGGTGAGTTGTTCCATTATGTTATTCTAAAGAAAACTAAAATATTATAATTTCTACTATAAAATTATGCTATTTATAAATTTACGCAAGCTCAGGAATTTGCCACCCCTTGCTGTGTCAGTCCATGCATCCATATATATCCTTTACATAAGTTATATATTTTTTTATCACCAGAAAACAAATCAAGTGAACAAGCATATAGCTTCCAGACAACAAAGAACCCCACTGTCCTTCACTATGACCTCTTCTTCACTAACAAACCTTCAATTCTGCAAACCATGTACCCATATGTATTTACGTAATTTTTTATTATTTTGTTTTAAATAAATAACATGATTTTAGCAATGTCTTATTTTAAATAAATAAATATTTGACCAAATAAAATAAGAATTGAACACAGTGACTCGCAGCCCAAACGAAGGCAAGACAAATTCTGGTATGCCATGTCAGATGACATATGTAATTCCATGTGTTACTTTGTGATTATATGTCACCCCATGAGAAAGTCTTAGTAATAAATCTTGCTGCCATTAATTGTATGATAAATGTTAATTACAAAAATTATACAATTAAATAAATAAAATATATTTTTAGGTTAATGATAAAAAAGAAAAAAATAGTTGTAAAACAAAAAACATATTAGTTATAAGTATGATGGGGAGGGAGACCTTTCCATTAAATTTAATTAGATGGAATCATTATTCAGTCTTGGTTTTGGCTAAAAAAATTGGATTCCATACGATTATTTTCTTTAATACGATGGAATTACTTTCCATAAGATAGGGGCAGAAATCTCCTTTTCCTCTCATTTCACGTGAAAAGGAAAGTTACAAAAATAATTTTTGTTTAAAATATCATCACTTTTTTTTTTCTTCTACTTATCTCTTTTTCTTCTTTTTTTTTTTGTTTTAAGAAACTTTGTTTAATAAATTTTTTTTTTCTTCTTTTTTCTTTAGAGTTAAATAAATTTCTTCTACTTTGTTTAAAATATCATCACTTTTCCTCGTTATTGGTATTCTCATGCCTGGGCATTATCATTCCATTCTTAATTGACCACAGATGTAGGCCTCTCTGTTGATTTTTTAATATCATTATTAAAATAAATTATATTTACAATCTGGTAATGAAACTTCTCTTAAAAATTTCAAATGCTAATTACTTGATTGTTTAGAATTCTAATTGAGTAATTTCAGTTATTAAAAGATCATGCAATCTAATCAACATCACACACATTTGACTAGCTACTCCATAAGGATTAATTTCTTAAATTAATGCAACACAATATGAAATCTACAAAATCAAAAGTTAATGAGAAATACCAAATATGATTAAATAGATTTTTGGAATTGAGAGAGAGAGAGAGAGAGAGAGAGAGAGAGAGAGAGAGAGAGAGAGTTAAATATCACTTCATATAGCATAGTTAAATATTAATTTTCCATATATTAACTAATTAACCATTTGAATGGTGTATTAAGAAATTAATATAATATTTCCAATAAAGTTTTTATTTAGTAAACACTAAAATGTAGCTCAAATCAACATTTTTGTTTACATACAAAATATTATAATCTTACTTTTTCGTGGATTTTAACTCTAAAGAATCATTTCTACCAATCACCTTCTTATATTTTTATGGAAAAGTACCAAAAGCTATTTTAGAGTTAACAACAAATTTATAAATTTTTTTTTACTAGCTTATATGGAAATAATTTACACCAACAAAGTAAAGAAAAATTTAAGTTTAAATCACCCCTTCACATGATAGTTGGTTACTTTATTTTTCTTCGCACCTCAAGGATTAAGAGTTTGAATCCTAGGTTAAATTATCCATATTTATTTAAATAAAATTAAGTCTAAATTTATTGAAATTAAAAACAAATTGTTATTTATGTATGTTTATAATTTAAAGATATCTCTCTATCTTTTTTTGGATCATTTCACTGGTGGCCACAAAACTTTCATAAATATAACAATATGACCACAAAAGTTTTTTTTATAATGTTGTGGCCATTTATGTTTACTCCGGTCGCATGGATGGCCACAACTGGTTATTTCGGGGCTACTTTCGGCGAAATTGCTGATGTGGCTGCCAGCGGGTCCTATTAAATTCATGACCCTATCCCATGTGGCAGTCCAGCTCAGCAGACGCTTGGGTAGGTGCCATGTCAGCTCCACGTTGGCATCCACAAGGTCAAAGGTCCAAATTAGGGCACCTGCTTGTCCGAGCACCCCCATTTTCTCTCCGCCTGTCCCAGATCAAGCAGTGAGCTTGCCTTTCCACCTGGTCATCTCATCCCTTCCATCGATCTTAGCCACATTCTCACTGTTCAAACTCGCCTCCCTTCCATCAATTATCTCATCCACATTACTCCTCTGAAAATCCTACCAAACAGCCGGGTAAGCTTCTAGCTAGTTTGGGTTTGTTTTAGTTAATCGACAGTGTATTAAAGTTCTTTCTTGCATGTAGCTCAATTGAACAACATTGTTACAGTGTATTTTGGTTTTGTTTCAGTGTATGTTTGATTTTTTTTTTTTTTTTTTTGTAGCTCAATCGTAAAGCTTTGAAGAATCAGAACAGGTTTGAAGAATCAGAACATGATATACAAAGCTGAAGCTTTGATCCTGAAGGTAATGTGTCTAATTAACTTGTATTTGGATTGAAATAAATTACAAGTAAAGCTAGTGTTTTTATCTGATTTTTTTTTTTCCGTTGTTGGATTTTGGAAGAAGACAGGTCCCAACTCTTCAGAGAAGTAATCTAGTGGTTAGTCTCTCAATGAACTTAATTAATCGTTGTTAGATTTGATAATTTGTGATTTTTTGAGCATAGGTAAAGAGAGGTCACATTGATGAATCCCAAGTAATTGTATTTTTTTTTTTATAATTTGTCTTTTCAATGGTTTTTATGTTGTAGTTTTTTATAATCTGTCTTTATAAAGAGAGGTACCATTTGATAATTTGTTAGATTTGATAATTCTGTTTTTTTTAAAGGTTTTCTTCTATTAAATCCAATAATCTGTCTTTGATGAAATCAGATGTGGATTTTGGCAAATTCTTATTTTTCATTTTATTACTACTGTATGATGTGATCCTATAAAGTTTGAAAAAAATTATAGAATTTCTGTTTGGATTGAACAAATCTCCTTTCTTTTGCATGTAGTGTTTATGTGGCTGTTGAGAAAAACATAAAAAAATAATCATATGATTTATTGTGTATGAGAGTTTTATGTAGAGAAGTTGGTTATGAAAATAGGTTTGAAGTAACTATAATGCTTGTTTCATTAAACATATATGTTGGTAATGTGCTGATTTGTAGATTTTAATAATCTAAATCCTGATTTGCTATTTTATCCACAAGTAATAACAAGCAACAAGTCTGATATGGACGATGATTTGAGTACTGGCTTGGTTGATGAAAATGCATTTGGAGAAGAGGAGTTCACAGATCCTGACTATGATATCCCATATGGTGATGATGATTATAAGTAGGTTATGGGTGAAAGAATACATTGGGACAGTGACATCTATTCTTATTCAGAATCCAGAGGAGGAAAACATGATGGTGGTGGTGAACATGATATTGGTGATGAAAAAAGTGACTCAGAAAATTGCAGTTCTGTAGACTTGTTAACAGAGCAGGAATTACAACCTGTATTGTTTATATATATTTGCATTTCTGATGAGTTTCAAAGATGTATTCATTATTTTATCTATGTTTTCTTTACAGAGGAGAAAGGATGCTGCACTAGAAAATGCTTCAATTGGCAGTGCTGCAACTGGGAATAAACCAACGCAACCTCCTAATATCATTAGTACTCAGCAATCTCAGTCCATTCAACCCAGTGACATTACAAGCCAGGAACCAACTCTGAATGTGAGAATCAGTAGGTCAAGCAATGTTAATGTTGCTAACTTGGGGAATGTCATCTACTGCACAAGTGCAACTCAATCTCCTCCTACAAACATTGTTTCTTCCCCAGTCAGAGCTGATCTTAATGCCAACCTTAGTCAAGTGTGAAGCAGCAGATTGCTTAGGTTTTAATATAGAGTGCTGATATTTTTGTTTAATACAAACTGGGAAGTGTATCAGTTTTCCAACTTTAATTTGGTCGTTGTTCTGTGTTGTTTAATGTCTCAAAATTCTATTATAAGCATTGTCAATTATGTATTGACAAGGTTGTCTAATTTGGTTATGTGTTGTTTAATTGTTTTGTGTTCTATCTTGTTTAAGTCTTGTGTATTCTCAGTAATTAAATGTAAAGGTTTAAGTATTTTGTATTTTTCTATTATGCATATTTTTTTTCTCAGGTTTAATTGACAAATTAGTAATTTCCTGCAGCTCTTCCAAATTTCTGCAGATTGTTGTATGATCTGCAGATTTCTGCAGGTTGGATTAACTGCAATGTTTTCTCAGGTTTAATTCCCAAGTTTCAGATGATCTGTAATGTTTATATTGTGCAGAATTTGTATGATCTGCAGATTTCTGCAAGTTGGATTAACTGCAATGTTTTCTCAGGTTTAATTCCCAGGTTTCAAATGATCTGCAATGTTTGTGTTGTGTAGCCCCACCCCCCCCCCACCCCCCACAGGTTTTAGTACCTATTCCCAGGATTCAGTATTATCAAATTTTTTTCCCATGTTTTTTTCCCAGATTTTTCCCAGGTTTCATTATTGCATACAAATTTGTAGATTTTCTATTTCCCCAGATTTTACTAACTCTTTTCCCAGGTTTTAGCATGCATACAAATTGGTACAATAATTCTGCAGATTTTGAAGATTCTGCAGATTTGATCTTCAATCAATCACACAATTGAAATTGGTACAGTAATTTTGAGAAATTCTTAGATGAAGGTTGCCAAGAATAATTCTTAGGTGAAAATTGCACAATTGAAATAATAATTCAAATGAAGAAACAAATGAAAAATAATAACTCAAACACTGGAGAATTTCACAATCTCAACTCCTTGACAATTATATTTAACTTCTCACAATCTTGACTCCTTTACAAGCAGACTGGGCGGAATCATGCTAGTGTCTGGACGGAGTGATGCTTGGTTCTAGCCGGAGTGGTGGCCGATTATTGCAAGAGGGATGCCCCTAGTCTGGCTGAGAGAAAAAAGAGGCCGGGAGCAAGGTTGCCCGTCTTTGAACTAGGGTTAGGGCATCATTTCGACATTGGGGATGGCCTTATGGGGGATTGTCTAAGGGAGCGAGGTTGCCTTAGTCTAGCTGAGAGAAAAAAGAGTCCTAGAGAGAAGGAGATTATCTACAGGGATGGGATGCCGACGTGTTGCTGACATGCCACCTGCCCAAGCATTTGTTGAGCTAGACTACCATGTGGGATAGGGCCATGAATTTAATAAGACCCGCTGGCAGCCACATCAGCAATTTCGCTGGAAGTAGCCCCGAAACAACCAGTTGTGGCCACCCATGCGACCGGAGTAAACATAAATGGCCACAGCGTTATAAAAAAAACTTTTGTGGCCATAGCGTTATACCTATGGAAGTTTTGTGGCCACCAGTGAAATGACCCCTTTTTTTGTACAAAATATGGACAAAGTAAGAGAGAATAATGTATGGCTATTTTTTAATAAAAAACCTAGGCTCAATTTGGTTCCTCCTAAAATCACCCATATGACGTCTATAGTTTTATATCTTAAAAATAATAAAATTTATTGAGTGTAATTGATTCAACTAGGATTCACTCCACGCTTGTGCATATCCCTGGCTTTCTTTAAATTGGGGGCACTTGATGTTTATATGTCAATATATATCACTTTCCTAAACTGATGAGCCCAAAGTAGGTAGATTGGTAATTAAATTCACCAGATTCATTTTGACTGAATATTCTCCTAATCTCATAAAAATAAAATTGAATGGTTTAATATTTATAAATAAAAAAATTTAATCGGTTTAATTCCCCAGGACTTCATTGAACGACACCTATAACTTTTGTATTCCAAGAAAAAACAATTTTAGTCTGTTTGATAAAGCGAAAACCATTATTCAATGCTGGCTGGCATAACAGGTGCCAGTTCTATATTTTTAAAATAATAAATTTAGTCGGTTTGATGGACCCATAAGCACTATCCAAAAGTCGCTCATATAACACCTGTCATTTTCATATTTGAAAATAATAAAATTTAGTTAGTGAGCGCTCCTCTAAATTCACTAGCATATATAGAAACAAAACAATTTTGATATATATAAAATAATTAAATTCTATAAATTCAATCCTCTGAAACACACTCTTAATATCATAAATAAGAATATTTATTTTAATATTTATAAATAATAAAACTTAGTTATGTTTTTCAATTAGATAAACTCATCAATACAAAAACTAGTAACTCTTTCTTTCTAAAAGAATATTTTTTTATTAATTTGATATAACTTCACTTGCTCTTTTTACATGGGTAGATACAATTAACCCAATAAACACTCTAAAACTCATTCATACAAAAATTAATCATTTAGATTTTCAAAACACTAAACACACAATCAATCTCATTAACCCAAAAACTCATCCACCAAATTCATCAATTTTATTTTTTAGAAAATAATAAAATATAGTGGTGACCAATCCCTTAAACTCACCACCATGCCCAAAACAACACCATGACACACATCTATATATCTATAAAGTCCAAAGCTCTCCCCAAGTGTCACTTCCCCCAAGCCCTCGCCAAAAGCACAAAAAACCCTTCTCCTTTCTTCACAAACAACATGATCATCCCTGCAACTCCTTCTTCATCATCATATTGTCCATTCCAAACCTCCATGGCCTCCTCCTCCTCCTCCTCCTCCTCCAAGAAAGGACGCTTAAACTGGTATGACCCCTTCCTTTTCACAATCAGCATCATCTTTGCATTCATCCTTTTCTGGACCATCTACTGCTTCCTCATCCCCAACCCTAACCCTAATGCCTTCCCTATCTCCACCACCACCATCCCTCATACAACCACCACCACCAAAACCAAGAGCAACTCTACAAGCACTCAAACAATCACTGGACCTTCCTTTTATGACAACCCATCAATCTCCTACACCACCACCTCCAAAATCACAAATTGGGACACTCATAGGAAAGCATGGCTCCTCTCCAACCCCACCCTCTCCAAACCCCTCTTCATGCTCACCGGCTCCCAATCCTCCCCTTGCCGGAACCCCGTCGGAGACCATCTCCTCCTTAAATTCTACAAAAACAAAGCCGACTACTGTCGTCTCCACAACATCGATCTCTTCTACAACACCGTCCTCCTACACCCTCTCATGGCCACTTACTGGGCCAAGATACCCCTCATTCGTGCAGCCATGATTGCTCATCCGGAAGCCGAGTGGTTTTGGTGGGTCGACTCTGACGCCGCCATCACTGACATGGACTTCTTCCTCCCTCTCCATAAGTACCAAAACCACAACCTTGTTGTCCATGGCTGGCCTCATCTTGTCTATGAGAAACGCAGCTGGGTCAGCCTCAACGCCGGCGTTTTCCTCATCCGCAACTGCCAGTGGTCTCTTGACTTCATGGACGCCTGGGCTTCCATGGGTCCTCAAACTCCAAACTATGAATCCTGGGGCAAAACCCTCAAAGCTGAGTTCTCTGACAAGCTCTTCAGTGACTCCGATGATCAATCTGCCCTTGTTTACCTTCTCTTGCATGAGAAACGCAAGTGGGGTGAAAAGATTTACTTGGAGAATGAGTTTTACTTTGAAGGTTACTGGCTGGAGATCGTTGGCAAGTTTAACAAGATTGAGGACAAGTATCTGGAGATTGAGAAGAGGTCACCGGAGCTGAGGAAGAGGAAGGCGGAGAAGGTGGCGGCGGATACCAATGCTGCTGTGAGGGAAAGGTATCTAAGAGAGATGAAGATGAGGTTTGGGAGGGATGGTTGGAGAAGGCCTTTTATAACTCATTTCACAGGGTGTCAGCCATGCAGTGGAGATCATAACAAGATGTATTCTGGGGAGAATTGCTGGGAAGGGATGCTCAAAGCCCTTCACTTTGCTGATGATCAAGTCCTCAGAAACTATGGGTTTAAGCATGAGAAGGTTGTTGGGAATGAGTCTGCCACCGCTGCCACCGTCCGGCCACTGCCGTTTGGATTTCCGGCCACTGGATAGGGTGGTTTTGTGGTAGTTTAACAATGGTTTGAGTTTAAAGTGGGAAATAAAAGTTCAGTAGGACTAATGAACTGTGGTTTTGAGCTTTGCTTTTGGATGTTTTGTTTTTCTTAATTTTGTTATTAATATTAAATTATTAAATAAATGTGGCAGATGAATCTTTTGTTTTAAAATTTAAGATGACAATTAATGTTTTTAATTAGAGTTTCCATAAAAGTGATATTGTAGAGGAAGTTGTTAATAAAGAAATTAATGGTGAGTTAAGGGTTTAATATTGTGGGATAAATGAGTGAAGAATATCCACGCATACATGATATATCATTTGCATATATTATACAATTCTAATTGAGAAAATTTTATTATTATATTAATTAATAAAATTAGTTTTATATTTTATTGTATGAACTTTAACTCAGATTGAATCTTTGGAGGCGCTTGCTTTGATGTAGTTAAAAATGTAGTGTATTTATAAATCTCTGAATTTGAAAATGCATTAGAGTCAAATCTAATGTTTAGTTAACTGTATTTGAAAATGCTGAATTTCATGATTTTATCTTTGTTTGGGAGGATTTTTAAATCCGAATTTAATAAACAAGTGCTTGTTGTAATGGATATAGAAGATATAGAAACTTATGCTGAGGTTACACCCCCAAAGATGTTGATTAGTTTTTATTCATCACAAAAAAAATCCATTAGATTTTATTGATAAAAAAAATTCATTAAGTTTTGTTGTTTTATTATTGGATAGAAAAAAATTATTTAATGAAATATTCTTATTTTTTTATAATTATTGTATCTATTTATTTTATAAAATAATCCTTCTTTTTAATAAATAATAATACTTTAATACATTAATTAATTTGATAACTTCAACATAAAAATATGGAAATCAAAAAATAAAATGAAACTATATAAAATTATAAATTTTACGATATATTATTAATATTTTAACAAGATACTAAATCCATGTGATTTTTTCACACAGATTTTTCTTGATGAATATGAATATATATATATATATATATATATATATATATATATATATATATATATATATATATATATATATATATAGGGTTAATTTTTTAGAAAGTCACCAAACTTTGACTTATTATCACTTCGGTCATCCAACTTCAAAACGTATCAAAGTGGTCATTCAAATTCTAATTCATATCACCGGGCAGTCACTAGTGGCTTTTCAGCCCAAATTAGTATACGTAGCAGCTGAAAAAATTGAGATTCGGTGGCCATGTAGACTGATATGGGCTGAAAAGCCACGGGTGATTGTGGTACCGTAGTTTTTTCGACAACGACTTAGACTAATTTGGGCTGGAAAGCCACGGGTGACTGCCCAGTGATATGAATTAGAATTTGAGTGACCACTTTGATACATTTTGAAGTTGGATGACCGAAGTGATAATAAGTCAAAATTTGGTGACTTCCTAAAAAATTAACCATATATATATATATATAAAACTTCACAAGATGAGAATCATGAGTGAGGTGAAAAAATAAGCTAATATGTTGGAGATAATGGACATTCAACAACACACAACAACAAAATCTTTATATTACTACAATAAACATCTTTACATTACAACTAAAAAACATTATAAATATCATTATTCATAAACATCAGAACTTATAAAAGCTTGCAAACTAGAGGTAAATTTGAAAATTAAAAAAAAAAGTAAAATGTCAAAATAAAATGGAAAATTATTGCCAAATTTAAAGAGATTATTAATGGAAGAAAAAAACTTAAAAAAAATATTAACATAATTGACAGTAAAGAGGGGAAAAAAGAAAAGCAAACCCTAGATGGGAAAAAAAGAAAAAACTTGTAGCTGATCAGTGGCCAAACAAATTGATTAATGACTACAAATGGCTAGATCTAATGGGATATTGGGAAGAAACCCACCGGATTTTTGAACAAACAAGCTGGATTAAGAAAAAAGACAAGATTTTCAATCCAAGACCCTCTCGGTTGATCGGTTGTTCCTAAGAAGAACACCGAATTTGGGAAAAGAAAGCATGGATACAGTGAATCCTCTCACTTTCTGTCTTTTTTCAACTGAATCTGTGAATCCTTCATGTGATAGTCACATGAGGGATTTTGGTTTTTAGGATTTTGTTTTAGAGCCATTTTGGCTGTAAAACATAATCCACCACCCATGGGATTTTGAAATCCTTTTGAAAAACAAATTCTATGAAACAAACAAATCTTTAAAGTCAAAGGATTTGAATATACATGGAAAACCAAATCTTGAGAAACAAATGCACCCAAAATGTATCTGGCTCTTATAATATGAAATTTTTATAGTGGTATTTTTTTTTAATGAAAATGTACTGAAAAAATCGAGAAAAAAAAATAAAGAAACAAGAAAATTAAGATTATCCACACATATATGATATATGATTTGTATACATTATAATTCCAAGTACAGCAACCTTATTATTATATCAATTAATAAAAATTAATTATATATTTATTGTTGGAACTTAGATGGAGTCTTTATATATTGTATTATTATTATTATTATTATTATATTAATTGGAAAGTGCCCAACTTTGCCAGAAAAAATAACATAAGAGAATCACTTTACCATATTTGGTTGAGTATCCCTAAAAAATAACATTTTCATGGGGTGACTCCATTAAATTGAGAGAAAGTGATTCCTCAAGATATGATGAGAAAGTGAGATTGTTATGAGAACGGAAAGTAAAGCCATTTGTTTTGTCCAAGCCCTTATACTTTTATCATAATTACTCATGTAATACATAGTATTTTTCTCTCTTAGCCCAATTATTATAGTTTAAACCCAGCTCATTAATATGCTATTGTAGCTAATATTGTAGGAGAGTAGCTTGGAAGTTTTGGTTTTATTGTACTAAGTCACTGAAGTGCAACAAAAACCCTCTTAGGGGCTTGAAGGATTAGAAAAATATCCATGCTAAATAAAAACATGTTTATTATATACGATATTAAAATTATTAATGTGTATGAAAGATTAATTGATTAATATTAAAAATATTTGGCAAGTTGTTGATAGATGGAACAATGTGAGGGTATTTTCATCATTTTAAAAAAATATCTAAGAATATTTTCTTACACCAAACAGTGAAATATTACTTTTTCACCAAATTAATCAAATTTTTTTATGCATACCAAATAAAAATAATATATTACTTTCCTTGGAATCGCTTTTCAATTAATTAAATTCCATTAAAATATTCTTATGGTAAAACACCAAATGCATATGATTTTTTTAAGTGATATTTTGGAATGAAAAAGTACTTAATAAAATTCAAAAAAATGAAGAAACAAGAGAATTAAAACAGATACTAGAAAGACTAATCTAATTTGGTCCTTGAAAATATAAAAAATTGTATTTATAATAAAAACCAATATATAACTTTAAGTGTCTACTCCCGTTTTATAATCTTCATTCTTTATCCCGTTGTATTATAATAATTCCTTAAAAATTTGCTTTATTATCAAAAGATATTTTGCACTGTTGTAATTTAGAGTGTACTTTGCTTTTTTTTTTTTTTTTTTTTAATAAATAAGTAACAATACCCTATTTAAGAGGACCTAGAATTGATAAACCAAGAGATCTTTGATATGCTGGGTATTTTTAGCAATAAAATTTTAACATGTTTAAAATATAAAAAAAAATACAAATATTTCACCATAAATATTATTAATTTTTTGTCTTGTTTGATTGAGGATTAAAACCCCAAACTTATGTATGTCACTCTTCATACCAATTATTGTGATCATTTCTCATAGTTTACTAATTTTAAAATAATTAAATGTGAAGTCACTTTAGGAAAAAAAAAAAATTAGAGACGTATTCTTTCCAATGAATCCTACAAAAATGGAGCCTTTCGAACATATTATTAGTACAATAGTTATTGGGTCCATAATTTTAGGATTAGTGGATTAATATTATATTTGACAAAACATTAAATAGTAATAAGAAGGAATGGAATAAAATGACAGAGGATGACTTGGTGCTTTTCATGTGGACTTTGGAAATTGTGCATGATTGAGGCCATGATTTTAGCTATACTTTGGAATTTATGTCTGGACTTGGAACAAAGTCTCAATTTTCAACATTTTCAATGCTTTGTAACCAATAGTGAGTGAAGGCTTATGTTACTTCCCATGTTATGAAAACATGCAAAATTGGTATGAATGGATAATTTGTCAGGGTTTCTATTGATATTTAATAAAAAATTATATATATATATATATATATAAAGTTAAGAGATTAACTCTCTCCTAATATATAGTTTAGACGTAATAATAAAAATATATGTATTTAGGCTGCTTTGTTTATATTGTTAAAAATATTTTTATAAAATGGACAAGCCACTCACCTCAACCAATATTATGAGAAAGAGTTGATACTTTAGCCTTACACTAGAAAAAGAATTACTCCTTACATCCTATTATAAGTGTCTACATACCCAATTTAAGAGCTAATTTCTAAATTTTAACTTTATCAATATGTTTAAATTCATTGTTATTCACCACTATCATCTTAACACAACCTCAATAAATGAAAAGAAAAATATGCGAAATGAAAAAAATAAGTTAAATGTTTATGAAACTTTTAACTCCAATTATTTTTTTTACTTTTTGAAATGGTTTAATTCTAACCAATTTTCTTACTCTTTGTGAAATGGTTAAACTAGTTAGAGGAAGTATAATCTTATTAATGTGAAAAGTGATAATTTAAATAGTTAATTATAATAATTAAATTGTATAATGATTAAAATACAATATTTAATTATAGTAATTAAATTAAATAATGGTGCTCATAATATTTTATAAATAATAAAATTATTTAAGTTAAATAGTTAATTATAATAATTAAATCAATAATGATTTAAATAAAATATTTAATTAAATATTTAATTATAATAATAAAAAAGTGATATTTGAAATATTTTTATAAAGAAAGAAATTTATTTAATAATTAATTAATTATAATAATTAAATAAAATGATGATTTTATAAATAAAAAATTATTTAATTATAATAATTAAAATAAATAATAAAATCTATAAAATATTAATGACATAAAAAAAAAAAATTAATCACCCGTCTCTCTTCTCTATTCTGAAAATAAATTATCCTCTCATCCGGAAATTGTTATTATTTCTATTCTCATTCTTTCATTCTTATAACTAGAGGGAGGCACGAACCAACTTTTGGCCCGGCCCAGCTGAAACCACCTGGTCAACTGACCCGGTGAGCCGGGCCGGTTACGAGTTGCCATTTTGTTGACCCCTGACCTGGTGGGTTGGGTTTTTTTTTTTTTTAATTTTCAAGTTAAAAAATCAAAATTTTTCAAAAAATTGTTACTCCTAAGATTCGAACCTACCAAGGTTCATTGAGAAACCAATTGAGCTAGCTTTCATTTGCGGGGCCGGTTCAAAAAGTTGTTGGTGACCTGTGACCCTACGCGTTAGCTGTGTCAACTCGGCCCGACAGATTCTCACTATTAACCGGCCCAGTTCCGGGTCTGGCAAAATCCGGATCCCTTTTCTTTATTCCCATTGTGTTAACCAAACTCAGAACTTTTTAATAACATGCTTTCATTTTTTTTTTTTTTAATAATAAAGCATGCTTTCATTTGCATCGATAATATGGGATGTTATTCATATTTATTTAATAAATTCACTTCGGTGATGAGCATGATTAAACATGAAGCACATAAATGAAATCTTATGAATCACATGGGTGTTCATTAATTATGATGCAATTTCTTTCAAAGTCTAAGACAGTAACCAGGGGACATAAGCCTTGTTAAATTTATGAATATTTATGACAAAATCACAGAATCCATGTTGTCGTAGTATTTTATAATGTAATGTTTTCATTTATATTGACGTATTGATTGGTTTTCTGTTTTTTTTATTAAGTATAATTTCTGGGTTAATCCGGCCGCCGATGATTTTAGTCCCAATTAAGATCTAAGGCAAGTTTAACAACTATTGTTTTATATATATATATATATAATTTAATTATTAAATCACAATTAAAACATAAAAAAACTATATACAAAGCCGCCCATATTTTTATTTAAAATGTCAAAACAAATAATTATATTATATTGAAATATTTAGATATAATTACAATGATTTCTAATGACACGTTGTTTCCTGATATCAGGATTTTTTTTTTTTTTTAATGTTGAGTGTTTGAATATTGTTTTAAGAGACGGATTTAAAGCTTTGATTGGATGAGAGAAAGAGGGTTTTATAAAATAGAATAAAGTAAGATAAAAGAAAAATGTTTTAAGTTATATCTTATTTGGATTAAATGTAATGTAAATACGGGCTATAAAACCTTTTAATGTTTTAATTGAAGCTAATAGAAATTAAAGTTTTATGTTAATATTACTAAAATATCTAAGCTATAAATTATATTTTATATTAATTTGACATATATAATATTATTTTTGCAAATTAAATGTTTTTATTTGATAATTTATAATATTTTAATTTCTTTTTAAATATTCAAATTCAAAATCGAAACCTAAATTTTTATAGGACATGAATATAATTATCTAAATTCAGTAAATATATTTTGTTTTAAAAAATATTCAACACTTCGAAACTCCCATTTTGAGGATTAAAAAAGCGGGTTAAATAGAAATTTTTCAACTCTCCATTTAACCCTAAAATATCATTTTTTTTATTTTATCCTAAATTTAAATATGGGTTAATCCATAACTTTACCTTACAAAAACCCTCAAACCATCTTTTTCAATTAAGGTAAAAAAAAATTAATTTTGTGGTTTGTATATATATTTTACTAAAAAAAAATTTGTAAAGCGGTAAGAGTATAAAAGTAAAATACATAAACTGTACACAAAGACACGTGTAAAGCAAGCAATTCTACCGTGAAGAGAGAAATTGACAGCAACAGTGCTCCCTTTTCTCCGCACATCCCGCCACGTGTCCGAACTTATCTGGACCCCACACCTCTTAAATCAACCCAATAACAAGCCCCACTCTTTTACTATTCACAAAAGTGGGTCCCACCATCTCGTACACAATCACCGACGCCCTTTTAACTCTTCATCCCTATACAAACAACACCTTCTTCTTCTTCTCTTCATTCACACCATTCATGGCTGCCTCTTCCCTCTTCTCCAACTCTCTCATCTTCGCCGGCGGCACCGCCCTCGCCGTCTTCCTCTTCTGGTCCATGTACTCCTTCCTCCTCCCCAACCCCACCTCCCCCACCACCTTCCCCACCACAACCACCACCACCACCACCACCACCACCACCTCCACAACCACTTCATCTAATTCCAACTCCAAAATCACAAACTGGGACACTCACCGGAAATCATGGCTTCTCTCCAACCCCTCACTTTCCAAACCTCTTCTCATGCTCACCGGCTCACAACCCACCCCTTGCCGGAACCCCATCGGCGACCACCTCCTCCTAAAATTCTACAAAAACAAAGCCGACTACTGCCGTCTTCACAACATAGACCTCTTCTACAACACCGCTCTCTTACACCCTCTCATGCCCAAGTTCTGGGCCAAGCTCCCTCTCCTCCGCTCCGCCATGCTCGCCCATCCGGAAGCCGATTGGCTCTGGTGGGTCGACTCCGACGCCGCCATCACTGACATGGAGTTCTCCCTCCCTCTCCACAAGTACCAAAACCACAACCTCGTCGTCCATGGCTGGCCTCATCTTGTCTATGAGAAACGCAGTTGGGTCAGTCTCAACGCCGGCGTTTTCCTCATCCGCAACTGTCAGTGGTCTCTTGACTTCATGGATGTCTGGGCTTCCATGGGTCCTCAAACTCCACACTATGAATCCTGGGGCAAAACCCTCAAAGCTGACCTTTCCGACAAGCTCTTCGATGAGTCTGATGATCAGTCTGCCCTAGTTTATCTTCTCTTGCATGAGAAACACAAGTGGGGTGATAAGATTTACTTGGAGAATGAGTTTTACTTTGAGGGTTACTGGCTGGAGATTGTTAACAAGTTGAATAAGATTGAGGAGAAGTATTTGGAGATTGAGAAGAGGTCACCGGAGTTGCAGGAGAGGAAGGCGGAGAAGGTGGCGGTGACGGAGAATGCAGCGGTGAGAGAGAAGTATTTGCAGGAGATGAAGATGAGGTTTGGGAAGGAGGGTTGGAGAAGACCTTTTATAACTCATTTCACAGGGTGTCAACCATGCAGTGGTGATCATAATAAGATGTATTCTGGGGAGAATTGTTGGGAAGGGATGATGAGAGCTTTGAACTTTGCTGATGATCAAGTGCTTAGGAATTATGGGTTTAGGCATGAGAAGGTGGTTGGGAATGAGTCTGCTTCTGCTGCCGTCGTCCGGCCGTTGCCGTTTGGGTTTCCGGCCACCGGGTAGAGTGGTGGTGGTGGTGTTGATGATCTTGGATAGTTTTACATGGTTGAGTTAAAAAAAGTAGGAAATAAAAGTTTAGGAAAAAAAAGTGGACTGTGTGTTGTTAGTGTGTTTTCTTTCTTTACTTTTTCTTTCCTTCTCTTTTGATCTTTCTTTCTTCCTTTTTTTTTTTTTTTTTTGTCTTTTTGTTTTTTGATGTTTTATTTTGTTAACTTCTATATATATATATATATATATATATATATATATATATATACCTTCTTTTTGAGGGGAATTAAGAGGATGAACAGTTGAAATAATTGTTCTTTTTATTGTTATATGGTGTTTATGTGCATGTAAATTTTGTTAAGTATTTTGGATGGAGATTATTTAGGGTTTAGGATGGTAATTAATGTTTTTAATTAGGGGTTTAGATTAGAGAAGAAGGCGTTTATAGAGGAAGTAATTAATGATGGGGGTGGGGTTTTAATATAGTGGGATAAATTAGTGAAAAATATAAAGTGAGATTTTGTTGTTTTAGCCTAGAAAATGATTTTTAAAAAAAGCTTCAAATTTTGAAATAATTTTATTTTTGAATAATGATAACCCGAGTCTTATGCATAATGATAATATACACATTATTGAGATCCTAATGGATAGTTTATTAATTTTAAAATAAATAAATTAATGTGAAATTAATTGTTTAGAAAAAAAAATTGTTATTAGGATTTGCATTTTAAGGATAGGGCTAATTATATTTTGAATTTGTTCTCTAGGTTTCCAAGACTAAAGTCTTTCTCGTCTAGAATGGAATTTTAAGCCATCCCTCTGCTTCCAGAGCTTGCGTCTCTTATCATTAGGGATTATGTATCCATTTTATTTTGGTTTAACCATCTGGTCAATAGATAGGCACCAATAAATTTATGACATCAGATCTTCTGATGCTCTTCGTACCTACTATTCACCATTAATGGCCTCCTTCCCATCCTCCTTCCGACCTTACCAATGTAGGATCATGCTCTTTAGAACGTCGATATAAGCTTAAAGTTGTTTGGTTACAAGGAATAAAGTAAGATTGAATTGGGAATAAGCTTTAATCCAGTGTTTGATTGGCAGGCATAAGAGTGAGGGAGAATTGTGTGAGGAATGAGATGAGGGGAGAAGGTTGATTGGGATGCATCCAATTTTCATCAGGAATGACCAATGCCAATCCAGAACACGAAATGATCATCTTACCTCTCACTTTAATTGTATTTTTATCCAATTTTTTTATTTTTCTTTGGTCCGTGAGAGAAAACCGAAGAGAACCAGCACCTCCATCCAGCCCTACTTTTTTTCTCCCGCCGATCTACTCACTCGCCATCCTCCTCCAAAGCCACCACTTCAATCGGTGCTCTCCCGGCTAAGCCATGCAGAGCTTCTCCTCTGCTGGTGATCCATCAGTCCTTAGGAAGAACTCAGAAGATATTTTTACCCTAATTTCAGCTTCCTCTCTCGCTTGGAAGAGCTTGCTCGCTCACCGGAACAAAACAAAAGCCGGTTTTTCTATTAAAACCTAACACAAGTGATGAGAGTTTAAATCATGGGTGATGATATTTCTATGAGTATAAATAGTGGTTGTGTGTGGGTAATCTCAACGCTCATGTCTGTGTGGGCTCCGCACCCACTTGTTTCGCTGAGATTTGTGCACACCAATGCTTTTTTTAGTGGTCTAATCATCTTCTTTGGGGAAAAAAAAAACCAGAACTTTTAACTAGTTATCTTCAACCGGCCGGTTCAACCGGTTCAACTGGGAACCGGCCATTAAACCGGTCCGGTTAGGCACATAAAACATTAAAAAACCGGACCGGCCAATTTTGTTTTTATTTTAAATTTTTAAAATCAAACATATTCCAAAAAACAAAAAGCAAAATATTATATACTTATATTTTATTTTATTTCTATTTTTTATTGTTGTTTTTGTTGTTGTTGATGATGTATGCTTATATTTTATTTAATTATTTATTTTTGAATATTTTATTGTATGGTTGTATCCTTGTATGTTTGTATTTTGAAAAATTCATTTTTATGTAAAGTTGATATTTTGTGACTTTATAAAGGCAATATAACTTTGTAATATATAATTTTGTATTTTTTTAATTTTTAATTAATTTTATAAATTAATTTTTACTTATTTTTGAATTTTTTAATTTATAAAAATTTATTTATATAAAAAATATTAAATCCGGTTGAACCGGCCGGTTCAATCGGTTCAATCGTGAACCGATTGCCTAACCGGGTCGACAACCGGTCCGGTTTTTAAAACATTGGTTATCTTGGAATAATAAGGACCTCACGTTTGACAAAATTGCCACCAAAAGATCCATCAAGCTTCTAATTATCACATGCATTCCCTGCCACTCAATGCTTGAAACTACCAGTCTCTCTTCCTTTCATACCTTCGTGCAAAGAGAATATGGAACCACTTGACCTCTAAAAATCTTAAAAAGGTCTCACCTCAAGACTACCCAAGAAAACTTAAGATCTTCTTAGGATTGGGTCATTCTTTAGCTTATTTAATTGGAATGATATCAGCTCATTTTTAAATTCAAGTCGCTCCTAATATCCCACCTATCTCAATAATTCTTAAAGTTAACCACATATTTCTTTTGTGAATTTTCACTGTTCCTGAACAAAAAAAACTAAAGTTTGAGGATTTATTTGACACTATGAAGTAAAAAAAAATATATATTTTATTCATTCTATAAAAGAAAAAAAAGTGAGATAATAGTTGAATTAATTTGAAGGTACATACTATGAAGATGGATGGCAAAATCTAAACTCATTTAATCACTTATCTCTATTGGCTCTTCTTTAATTGGAGGTTCAAAGAGAGGTTACTGAAGTCTTCAAGAGAAAATCTGATATTTCAATAGATTAAAATTAACAATATTGATAAAAATTCAAGTTTGGAGTAAATAATATTATGAAATAATCTTATTACTTCGGTCTAAGTTAATAATCAGTCTAAGTTAATAATGTGTGATGATATTTATTTTTATTTAATAAATTTTATTTGCAAGATTAAAAATTAAATGCGTAAATAATTTCTCGTGATGTATATTACAATGTATTTGCATTTTGTTTCAATCTATAAATTAAAATGATTATATTATATTTTTCTAGGCTTGAACAGAGATTTACTTAAGGTTATGACATTGACTAGAAACGTACCTTTTGAATTTATTAATATTTATGAAGAAATCACATGAGATGCATGTTACCATTTTCACATTGAATTGGACCATCAAACAAAATATTATGATCATTTTTACTTATTTGTACACATGGTAAATAAAAAATCATCAAAAAAAATTTATGAAAAGTAAATTATTTTTTTACTATATTCACTACATTCATCTTGACATCAATCCATATTTTTATAAAAATTTTAAATTAATTTTTACTCATAAAAATATATAAATAAACATAATATTTACGAGGGTATAGTAGTAATTACACCTACCAAAACCTAATTCCCCTCATTTATCTTTCTATTATTTTTTATTTTTAAATAAAATCATTTCCCATTAATCTCACGAATTTCATTCATGTAAAATCTACTGCTTATTTTTCTAATAAGTTAATGGGCTCCAAAAAAATGTATGCCATGAAATCAAAGTAGAAAACAAAACTCATGATCATGTCACATGGTTGGTTGCATTGTGCATTGATTTTCATATAATTGAAAGATAACAAATAAAATAGTAAATCTTTATACGCCGACAATTCTTTACATCCATCACTCTAATATATATATATATATATATATATATATATATATATATATATATATATATATATATATACACATTTGCTGTTATCTTTGATTTAAATTAGATAAAAAAACATTGACTTGGAAAGTTAATAATCACAAAAAATTAAAGGTTTAATAATTGGCCAAGTGTGACGGATCAAGACATACGTTATGAGTCAAAGTGTCAATGTTCCATTATTTCCATTTTCACCATTTAAATGGATCCATTTGGGCTTGTCCAAGTGAAGATACAGTTAGTCCAAGTTCAAGATTATGGGCCACATGTCTTCATATATGTATGCAAATTTATTTCCTGCCAAGCTAGTCAAAATATATTAAAATATATAGATATAAAAAAAATTAAGAGTGATGCTAGGTGTATTATTTGAATACTCCCTCTGCCATACTCAGTTCAATTATAAGTGTTCATTTCCATAAATTATTCATGTCTCAAATTATTTTTTTTTTTTTGTATATCTAAAATTTTTTTATTTCTTAAATTATTTAATCACATATCTAATTTAAAGATTAATTTTTAAATATAATCTTACCAATTTGTTAAGATGCATTGTTCTCCACCCTTAAATGCACAGCTTTAATGGACAGAAAGAATAATGAGTAAAATGAAAAATGTAAGCTAAGTATTTATAAAATTTTTAATCCCATTTATTTTTCTTATTCAGTGTGAATTAGTTAACGTAAACATTTTTAATAAAAATAGAGAGAGTAAATAGTAGCCAATTTAGTTGCAAATTTTAAATAAGATTGATATAGTAATTTGACTATGTACAAATAATATAATTATATTTTAAAAAAATAATATTATCTACATGAAATTGTTTCTGTTGATATAAATATCTCAATAATTAATTTTATTTGAGAAAAGTAAAATAATCCTATGATACAAAATAATTACACCAATTTAACAATACTATAAAGATTCAATTTTATAATTTTATTCTATGCAAGCATCTGTTATCATAAAACCAAATCAAAACTCAAAACTAAAATTAGTTTCTAAATTATAAAAATTTAAAAGTCAGATGATTTTAATCCTTATAATCTTCTTTTGAAAAATTACTATAAACTCACTTTATAAATTCATAATGATAGTATAACCCTTTTGACTTTTCTTCCACACTTTTAGTTTTTATTTTTGTTATTTTTTATTTTTATTTTTTTTATATGTGCTCTTTATTTTAATAGAAAATTAAAAATACCTTTAACACCAATCACACAAAAAAATTGAGCTCTCTTTCCCTCAAACTTAGACACAAGTGCACCGACAAAAATATAAAATGAGGCAATTTTATAATTTTAATTTAATTATAATTTAAAAATTTAGTGATATTTTGGATATTTGATAAATTTGAAGTACTTCTAAGGAATTGAAAGAGGTGAGGGTGTTGCTATTACTTACTTTTCTCTTATTGTGCTCTTTATATTAAAATGAATGTTTTTAATTTAAAAAATAAAAATAAAAATTTAGAGTGATATAACTGAGACAATAAAAAAAAGTACAAATTGCCATAAAAACAAAAGGCATGAGTTAAAAATGAAAAGGAAACTTTGCATGTGAAATGCATACAAATGGAACATGCATTTACCTTGCATGCAATTGGAAACATCAAAAACCTTTTGGTAAAGAGTATTATTATTATTTGCAATTGAAACTGAGTGGTAATAGTAGGCCATGCATCCAATGCAAGTGAGTCCAAATCAAAAGTTGATTAAGATCAAAAGGAGCCCACAAAATCTCTGCATGTTGGATATGGCTTGTTTCTTTGCCACCCTTCTCTATTTCCCTGTTCTAGCACTGTTTACCATCACAAATATATATATATATATATATATATATATATATATATATATATATATATAATATTAAAGTTTTATTGTTATTTCAATTATCATGACCACTCTCTTTATGAACATCAAAATGATAGAAGACTAGATCAAGTCACAAACTACTTCTTCTTTTGTTTATTTATAAGGTCACATTTATCCCGTGTGTGCATTTACTCATTGTGTTTTATCTTGTCTATATTAATAATGCATCAATAATGATTCATTGTTATCAATTTTCTATGCACTTGGAACTAAAAAAAAGGAAATAGAAAAGAAATCCTTGCATAAACTATACACATATAGCAGACCAATCATAAAATATGCATTACATGACAATAAAATCTAAATCAAGAAGTTGAGATATCAAGACATTATCATGTGCTGTTTGTTTATCAAATCATTTGATAATATGTGTGCTATACAAGTCATATATATATTTTGATGTGGTACAGTCAAGAAGTTTGGTTTATGTTGGCTACATTATTTAATAGACAATTGCCTAATTGACCTACATTTAAATATAGATTTCTATATGATTAGTTTTTTAAGATGCATTTTTTATTTTAGTCATTCTAGTCAATTAGACTTGGTCGTTCCCTCAACAATGATTGTTTAGTAATTTAATTTAACTTAAACAAAAACTATATATTTAAACTCTTTATTTGGGATTTATTAGGTATAATTTATATATTATTATTTATCTTTATGAAAAACTTTGGAGAATGGAGTTCTTTCTCTAAATTAGGATTTAGTCTCAAAACCTATACTTTTAAATTTGTTGTTGATTTCTTCACTATTTTGCTCCATCCTATTTTGTTATTTTTTTCTATTTTATCTAGATTATATGTTCATATATGAGTTCTCTGGCAACTCTAGAGGAGTTTGTGAAGTATGAATAGTAATTTTGTTTATATATATATATTCCGTATATATTTAGTTTTTTTTAAATCTAAGAACGTTAATCTGAACCATTAGATTATAATTTAACGGTTAGTAATATGCAAAGTTTACTATTAATTATTGTACTACTATATTATAATTATTATTAGATACTATTAAGCATTATAAAATATTATTAATTATTGTTAAGTATTGTACATAAATAATTAAATAGTGATAATTTCTAAATTTCAAATCTAGCCATGTTTTTAGGGAACGTGCACACTCTCTGTTGATTCATTTATAAGGAAGATGATGCACCCAAAATACCAAGATCCAAAAGAGATATCTCTAGAAATGATTTATTAGCTAGGGTGGCCAAGATTTGTTCCTTTGCTTGGTAGCATGATGCCATATCACATAGCATATGGTTATACACAGTTATCCATCTTATCAGGTCATGTCCATCAAAGCATGCTTTTGAGAGATAGAGATAGAAAGAAAGACAAGGATAATATAATATAAACATCTCATGAAAGTTAGGTGCTCCAAAAGTCTAGGCCTTCAATCTCTTGTTCACTGTATCTATTAAATATATATATATAATCTATCAATGACCATCTCCCCACCACCACCAAACCTAAAGCCAAAGCTGATCCTTTTGTCTCAAATCAATGACTATTAGGACTATTTATACCCTACAAAATAATATCCCCTAGAATAACTTGCGCTTCACATGTATATATATAGGCTTTTTATAATTGATCACAAGGGTTATTACAATCAATCATTAAGTTATTTGACTAAAATAACTATTTTGAAATTTATGTTCTCTTCTCTTATATATTTTTGTATGGGATATATATCAATCAATTAGATAATAATTATATGTTTAACATAAATTAATTTATTTTATGAATCATAAAATACAATTCCTTTGATTGGTATAGACCCACATATTAATATTTAAATTAAACTTTGTTATTATTTTTTAATCATAGAAAAAACTATTTCAATCCCTTCGATTGGTATAGAACCATATATAAATTAAATACATGCTAAAATAAGTAGCACAAACATATTCTCTCTTCAAAAAATTAAAATAAATTTAAAAGCATGTCGAAAATAACTACACGAAAAGTATATAAGTCTAAATTTTTTTTTTCTGATAATGCGCACAAACCATTGTATATATTTTATTTACGTCTCAATCATGTATTAAAAAAAATTATATAGAAACTAACAATCTCTTGGCCTATTGGTAGCAGATCCCTTGTGTAAAGTTCTCATTTCAGGAGATCCGGGATCAAAATTTACGTAATATGAAAGAATGATGTTGTTGAGTTTGCGAATATGCTCCACATCAATGTACATCTTTGACTATTAATCTTAAATAAAGTGTTTCTCGGCTGGTGTAAAAAAAAAAAAAAAAAAAAAGTTATCCAACACTTTGGGAGAAAGTTTATTCGTCAACCATTAAACTCATGACAAGATTTTGAAAATTTTAAAAGTACAGAGTATAATATACATGCTGATATATATATATATATATACACACACAAACTTATAAACAGGGAAGCATGCATGGGATTGTACGGTGGAGAAGAGACCGGCGGAGAGTGGGGCAAGCAAAGCCGTCGATTAAGGGTCGGTGGGGCCCGGTCAACGTACCATCTTCTCATCTCTTCCTCTTGTTCCTCTTGATGGGCCCCACCCCTCATCTCTCTTCTCGCCTGCTCCGACCATGGCACCTTGCTCTTTGGAGCAATTCATTTGGGTCCCACTCCTCCCAACTTTGTGGGGACATCTCCATTTTCATTCGTTGACACATCACAATGGGTCCCACTTAAATTTTCACTTACAATTAAAATATATATATATATATATATATATTATACAGTGAGATAAGTTTGTATTTGATCCGTCCAAGTTAGTACATTCAAATATTTATCCGTGGACATGAATGATGTCCATATATATTTATTTGCAAAAGGACTTGCAGGTTCTTCTCAATTTTATTTTATTTTTTTTTAAAGCACAGATCCATATATTTTCGGTTAAATAACTATCCCAATCCTAATTTCTTTGATACCAAAAACTGTCTTTATTTTTTTTTCTTTTAATATATGTTTTTTTATCCTCCTTTTTATCCTGATTTTTTTTCTTTCCTTCATTGTAGTTTTTTTTTATATTTTATTTTACATTTATCATGACAATATATTTCTTTTCCTTTTTATTGCTCATGAACTTTTTATTATTATTTTTTTATTTTAATTGGAGTATATTCTTTATTTTTATTCGTGTCTGTGTCTAAAAACATCAGTAAGAATAAGAAGTGTCAGTCAATAGAGTAAAAAATTCAAACAAATAAAAAATATGACTAGTTACTATCTTCACAACAAGAGAATGGTAATTCATTTCTCTCTCAATTGAGAAATTAAAAGTTTGGCTTATTCTCACAATAATAGTTGAAATTGTAACTTAAAAGGAGAAATGTAACCAATTAAAGTAGAAAAACCGAAAAAAAAAAATCCGAATAATTGATGAAATATGTGGACAATACGATGAGCAAAATAAATGAATATATTAGTGGTATATCATAACAATAGAGTGGGAAATTTAAATAAATAGAAACTAGGGTGTAACACATAGGAAAAAAAAATAGAACTTTTGCTTGTCACTGCTTACTTAATATATATATATATATATATATATATATATATATATATAAGAACTTGTTATTTAGATTTTTTCCCCCTCTAAAAAGCTTTATGTTTCTTACTATTTGTTGATCCAATTGCTCAAATACTTTAATCTGATTGGTTACATCCTTTCTCTAAAACATTAATTACTTTTCTTTCTCATCCTTTTTTTTTGGATTCAACTGTCTAGATTTCTACAACTTTAATATTTATGGTGGTGAGAATTGAAGAGCTTTAAGAAAAGAAAAAAAAAAACAGAAAGAAAATAAAGAAATGAATGCTTTCTGGCAATAAAAAACAAAATAAAAGAAGAAGAAGAGAAGAAACATGAATTAAAATAATACAATAACAAAAATAACAAAAAAAAAAAGGTGGAAAACTAATAGAAAGAATGAAGAAGTAAAAAAAAGGAAAAATAGTTATAAACAAATTGGAGCTGTTTTTTTGGTCCTCGAAAGGACTTAAAAGTTCTTTTTACTATTTATTTTTATCTTTATATAACAAAAAAAAATTAAGAAAATCACGTCTTACATTGTATGAAATCATTCCTCACAATTTTGTATTTTTTTTTGCGTGAATCAAGGACTGAAGGACGAGTGAATTTATTTATATCACTGTAAGAAATCATATAATTTGTTTTCCAACATTTCCATCAAAAATTAAATTTTAGAATTAATATAATCATTTCAAATATTGGGGTGGAAAACCCAAACTTCCATTTAATTAACACTCACTAAAATTAAATATTTTAAAATTAAAAATTTACCTCTTAAAATAATAATAATAATAATAATAATAACTTCCTAATATTAATAAAATTTAAAATTAATTACTAAATACATTATTAACATTTCAAAACATGAAGGCATTTTAATAAAAATAATAAAATAAAATAAAATAAAAACTCAGTATTCCAGTACGACTGATCTGTTTAATTTTGTTGTTACCATGGCCCTTCTTATCTTTCAGACTTTCACACTTAACAAGCCAAATATACAAATGGCCCCTCCATGTGCTGAGAGCTACTAAGTATTCCAGTACTGACCATGATGATGATATAACTCTGCATGCATGCCAGTGTTTTCTAATTAAATATATATCACCTCCAAAATTTATCATTTCTTCTTCTTTTCCTCTCTTTAAAACTCATATATATATACACACACACAATGCTTGACTTTGTTTGCATGAAAATAAATTATATACATTCATTTCTGTGTTTCTCTTGATGCATGCTTTGAGTCATCAATGGCTGTAAAAGAAAAAATAAAAAGAGAAGAAGTTGAACTTTTGGTTCCCTAATAAGCATGCAAGACACACAGAATATATTGATTGGTATGAGTATGTGTGTTTTGGTGATCAGTAAATGGCACTCACTCATTTCTGCTGCAGTTGTTGCTGGTGCTTTAGGTCAAGATGTGACACTGACCAGAGAGTAATCAGAGAAAAAAAGGAATTACAAAGATTCAAAATGAGTGCAATGAATCACTTCAAAATTAATGCCATGTTGCACACCATTAATTTAATCATCATTAAACTCAAGTTCTTATTACTGCTTGTGATTAGTTACAGTGGTAATCTCTTGCAAAGACATTGACATTTTTTTATTCTATCTATATATATATATATATATATATATATATATATATATTAAAGAATTTGGTTTCAAAATCACTTGCTTAAACAACTAAAGCCTATGTTATTTGAACTAACTAGCATTAGTAAAGACGTTAATAGTTTTATGTTTGAAAATAAATATTCTCAAAACTATGACATAAAAATAAGTGGGAAAGTCAAATGGACTTATACAAAAATTGTCAAAATTTCAGGGGCTTTCTATCAATTAAAACATAACTTAATTGAATATATATGTTTAAGATTTTAGAAAAAAACTTGAATTCAAGGATTAGTTTAAAATATTTAATGATAATCGTTATTATGAAATTTCAAGATGTAATTAGTCTAAGTGTGATGGCTTGGGATAGAATGATGGAATACTATGATATTTATCTTATAAACATGAAATGGCAAATTTGATTAGTAATTAAGTTGATTGTGATTAGTGGAATCAATTGGGAAATTTGATATGCAATACTTATGTAGCCTTAAAGAGTTTCACATTTTGGACATGCTTTAGAAAATTTCATTATTGTGCTTGCTTAATAATGTACAAAACTCTTTTTGACACAACAATAATTATAACTATTGGTTTTAAAATTTTAAAATAAAACAAGAACTAATTAACAAGTAAACAAGAGAAAATAGTGTTTAATATGAGGTTAAAAAATTGAAATTTTCAAATACTCTTTTTTTTAGATTTATTTTATTTGGAGACAAAGTGGACAAGCCACATCAAGGGTGTCAGGTGTGCACTAGCGAGAAAGTAATATTTCAATCTATTTGTGTCCTCGTTCAATCTGAGCTGAGATTTAAATCCACCTTCTTGATAATATATAAACACCGTATATAAGAGTTCCGATATCAATAGGCCAAAAACGCATTAGTTACTAGATTTACTTTTTAATCTCTATCAATTATCACTCAAGTATATTTATATGAAATTTTATTATTATCTTAGTATTTCTTTCCAAGAGGAATGTATGTTTCTTAAAAAGCAGAGGCAAAACAGACATTTCATAATTTAAAACTATTTATAAAAAATTGGAAATACAAAGAAAGAATATAATTACTCATGGTACATAAAAATAGAAACTAAAAGAAGTGAGTATATAATAAAAACCAGTAGTTAAAAATAGATATTTAAAAACAAAAATGGGGTCCATGTAGGGTGTGAAGTAGCAGAGAATAGAGTGATATATAGGCAACAAAGACAAACACTCCCTCTCACTTTGGCCCTCCAAAAGACATACCCCATGATAAGACCTCAATTGAACCCCTTCTCTCCCCCTCTTCTACAAACTTACCCCATTATTATTAATAATAATAACAACTAATAAATAATAAAAAAGAAGGAAAGACAGACTAGTACCAAACCATATAAGCATGCCAGAGGAGATCACAATGAGATACATTTGAGAGAGAGAGAAAAATCCAAGGACTACAAGTAGAAAGCCTTTTGAACCATGTTGTCCTCAAATGGTCCTTTGTTTGTGATCCACATCTACAGGGTTTATTTATCTCGGTTGGAGCTTGGAGCAAAAACACATGGTAATGTGATTTAATTTGTGTACAATTCACTGCTACTCATGCTTGAAGATAATTTATTGTTTGTCATGTACCCAGAAGTGTTAGATCAGTATCTAATAACTTCTCTTCACCTGGGTGCTCCCCTCTCTTAAAAATAACACATTATACACTTAATCTTAACCTAACCCTAGTGTTAGATCAGTATCTAACAACTTTTCTCCGCTTGGGCACTCCCCTCTCTTAAAAATAAAACATTATACACTTAATCTAACCAAACTTTGGTGTTAAATCAGTATCTAACAATTTCTCTCCGCCTGGGCGCTCCCCTCTCTTAAAAATAACACATTACACACTTAATCTAACCTAACCTTGTTCTCTCTGTGCACATATTTTCTCTTTTTTATGTTCTAAATTTGCAAATATTTATAAACGTTTGCAGAGATGACGCTACTATATATACTTAAATTTTTAAAATCTACATATATTTAATGGCAACCGTTAGACTATGATTTAACAATTGCTATTTATAAAAATTGTGTGCAGTATTTACTGTTAATTAATGTGCTATACTAATAAAAATTGTTAAACATTGTGATATACTATTAACTTCTGTTAAGTATTGTGTATGAATGGACCATGACTGTTAGATGCAAATCCAACGGTCATTGTGAGAAATCTTTGAGGGTGCACGCTCTATATATACATATTAGTTGTGAAATCTATTTGAGACTTATGGTTTGTATAATAACTTCATTGTCTGTGGCACATTTATATTTTAATTCTTAGTTGCTAATTTTAAGATATTTTGTGGAAAGAAAATTAGTGGTAGTGTTCATTTGGAAATAATAGATTTAAAAAAAATAAAAAAAATCAAATAAATGTAACCAAAATTTTTTTTTTTGTCATTTTTTATCGTTTCAATTAAAAAACAAAAAAGTACAAATCATATTTATGTCAAAGGTACGAAAATAACGTTGATAGAAAAAAAAAATAATACCGTATTACATCGGACCATCTTCTCCTCTCATTTTATTCCAGACAAACATCTAATCACCATTATTTCTACAATTTTTCACTGTCTAAAGCATATACTTAAATCATTCATTTTATATTTTACCATTACTTGCCAATACCGAATTATTTTCCAACAACTTAGTGTCAACACTATTTTATTTATTTATTTATTAAAGTACTATAAACAAATAACAAAACTCCTTCCTACATCACCATCAGTTATTAATTTTTCTTAAACAATACAAATAAACTATTGAGATATCCATTCTCAACCATGTTTAAACAGAAATTATTCAAAACCTTGATTATCAGTATAAAAATTAGTCACATTGTTACTCACCTCCTGTGCCAATGAGTAGTGAATGAGTAAACCTAACATCAATTCCCTGGATTAATAATACTTAGTACTATGCATACCGCAGAATATTGTATAAAATTACTATAACAGTGTTGTACATTCACTATTTATGGGTCCCATGTGAGAGGATGTCGTTTCTCTCCCCTCAAAAGTTGCAGGACAGAGAGGATTTATTAACTCAATTTGGTTCCTAAAATATTTTATGGACATGCACATAGTAGAAATTTAATTGCCTCATGTGATGTATGGCCGAGTTAATAAATTTCTAAGGGATCGTTAAGCCACTGTAACTGGTGTACCTCCGTACCTATCTGTCTCTTAACATCTCTTTGTGGGGTAGCACTTGTCGCTTTTGTCAAAAAAATAAAATAAAATATCAACAAGCTAAATTAGAAATCACATAAAATTAACTTCTCAACATAATTTTGTCCTTATTTTAAATAAACTAAAATTAAATTTATTTTTTAAACAGAATACAAATGCTATATACAAGGAGTGGAGTCTGATGTCAATTGACAAAGAGTTGAATGGCAGGTGTGAAATTGTTAATCCAGTTTCCCTCCACTCCATTAGAAAAACAATTTACAACAGTGATGTATAGATGATATATGGTACACTGCCTCTCTGGCTGTATTGCATGTGAGCTCCTTCTGCCTCTCTCTCACTCTCTCTCTCCAAAAGTAGAGAACCAGAGACACACACAGAGAAAGAAAGATACTTATATCACCCTTTCTCTCATGAATGAAAACAAGTAAAAAAGGGCCCAAAGCCCAACTGGCACTCATTCAACTAGCTCTCATTCTCTTCCTTTACCTCCCTAACTCTTCTCTTCTACTCCAGAGAAACTACACTAGACACTAGACACTAGACACCAATGCTGAGAATGGGAAGATGGGAAGAAGCTCAAGGAGATAGCTCTGAGTGCACTAGTGGCTGCCAGTCTGGTTGGACAATGTATTTAGACCACTCCTTTGAGAAACAACATCATCTTCCTTTCCTAAAACCTTCTTCTCATCATCATCATCCTCTTCAAGAACAAGTACAAGCAGAGGAACAAGAAGGAGAGGTAGAAGAAGAAGAAGAGGAGGAGGAGGAGGAAGAGGACCTTTCTATGGTCTCAGATGCATCTTCTGGTCCACCACACCACCATGGAGAAGAGGAGTGCCATCACCATTGTTACTTCTTCTCTGATGGAAAGAGAAGGAGAGTTGAGGGAGAGAAACAGCAACAAGTATCACAGAAACAAGACCTCTCTTCTTTTCTTGATGACACTGCTAGCTCTCCTCTTCTCACCTTCTCCAAGGTTTTTTTTTTAGCTTAATTTCTTCATTCATGTTTATTTGTTTCTGTTTCTAATGCTTTTCCTTTGCAGACTAGCTTCAATAGCAGCATGAGTTTGGAGTTCTCTTCTTGTTTTTCTGCTACTCATTTCAATGTAACATTCTCTACTAATGTTCATTATTATGTTATATGTACATGTTGTTTTTTTTTTTGCTAACATTGTTGTGTTTGTTTTCTCAAAACAGAGGAAGAGTTCTCCATTCATTCATTCAGAGAAAACTTCAGTAAGAAAAGATTACATACTTTTTAGCTACTTGTTAATTAACTACTTGTTTATTTGTTAACAAAATGACTGATTGCTTTTGGTTTGATTTGTGCTAACAGGGATGTGGTGGGAAAGAAGAAGGTGGGAAAAACAAATGGTGCTAAAAAAAAAGAAATGCAAAACATCTCCAAAGAGATCTCTTCTTGTTTTTCTTCCCATTTTTTCCTCTCAAGGAAATAAAACTTGTATCTTTCTTTTTTTCCTTTTCATTTGCATTGCACATTGAATATGAAAAGTAGAATAGTTGTCACTTTCAGCCTCTGCTTGTTTTGAGGACATTCAAAAAACAGGTTGAAACTCAACTACCTCCATTGATGATGAGCATGCAAGCTCTGAAATGCAGTAGTGATTCATGGAAGTCAGTGAGTGAGAGAGAGAGCATTAAGGTTAGGATCATTAGCTCACAGTGGAAAAACATCAGGGGTGGAAGTTTCCAGAAATAGGTATGCCAGCAAGGGTAGATGGAATAGAAAGAGAGGGATAAATGTGGAAACTTTGGATACATCATGCACATGGTATTGTTTATGCAAAGGGAGAAAGAGAGAGTGCAGGGACTTCCCCTTCCCATTTGTTTTCAATGAAGGGGATCTTTGGGTTCTAGAAAAGACTTGTGTCTCTATGTTTGAGGACAAGGTCCTTAGATGCTGCCCTTTTATTAGTGCAAACCATTACTTGTTTTAAGTTTATATTCATCACTTTAATAATTCTCCCAAAATCCAAATCCAAATCCAAATCCAAATCCAAATCCAATTCATTTACTCTGACTCATTTAAATCTGTTACTTTTATAAGCACAACCAAGTTTGGTATGTTCTATAACTTCATTTTTCGTATTCGAGCTTCTCAGATTACATTTTTCGTATTATCGGTAAACAGATAAACACATAAACACATATAACGAAAATTTTTGAGTGTGGGGTATGAGAAGAAGAAGGATTTGAAGGCAGAGATCCTGCATGAAGATTCTCCATACTTGACTACATGATGTGAATTGAATATGCTCACAAGGTCACACACCATCCATTCTTAATTGTTTTTGGCCCTCCAAGGCTGTCTCCTTTGGAATTGTCATGCTCTCATTTAATTTTTATATATAAATATATTATATTTGTCAAATAAATTATGTACTGTTGGTAGATGATGAAGGCTATAAAAAACTAAAGAAACATTACAATAATATGAAGTTTGAAAAAAAGAATGGAATTTTGTTGTAATAAATAAAGAGAGAAAATGAAATGGAGTTGGATAGAGAGGAAGTCAGAGAAGGCAAAGCATTGAGAGGAAGTTGTACCAAAGAAACAATAAAGTCCTGCCTCACTGCAGTCCATCATGTTGGATGAGAATCTTGGGAGGGAGGTATGGAACCAACATCTCACTGTTCCCAAAATCACATTCCAAACTCCTTTGAATTTCTAAACCTTTTTCACTGTTTATTTAATTTTTTTTTTAAAAATAAATTATAATTTCTTGAAAATTTCAAAACATTCTTGACAGACTTTTCGACATTTAAATTTGTCTTTCTGACAGTTAACTTTTCAATTAATGCAGCTTACTCCGTCAGCTATTTTATTTTACAAAATGTACTTTCCGCTTAAAATATATAATTTCTGTCTAATATTGCTTGTTTTTATTTAACCACATAAATTATATAGTACATTTGCGCCACTTAAATAATGGATTTCCACTTAAAATTAGGTATTTCTGCTTAAATAACTGAGAGTCAGTTATGTTAACATCAGCTACTTTTATATCAACATCGGACATTTTTATGACAAAAAAGTTTGAAAAAGTAACTTGTCCAAAAAAAAGACCCTTTGAGAATACTCAAAGTTATAAATTTTTTTTTGTGAATATCTTAACTAGAGAGGGACTATTTGTTCATTACCCGTAAAAAAAATTATATTTAAAATGTATTTCAATAAAGTTTTTTTTTCCTCATTCTTTGTCTTTTTTTGACAGCAATTGAACAGCATTCCAAAGCATTTATGGAGAGAGATGGTGTTTATTTATCATCTCTATATGTATTGTTTTTTTTTTTTCCTTTTTCTTTTTCTTTGCATGTGCTACCAACCAGTGGTCACTCACATGCATGCACGTGCAATTGGCTCGCATGCACACGCTCTCTTTCGCACGTGCAAGCATACATGCATGTGTGTGTTTTTTCGTATTTCCGTATTGTTTTTACTAGTGTTAAGATGTCTCTATTCAGGTATTCATAATTAGATTAAAGAACAACTATAAAAGAATTAGACAATTTTAAATCTTTTGTCTAATCATTAGAAGTTCTTTTGGATACATAAAATAAGTGGACGAAGTAAAACAAACTTACTATTAAAAACAGTCCAAATAGTAAATTGATAAATAAATCACATTATATTATAATAATTAATTCTATTTAAATAAACTGTAATTTTAGTCAAATATCATTTTTTGATCACGAAATTTGATTTCTTTCAAAATGCTCACTAAAATTATTAATCATTTTAGCAGCAGGTCACCCGATGGATTAACATCTTCATTAGCTGACGTAGAGACCATAGATCACCTTTGATGGTGTGTTTACTAGACTTTTTTCGACTTCTACATCAACTAATAAATATGCTAATTTATCGCGTGACTTGCAACTGAAATGATTTGTAACTTTAGTGAGCATTTCAAAACAAATTAAAATTTTGTGATGAAAGCTAAAATTATTAATCATTTTAGCAGCAGGTCACCCGATGGATTAACATCTTCATTAGCTGACGTAGAGACCATAGATCACCTTTGATGGTGTGTTTACTAGACTTTTTTCGACTTCTACATCAACTAATAAATATGCTAATTTATCGCGTGACTTGCAACTGAAATGATTTGTAACTTTAGTGAGCATTTCAAAACAAATTAAAATTTTGTGATGAAAGCTAAAATTATTAATCATTTTAGCAGCAGGTCACCCGATGGATTAACATCTTCATTAGCTGACGTAGAGACCATAGATCACCTTTGATGGTGTGTTTACTAGACTTTTTTCGACTTCTACATCAACTAATAAATATGCTAATTTATCGCGTGACTTGCAACTGAAATGATTTGTAACTTTAGTGAGCATTTCAAAACAAATTAAAATTTTGTGATGAAAATAATATTTGACCAAAATTGAGTGATTTATCAAAAAAAAAAAAAAATTAACCCACAAACATTACTATCTATTTTAAAAGTTTATCAATAAATTGGGAAGTTTAGTCAATAATATAATAAACATAATTTGTATGAATATTCATGTGTATACAGAATGCATGTGTTGATACTGTGAAACCCTAATGAAAAATAAATGGTGGTCCTTGAAAAATGGCAATCTGGCAAACATTGAAAGATGCAACTCAAGCTTGGGATCTATGGTTCGCTGGATCACTAAAGAGACTCACATGGCTAATAATGTATTGTGGAACCCAAACCATGTTCCCAACTAAGTCTTCTTCCTTCTTCATTAGATTTCATAGCAATCAATCCTCAGCACTGTCCAATCCTGTATGAATTATAACATGTCACCAATTGAGGGAACAAGAAACCCAAATATTGCTCATAAATCCATTCCATTCAACCTGTAAATCAAAACACTTTCGAATGGAGTAACAAATCAAGCATTCGATGACACGGCAATCACAATTCGGACAATGTAAACTGTAAATTGAGCAAGTTCGAATCGTAGAGTTTTTACTTTCGTATATGATGTTTATACATCTCTATAGCCATATATTCGGAAGTGGCTTCATTCAAAACAAACTAAAAAAGTGTAAAACCTCTCAAGTTTCTTCAGTTTTGCTCACCTCCAAACTATCACTTCAACCTACTTACAAAGTTTTACAAGCTCTACAGCATAAGCTTGTACAATCCTTTCAAAGCTTAAGATTGCATAGCTTCAGTTTCATTGATTTCATTTGGCATGTATTCATTCTGGTACTCTGTCAGATATTGCACGGATCGCTTTACATCGATGAATAAATGGTACACCCTACTTACGTCCCCACGCTCCACAAGCGCTCCTTTTCTTTTCTGGCATGCCAATGCAGCTAATATGATTAAGTGCATCGCATACCTCAGTGATGTTTCCACACTGATCTTCATCAATAAACCCTTCGCACTGATGGACATCTTCACATCCTCTTCTTCACACCTGATATCAAGAATCTTAAGGATCTCGTCCTCTGTGTAGGGTTGTGTGCATATGATGAGCAGACGGTCAAGGAAATCAGCTGGTATCCCGTGTGGGGACCTGTAGTTTGTACCGCGTATGTTTGAGATCCCACGGTTTGTTGCGATGACAAGGATAGGGGCCATCTCATTCTCTAGCGCTCGATTCAGAAAGGAGAAGCACTCAATGTCCAGCATGTGCGCCTCATCGATGAAGAGCACCCCAGGGATTATTTCAGCCTTTCCTCCCACCAACCACTCCGTAACCTTTGAATTAACTTGTTCACGCACTTCAGAACTAAGTTCACCAGTGTCACCAGTAAAGAGTGCCAGAAATCCTTGGGTTCTGGAAGATTGATTCCAATACAGTGAAAAATAGTCAGTGAGACAGAAGCAAGAAAGAGAATGCATTCATCAAACTTGTGCAAATAAAGCAGGTTCATCAGTAAAGAAGTAAATAAACCAAGATAGATAAAGAATTTAAATGAAGGTAAACCGATTAAATGTATTATTCCATGAAGGGAAATACGCAAGGTCTCCTAAACTAAAAAGTATAAGATGGATAATTTTACTGTCCCAACATAGATTGATTTGCAGAAAAAAAAAAAAACAAATTGCCAATAAAAGATATTGTCCCAAGATTACAGGATAAGTTCTATTTGCAACTCCCAAATCTAAATTATACAGAAGAATTCATACCTAAGGTTTCACAAGCCCATCCTTTGAAAAATACTTAATAGATGATGAAATCATGGCTTTTGTAACAGACAAAGATCTAGAGTCTAAACCTATGAAGAAATTCAACAAGACCAAGGAACTGGCTTTTCTCAAAAACACTTCTGAAGAGAAACATTGTCTTACTCATGTCACTGCAATTTGTGATAAAGGAAGGCAACCATTTTCATCTTACACAAAATCCATTTGCAAGCTTGAGCACAGATAAGAATCTACTCTAAATTGATAGCTTATCATATGGTCAAGGAAGCATCCGCTAAAATAGGATGTGATTGGCTACACAGAATGTTGAAATTCTTGTGAAAATTAAGACAGGGCATCCATAGTTGGATATGTCAGCAGACTCTTTAAATCATGAAAATAAGACTATATTTTCTACACCAATCTATGTTTCAAGGATATAAGGTGCCCTAGAACGCCTCTAGTCCTTGATTGCTAATAACTAGTGTCTAATATCTCAGTCTTTCCAATGACAACACCACCAAAACCAAGGAATATGATCACAAAACCACAAGCAACAAGCAAATACTTCAAACAAAATTATCAGCAAACACTTGGCAATCAATAGCACCCAAAACACAGGGAAATTCTCCAGAACAAGAAATTCAAACAATAACGACAGAACAAAGAGGTACCTGCTATTGATAACATCAATCTCATGAAGCGTGACACATTGAACCACCTCTTTGCGCTTCTGCAGCTCCCCCTCTGGGCACTGCACGAACTTCGTGCTTGATCCTACAGCATCATAGTTCATCGTCGTCCATGTTGACCTCCCAAGGTTAGTGACCTTCCCTGACGCCTTATCAAGCGTGATTACATCCCCATTCTGCACCTTCTCCTTCATCAACGCCTCAATCATCTTCCCACCGAGCTCGAATACGGCCTCCATGTCGGTCGTCTTCAATGTCAGTTTCCCTGTATTCCAAGCTGCGCCACGCTCCCCGCTGGCAGGACGATCGATGGTGATCTTAACAACCTGGCCCTCGATGATCTCGACCTCCTCCGTGATCCGGACACTGATGGCTTTGCGGAAGGCTTGGGTTAGGGCTTCCGTCTTGGAAAACTCGAGGGAGTAGATCTCGGAGGAGGAGAGGGGAGCGAAGGGGGTCTCCGGGCCGAGGGATTTGGCAAGTCCCATGGCGATGGCAGTCTTCCCGGTGCCGGGCTGACCAGCAAGAAGCACAGCGCGGCCAGAGATGCGCCCCTCTCGGACTAGCTGGAGGATGAGGCCGGCGGCGCGGCGGGCGGGGAGCTGGCCGACCATGCCATTGGACGCGGAATGGGCATCGAGAGAGGAGTTGAGGCCAAGGCCTCGAATGTGGGAGTGGACTCCGATGCGCTCAATCTTTGTCCGGTCATTGATCTCCAATGGCTTCTTGATCTCCGCCATTGCCGGCGGTGGGCGGCGACGGGCGGCGGAGGAGAAGAACGACGGCGAGGAATGGAAACGAAGGAGCTCTGGAAATGTGATTGTGCTTCGATGTTTAGGGGTTTAAGGTGCGAAGAAAGGAGAATGTTATCGGATTCGGGTTTGTTGCAAGGATCCGCTTCGCTAAGCTTATTCATTGGAAATATGCATATATAACCCTGTAAGAAAAACCATGTTTACGCAAATAACCCTATAAACCAGAAAAATTATTTAGAATGATAAATAGAATCATTCAAAATGGAAAAAGAAAAAAGAAAATTTGAGTTGGATACTTGGATGGCTTGTAGGGTGTCCCAGCTTTGTTATATATATATATATATATTCTATGTTTTACTAAATAATCAGATAATTGGAATAATCATATTTTTGCAATAATTCTCTAAATAATCCCTCTATTTTTTCAAAGCGTCCTTTGGATCCCCTATACTTAAAACTGTAACTTTTTAATCCAAATGTTGATTAAACTAAGTCATATTAGTCCTTATTAGGATTAGGATTTAGAGTTTATAAAGACTAACATTGCTCAATTTAAGTAGTAGCGAAACTAAAAAGTTACAATGACCCAAAGAGCCGTTTGAAAAAGTAGAGGGACTATATTTTTCCTAAAATAAATGGAACCTCAAGGCCTTTGAACAAAATATTAAAAATAGAGTAAAACATTGTAATTTCATGTGAATCAAATTTTGGCCCCAAGATAACTAACAAATGATAATGCAGGGAAAACCTCTTGCCAACCACCATCAGCCTTCTCAATTTAACTAGGGTTGTGGATACATTTTCATAATTCTGCATCGACGTCTGGCGACAAGCATCGAATGAGTTCAACACACACCAATACTGGTTAGAAACTAAATTATTAATTATGTATCGGATTGGTTATTAATTATTAGAGATAAATAAATCAAAATCTCGGTAAAGCTGACTTTACATAACATACCATGGACGATCATCGGCTGCCTTCCAGAAACAGATGTAAATGAATGTGTTCATTGTGGTCAGCCAACAAATAAGGTGAAGTGCTTTTCTGAGTGAAATGCATGAACTCAGTGTCACAAAATTATCAGCCAGGCCTCCAAATGAATAACCAATTCCCCAATTTGAGACAATTGCAGTTTGCAGACACCTGCAACAGATGACAAGCAGATTACTATACATCTAACTAATTTCTTATTTCACTGCAGAAGAGTATAATGTAATGTTACTTTTATAATTGACATGAAAAGAATCTCACCAAATTGTATATGCTTGTCACTTGATGCACAAGAAGGATTACACTGATTTCTAGGTGAAGAAATCTTACATAGCATGCATTAACATTTGTCCTGTGCTATCCAGCCGCATGAAATTATATTCGTGTATGTACACTGTTCAAGTCTTCTTACACAATCAAGAAGCAGAGAATACCTTTCATTATGAAAGAACCATGCAGATAATTTAACCAGAGGCCAAGTCATTATCTTCAACCATTTCTCTCGACTATAGTATTTCATTTGCGCAGGATGAAGTAACTTCCCTTCATGTCTGTATGCAACCTTTCAACTTTCTGATATATAAACAAAGAAACACTTCAGCAGAAAGGATTCTACTTGAAAATGTCACTGAGAACTGTCTCCAAGGATTCAAACTATTGAATGTTGCCTAACCATTATATGCAAAAAATAGCCCCCATCAAATAAACAGTCGCACAAACTTTCTTCTAATGATGCAGTTCCTCGAGAATGATAACACCATTCAAGTCTCTTCTTTTCTTTTCGATAAACTACTGCATCTCGAGGCCGACCTGCTTTCTCTAAACCAACAATAAGTGCTGCATATGTGCCAACCGAGACAGGGATTCCTTCATTTCTCATTCTTGAATAGACATCAAGACCTTTTTCAACTTCACCAGCTAGCAAATAGGCACTTATTAATGCTGTACAAGTAGCAGCAGTATTCTGGTCTGTGGAACACAAATAATATAACTTCTCAGAAAAATCCGGAAACCCAGAACAGCCAAGCTTGTATATCAAGAGAGACACTAGATATGTTCCCAGGCAAATATTAGCTCGAACCATCTCCTCAACAATCTCCAAGACCTTCTGATACAATCCACTTCTAATGGACAGACCGAGCAGGGAGATATATGCTGATTTATCAAGTATTTGCCTCATCTTTATGCAATACTCAAATGCTGTTAGTGCACCAGTTGACCTATGGGTTGCATAATTGGCATGAACAACAGCAGATAGAATATTGGAATCAAGTAATAGATTTCTATCAAGTGACTCGCTTAATATATGCTCTATAGCAACAAAATTTCGTATAGCCAACAGATTGATGATAATTCTTCTATCAATTTTTTCAGAACTAATATCAGTAGAGGTTCCTTCAGAATCTGTGATTTCCTCTACCATGCCTTCACAAGACAGATGGGGATTGACTTCTCGGAGTAGGTGATCACTTTCCCCAGATATCTTAAGAGCTTCTAGTGCTTCCAAAAATACAGGACGACGCAGAACAATGAAGTTCTCCTTCATGAATTGCAGAATTTGAGCCATCACTGATGTTTCTCCAGCTTTAGAACATTTTTGGACAAGAATATTGCACATAGCTTTGTCAGGATGTATTCCTACCTCTTGCATTTTGTTCATTACCTCAAGGACAGCATCAAATTTACCTGAGAACAAACAAACATGACAGTTGTAATTGATTTACAGTCTCAACATTAGAGAGGTGAAAGGAGAAAAGCTAATAACCTTATCTATAATTATCTTACAAATGCACACAATATAATTGATTAATTGTATCATATCTTATCTAAAGAAATAAAATAAGCAAAATGAAACAAGTGTTAAACCTGAGAATACGAATGCAACATGCAAAGGCACTGCCCTTGTTTTATAGCATAAGATGAACACAATTCCAAGTTAGATCTGTCTAATATGAAGAAATAAAAGCCCTTAAGATTGGGAAAGATCTGTGAGCATCTGCATGAAAAGTGCTCCCCAGAAAATTACATGGAGCAAGAAATTTTGGCTCATAATACCTTTTAAAAAATCAACAAGCCAACAGGAATTCCGATAAAAAAGAAAAAGTCAACCTAAATAAAGCTGCTAGCAGTTAACAGCTAACTATGAATGCATTACCCTTAAGCCAGGGAATCACAACAGTTGTTCTAATACTGGCACACCGTGGATCCATTTTCTACATAAATGAAGTGATGATGATACATACACTTCACTGAAATTATTGGAGGTACTAACGTGTTTTCTGTGCAACATTCCAGAACCATGCCAAAAAACTGAAACTTGGCTTTGAATACTCACCAATGTTTACATCTGATAATGAGAGATTTTCAGACCATGGGATTTCAGTTTATCTGCAGAAATGAATGAAATGCAATGTTCAGAGATCAAGTCATACCCTAGGATTATAGAAAATTATAGCATACATCCCAAATATTACAAGGTCAAATCACTGTTTTTTATAACTTTCTTTAGCATTTATCTATACTTTAAATTAGTCTCAATTATCTTCCCAGCTCTTGTCAATTGCCAAAATCTTCTTTTGTCCTTCAGCTTTTAGGTTTAACTTCACCCTTCGAAACCCTTTAAAGCTAAAGATGAGATCTTTCTCAATAGTATTAGAGTTAAAAGGTGAAGACATCAAATACAGAACCGCTACAATTTAATGGCAAACAATAACTAATCAAAGTCAGCAACAATTACTATGCCTATAATATGTGTTCTACAAATCTCCAACTTTCATCTTGAGGCACCCCTTCCATACTTTTCCTCGCTAATATGCTTTAAAGGTATTAGTTTTGTATCTAAATCTATGAAATGCACGGCAGCATTAATGAGGTTAGTATCTACAAATGATATCAATCCGCAAGTGTGCCAACACCACCACCAACAACAATTCTATGCAATTGAAACAAAGATACTCTTTTTGATCAAAGGGCAATACTAATCAATTAAAATACTAAGCACTAGAACAAGGAGGATATATTCACCTTCTCCGGCTAGATACTCCATCAGCACCGTATAAGTTTGGCAATTGGGAGTCAACCCAACCTCCAGCATCTCCTTATAAACCCTAGCCGCCTCCCTCGGCCGCCCATGGTCGAACAGCACCTTGATGAACGCTGTATAAGACACAAGAGTGGGGCGGCACCCTCTGGACCTCATCTCCTCCCAAGCCTTAACAGCCCCATCAAAGTCCCCAGCTTTCCCCATCCAATGCATCAGAGAGGTGTAGGTGGCGGCATCAGCAGCGATTCCCTTCTCCTCCATGACCTGAAAAACGCGGAGCATGGACTGGATTCTGCCAGCCTCGCCAAAGATATCGAGCATAGTGGTGTAGGTGAAGTGATCGTGCTTGAAAGAAGGGAGCTTTGAGGCCCAATTGAAGAAAAGCCAGGCCTTCTCCATGGGAGGGTGGGTCTTGAGGACTTGGTTGATGGTGAAGGAGTCCCAGCGGATGGGGAGGAGGTGGAGTTGGGACTGAGCTGAGGACCAGGGGGAGTAGCGGAGGAGATTGGAGATAGAGGAGATGGTAGTGCGCATGTAGACCGGCGGGGAGGGAGGAGTTTCATCGGCGACGGTGGTGATCGGCTTCTTGGATCGCCGGCGAGGCCGGAGTTTGGGGAGGAGGCCGCCATTGGAGGGCATTGAGGGAAGTAGAGGAGGGGTTGGGCTTTGATTTTTATTTTTATTTTTATTTTTATTTCGGAAATTTAGGAGAAATATGGTACAGTTTTACACTTACCCCCTTCTCTTTCTAGGAAAATTTGAAAAGCACTCTGTTGGTTTTTTTATAAGAAATAAATGCTAAAAATACAGATTGGTCCCTATTATTTTTTATCCTTTAAAACTAAAATTATTTAACAATAATCAGAAGAAAAAAAATAATAGCCTTCTAATGTGTAGTAGATGGCAGTGCACCTGCCAAGGTTTATTGAAATCAAGTCTTTAGTCTTTTTGTTTTTTTGGTATAGGATGTTCATCTTGTTAATGAGTCAAATTTAAATTCTAACGCACACAGGTGAGAGGGTACAAGTATTGTAGAGCTTAACTGTAGTAGATAGCAGTGCACCAATGACCGTTTGATTTATTAACATCAAGTTTCTAATTTCTTATGTAAGTGTTCATCCCATTGAGGATACGAGTTTGAACCCCCGTTCACACATGTAATGTGAAGGGGTACAAGTATTGTGAAGATTAACTCCTCACATATACCGGTTTTTAATACATGATTTATTCATATTTGTTAAAAAAAATTATTAAAAAAATTGATGAGGGATGGCAATAATCCCCAAACCTAACTCGACCTGACCCGAGTTTGACAGGTAAAACCCGGTTTGACCGGGTTTCGGGTAAAACCCAATTAATGTAAAACGGGTGCAGGTGCAAGTATGGAAATCTTGATACCTGACCTAAACCCAAACTCGAACCCGATCCGAAATTAAATTAACAAATATACCCAATTATATATATTCAATTTTTTTGGTAGGGTTTGTAAATAATTACTCTATGATGTTGAATTTGTCTATTTTACGTTGCTTTGATTGTCTATTTTTAATTCCTACTCTATGGTGTTCATTCAAATAAAAAAAAAAAACTATGATTTTTTATTGATATTTTTAATTTTTACTTAGTATTTTAATTTTATTTTAAATATTTTTAAATAGGATCAAGGGGGTGGGTCTCCCGGTGGGTACTCGATTACTCATCGGGTGCGGGTGCGGGTGCGGGTTGGGGTTTTGAAAACCCGTCGGATTCGGGTTGGGGTATGAGAGCGGGTTAGCGGGTGAGGTGCGGGTATAGCAAAACTCGCACCTAACCTGACCCGTTACCATCCCTAATTGACACTTGCCTGTTCCAGTTGCGGGAAAAAAACTCTAAAATAATAAAAAAAAATGGATATTTTTTATATAATGATACCCAACTTCGAAACGCATTCTCTTTCCATTTATAAAAAAAAAAGTAAAAATCAAATATTAAAAAAATCCATTTATGTAAGTGTATTAAAAAATTACCATTATATATTTTTCAAAAAGACAAAAATATCTTTTGGCTCTAAGCCCCACAACGTGAACTTCAATTTTTCTTTAATTTTTCACTCCTTGATATATATATATATATATATATATATATATCTCAAAGAAAATTGTGATTTGGTGTGAAGTCTCAGAAAAATTATTCTTGAATGAGTAGACAGAAAGTAAACTGAGTGTTCAAATCAGATCAAATCAAATGAAAATAAAGCCCATACACACACACATATATATATATACTGATTGGTGCATGGTCCAAAGAGAGTGCATTGTCATGAGATTGAGACCACCAACCCAACCAACATCAGCATTTAATTAATACATGCATTTACACATAAATCTCATTCATACTTTTCAGACAAGCCTCTCACGCCATTCATCACCCTTGTCTCTAAAAATGCATGCATTCCCTTCAGATAGCACTATTAGTTATTAAAACATGTCAGTTTAAACACATATATATTGTTTAATTTGACCTTTTTTTTTTAAATAATAATGCTGATGAATATGAAACACTACCAGAATAAGTTTAGTGCATTTAGGAATGCAGAAAGGAGGGATTGCCATTTCCAGGAATAGTCAGTACATCATCTTGGCAATGTCCAAAAGCCATCACAGAATGGCTTCAGAGTCTTTATAAGGGTATATATATCTACATTACACGCTAATAAGAGACCGAAGACACAGTCAACCACGACATCGACGATGCTGATGATATACATGTTACATTAAGTAGCCATAGATGATGATGATGAAGATGATGAAGCCAACTATCGATCGGTTAGTCCTCACGACTCACTCCCCACATTCCGGTCAGTTGCAGACCGTCTTCAGACGCTTTGTTGCCTGAACGAACCCTACGATCACCTGCATCTCATCCAATTGCTTTACAGGCAATTGGTCGGGTTCACATTGTTCAGATCACAGACATTACAAACTGGTCTGAGTACATTGGACAAGATGAAGGTGTACCTGGGACATGAAATGCCTCTGAACAACATCGATTAACTGCTCCTTTGACGGGTTAGGACTGGCCCCCATCTGTATTTTATACGACGATAAAATTACAGTACAAATGATCATCAAATTTTCAAAGAGAACAATTTTAGTTAAACCGATGAGCTTACAAGGTTGAAGTGATGCCAGTATCTCCATAATGCATTAGTTTCCAGTTTGCTCAAGTCTACTTTCTGCACCAAACCACTAGGAAGTTTTAGTTGTTTGTCTTTAGAAAGTAATAAAACTTGTAAAGAGAGATGAACAGTATTTGGTGTTTCATCTTGTGTTTTCTAAGTACCATGGTGCCACTTGATGATGAAATGGATCCTTTTGACTGGGAATCACATGAATGAGACCTGCTCAAGGATTTGTGAGTGGAAACCTTATGTGTCCGGGATTTTGATCTCTGTGGTTTTTGTGATTGAGTGTCATCGGATGCTGTAAGAACCAGTTACAGTAAAAGACATCAAATAATCATATAAAAATTAAAAAGAAAGAAAGGCTGACAAGGCAGGCTGGCAAAATAGTGAAAAGAGGATGCAAATTATTAGAAAGTTACAAGTGATGTACTAACTAACTCCACCTTAAGCAACAAAAATGGCTCATGATTTCATTTCAAAGAAAATTGTATGTTTAGCCAGCAAAATTAGATGCCATAAAAAGTTTACAGACTGATGTTCTTTAAAATCAGATAGGAGATGAACTATGCTACTAGTACATGCAAAAGAAAAGAAATGTATTTATACTTTCTCAAATTCAACAGAAATTGAGACTGAATAAAATAATGTTCAATAAGAAATGTTTAAAAAATAAGAATGTACACATGTGATATCACCGCTGGGTCTACCGAAATTGATGACTATGCACAAACATGCTCACATGTCACACAGAAATAGCAATCAAACATTGATTGAACTTAAGAAATCTTCCAGAAACAACTACCAGATCAGGTGATTTATAAATTCTAGCTCAATGTGCTCTTTTTTGATAAACAAATTCCTAATTACACATCATCTAGAAGATTTGATGGCTCAGTAAATTCACATGCTCAGCTCAAAGTTGGACCATTCAAGTATGTGTTTTTTTTTTAATTTAAAATATTAAAGAAAAATATACATGAAGGGGTGGGGATGGAAACAGATAACAAAATAAATGCTGAGAAAAACTCACCCATATCTGATGCATTCCATTGCATGTTTTCGCATTCAATTTCATCATCCTCTTCATGACCAGTGGGAGCTTCAATTACACTTAGAGCATTTCTTTGCAGCTTTACTTCTATGCCATTTGTCAGAACCTGCATGCTCGTAAATGAGGTCAGTTTGAAGCATTTAATTCATACCAGTTGCATCAGAAAGCAATGACCTCATAAGATGAAATGAACAATGTTAACCAGAAAGCCCCACCCCAAAAAAAATAAAAAACAAAAAAAAAAGGGACAGCAATCAAACTTATGGATATAATTAAGCAAGGAATACCCAAACAGTTATCTTGATGGTAAACCAAATATAAGACCCAAAATCATCAAGGTCAAAACAAAAGGAAAGGGCAATGTAAGTATTCTTTTTGTAGATCATGAAAAACCAGCCAAGAATTTGCACTTCAGGAATTGAAAACCATAACACTCTGTGCAATCCTTGCGTACAAAAATTGTCTATCAGAAACGTGGGTACATTACAGGTTGGTGGAAAAGTCAAAAGGTTGATCAGTTTAGGACAGAGATGACTAGTTTGACAATAAAATTATTCAGGTTCACAACCAAAGCTATAAAATAAATTGAAGATAAATAAAATAAGCATAGATCCAAAGCCAAAAAGGAATTATATATATATATATATATATATAAAGCAAGAGTAAATAAACCAGTGATCCCAATAATGCAACCGAATAGCAGAATTATGCACAAGAAATCCTAATCACGTTTGGGAAACTCTAAAACGTTGATCTATCTGTGAACTTAGCAAAAACAGGAAGGACAAAAAAAAAAACAATAATTTAAGTAAAAGTCATCTATTTGAGTTAAATTGCTGGGGAAAACACAGCTGGAATCAACCTCCAATGACCAGAGGACTCAGAAAAACTTAAACTTTAAGCTATACCCAAAAGTAAAAAAGTAGGAAACCCTAAAATTCCTCAGAACGCAAGTAATTAATTAAAAAAAAAAAAACAAAAGACAGAGTAAACCCTAGCAAAATTCCACCCAATAGACCACCAGATCAAAACAAGTTTCCTAAATTACATATAGAGAGCTACAATTAGTAATTTCTAGATCTGAATAATTGCAAAGCTGGAAAACCATGACCATCAAGCTGCAATAGAAAGTAGGAAACCCAATAATCCTTAAAAAGAAAAAAAGAAAGGAAAAAAAAAAGGATCAACTATCATATGAAGCAAAATTTTGCACAATAATCCAAATGATATATATGAAAAACAGAGACCAAAATTGCATACGGAACAGCAAAGGATGCAATTTTTTATTTCCAATAATTGCAAATGCTAGAAAGCCTGGCAATGAAAGCCAACCAATCACTAGCTCAAAAAGGTAAGAAACCCTAAATATGCATCCACCCCAATTTCATTGAATCGGAAAAGCAATTAAAACCAATAAATTCAAACAAAATTCAGTCGCATTAAACTGAATTAAACTAAGAGAAATACCTAATTGCTCAAGATCCAATTTTTTTAAATTAAAAACCCACAAATCCCAAGCTCTAGACTCACCAATTCACCCACATTGTCAATCAAACCCAGCAAAAAATCAAGATCACTCCACCACAAATTGCAATCCAAAAGCTTCAAAAATCTCAAATCACAAAATTCCCAACTTTCACCGCAAAAAACCAACCAAAATCTCCCCAAGAAGAAAAGATTAAACGAAAAACAAATCAAACAATCAAAATCAATCAAGTTACCAGCCAATGCCACCCGCCAAGCCCGACAGCCTTCTTGACCACGCCTTGAAGCCCGACAAGAACCGACTTAGTGCGGTTATTCCCAGTGACCACCACCTTAGTATGTCTCGGCAGCACCGAGAGCTCCTCCTCGCTGCTCTCTCCGCAGCTCTGGCCATACCCTCCACCAATTCCACCTTCCAGCATGATTCCAGCACCAAAAAACCACAAAAATTCAACCAAATTCAAGCCATCAACCCCCCTGAAAAGCAAGATCAAGCATTGGCGCTCAAAAAAGATACCAACTTTGGAGAGAATTGGAGGAAAGATCGAAGAAATGCGGGGAATTGGGGGGAAATCCAGAAGAGGTGTGAGAGAGAGAGAGAGGGTTTCGGATGAGAGTGACTGTGCTTTCTTTTCTCGCTCTCTGTCTGCTTTCGCTGCTATGAATCCCGACGACCGAGACTCATCCAATAATATTTTGACACGTATGCATTCTGTCAGTAGTGTGGGGCCCGCTTGTCTCGGGTACGGGTTTGCCGTTACGGCCCTGACGGCAGGAATTGTGTGACGGTAACGGCCGTTACTTTCAAGGGTGTTTTCGGTAATATACTCCGAATTGACACTTTTTTGGATCTTTTTACATTTATGTCTACTTGAGTCTTGTAATTATAAAACATCCTCTTTGAATTTTTATTTCTATATAAACTTGAATAAAATTAAGATTTTTGCTAGTGTTTTTATTTTATTTTATTTTATTGACTACTGTTTGTACATTAAATTTATGTTTAAATATATTTGAGATATTAAGAAATTACAGCAGAAACTAGTATTTTGTTAATTTAGTAAAGTAATTTATGTTTTCAATAAATAAATGGACATCTCTTTTTTGTTTTCAATATTTTGTTCACTCTATTTTAACTACTGAAAATTATATAAATTAAGTTTATATTTAAATATATTTTTTTTTATCTCTGTCAAAATGATTTGAGATATTAAAAATTAAGCCAGAAATGAGTTTCTTTATTTTTAGTAAATGTATCATTTATTTATTAATAAAAACTATGCTTAATTGTTTTAATTTTTTAAAATAAAAAATAAAAAATTTCTTCTCTACCAGCCTACCGGTGTTTTGACCGGTGGAGGGGTATGTGTAAAATTATTTTTGAAAAGGGAAACATACAAAAATAGACACGTATGTCTGATTTTGAGGTTTTACATGGGTGTAAATGTAAAATAATTCTTTTAACTTTATTGCCACCCCCTTCAAAAAGTATGAAATTGCTTGCAAGTTCTTTAACTTTTCACGGAACTCGCATGTATATATAAAATAATCCAAAGAACAAGAATGTCCTTTAAGTGAAACTTTTTGTATTTTATAGTAATAAATAAATAAAAATATATATATAATATTTCAACTTTATTGGGGTTATTTGTAAAATTCCCATGTTCATGTGCCACGTGGCACAGCGTCAGAGCACGAGAGACGTCCTTTTCTTGGCTTTCGCTTTCGGTCCCTTAAAAATATCTGTGGGCGTTCCTGGGAAAACAAGGCCTGGTGGTTTCCCGCCATCTGCGAGCAACCTCAGCCGCACATCGTGACCGTGAAGATTCTCATCCGTTGGATAACGCGGGAAGGAATTGGCACCGTTGGATTGAGGTTTATTTTGATCATAAAACGTTGATTTACGTTTTTATAATGAAGTAAATTGAATTTATTGTAAGTTAATAAAAAAAATATTCAGTTTTTCTTTGTTTTTGGTATCATTTGAAAAACACAATAAAAATTGGTTCATTAATTTAGTTAATTTATGAAGAATTTTAAGAAAACAAGAGTTTTTTTAACACAAACTATATTTAAATATTTTAACTAAAATATCAATTTTAATTCAGTTATTGATTTTAAATTTTTGAAAATAAATTATTTTAAAAAGTAAAAACCCTTCATTATACTATGATCTATGAATATATAATTATCAAACAATTTTTTTTTTTTTATTATGTGTGTGCGCGTGTAAAGATCAACCCATACAAATAAATAAATAAATAAATAAAGCACAGTCATAAAATAAGATTTTCATGATTACCAATCTCAAATTTTAAGGTGCATTGTCATACATGATAAACCAATAACTATTATTATAAAAAATTAATAAAGATAACAATTCTACAATTTGAAAAAGTAAAACACTTTTTTATTTATAAATATCTTATATGTTTGTTAACTCCAAATATCAGTTCTACAAAAAAAATTATGCACTAATCCACTGGTAATTATTTGTGTTTGTGATTGAGAGATCTCAAGTTCAAATTTCTCAGATTACAAATCTCTTTTATTTTGTTGCTTGTCAATTTTATAAAAAAAACTTCAAATTATAATAATAATAAAAAAACACTTTAAAAACATGAGATGAGACTCATATTATCTATAAACTAAAAGACAAAAATCTTCCTCATAAAACTTCTTCATCTTAATTTTACAATATATATATATATATTACAAATATTGAATTAATAAATATAATGTTAGACATCACCCAACCTGACATTATTCCAAGATTTTTTTTCCTATAAAAAGAAAAAGAAAGAAAAAGGAAAAATATAGGCCCCACTCAGAGGACTAAGGAAATGTTTTTGAGCCCAATTTGGAGACAGTTCCTGAGACACTGCAAGGCTGGTTCTTCTGGAAATCATTCAGACTTCCATTAATCAAAAATCTCTCCCTTTACATATATATATATATATTTGATAATATTGAAATATATGTGTGTTATAATAGTCCTTGGGGGAGGGGGGACAGCTTGGTCTCATTCAATTCCATACCTTTCTCATTTATAACATTGTGATCTTTCAAAAGATACACAACCTGGTGAACAGATAAGGAACCAATGCAAGCACCTGGTTTGCTGCTTATCCAGACCTCTGCAAATTAGAATTGCAAGAAAACTATTAAAAAAAAACACATGAACAAGATAAATAAATAAGATAATTATTATGTATATAAATTGAATCTATTGGGAAAAAAAAAAGATTTTCGGTGAAGGACGAGAATACGCAATACAGATACATAAGTAATTGAAGGACATGGACAAATACATAATGCAGTAAAATAGAAATGAAATCACAGAATAGTGAGATATCGACGTTTTCTTTACTTATTTTGTTATCTATACTTCTGCTTGATTTTCTTTTCTCAATCAAAATACACATTGTATAATGAATGTAAGAGTGGGCCTCAAATTTGCCAGAAGATCTAAAAAGGCTGTTTAAAGATTAAAGGCCCTGCAATGAACTCCATTCTTATTCTTCTGCCCATCATACTTGATCACACCAAGGACCCCAAATTGAGCACCATTTTCTCCTGAAAAGCTTCATTGCTCATTCACTTTTGTATCATTACCACTTCCCACCACACTATACTCAATGTTGTGATTTTCATTATAATAAGTTCTAATGTACCCAAGAATCATATCATTTATCAAATCAAAAAGGGAAAAAGAGAGACATGATGAAATTAATCATCAATAAATCCTAGCAATAAATATGACAATCTTCATTGCTAATTCACTTTGTCTCTGTAACACTGTCCCACTACTCAATGTTGTGGTTTTCTAATATGAATCAAATGGAACTGATCAGAATCATGAGATTTACTTATGAATAATTAAATAAATCAAAGGAGAAAAAGATACATAATTAGCTGAACTGATTGTCAAAAAATTCTAGCAGAATTTCACAATCATCTATAAGGGGTCCTCAGACACAGTAGCAATTCTCCTGAAGAATTTCATTGGTCATTCAATTTGTGCCAAGCTAACACTAACCCACCATTCAATGTTGTGGTTTTTGCTATAAATCAAATGTAACTAAGAATCATAGGATTTAATGATGATGTTAAATCAGATAAAGAGATGAATACTGCAAATTTATCATCAATAAGTCCAAGCTAAAGCATTAATAAACTCACTGAAAGTTCCATTCCTCATTCACTTTTCATATCAACCATCAATGTCATTGTTTTCATTATAAATCAAATGTAACAAATAATCAAGATTTGGTATGTGGCATTTTTTTTAATCAGATTGAATTGAGATTTGGGATGACTATTTGTTACTAGATCTCTGATATTCCATCTCACAATAGCACAAAACTAATGGTGATCTTCACACACCAAGCAATCTCAGTAAAATAAACATTTTACACAGATCGACACAGTCTAGAAATTGAAGGACTTAACTGGTGAAATGTACTTCAAAAACCATGACCAATCAAAATAAAGTTTATCAACTAACGACCATTGCGATAAACTTGAATAAATCTTAAACACGAAACCCTAATTTACTACCGAAATGCATAGATTACAGATGTTGGCATACATATAGCAATTTAACGCAGGTCCCTTACAATAGTACATATGGTGAATCCTAATAAAATTTCCCCCAAATCTCTGAATGTAAGTACTGTGAGTGTGTGATTCTTGCACAAAATAGATAAAAAAATGCATAATGAAATAACGCAACTGCTTTTATCATGAGAGAATATATTGTCTGACCATTTGGTTTAGAAGGACCGTCTCTGGAATAACAATACTAGCATCATCGATCTTCTTGTAAATAAAATATTTGAAGACAAAATCAACGCAACAAATTTGTACTAGCAATTCAAAATGAACAACTAAATTCCATACAAACATCACACATAAAATTAACTCACCACAGATTTGCTTCATGCTTGCTTGATAATCATAGCTCAGTAATTCTGAAATCTAAACACAAATCATTACAGACAAATGAACCATCTTGCCCTGCACCAATACCATCATAATCAAAGTCAGAGCAAGACTACCAAACGAGACACAGGAATGGTTCACTTCCATATAACACATAATACAATGAACAACCTTATTATTACTTCAAAGGATAGGTCATAATCTGTAGCTATGTTTACAGGAAAAGAAGGGAAATGGAGGAATTCTTTTATACAGGAAATATGATTCTAATAATGTGTGTTCATGTGTCGAGTCCTGCTGATCTAGTATGCCATCTGAAGATCTAAGAGAATGATATAGAGCTTGATTTCATGGTAGACAACCAAATTGCTTCCAAAATTTTAGACAATCTGGTTCTCCCAGGGGGTTGATGGTCAACCACACCATACAAGCTCATAAGAATCAGTATCTCCGGAGCTCCAGAGAAGCTCTCGTCTGACTAAACATAAATAGCTATAGCTATACTTGGTTGTTGCTCTAAACCTTCTTGGCAGACACCACCCAGGTGATGATAGATAATGTGAGGTTAAAACAATCCAAAGAAGAAATATATTTTCCCAGGCTTTGAGCCGACAGAACTTGAATCTGGTCTTATTGGGCTCCCATTAACTTTTCCATTAAGAGTTTGGTTTCCCGAATTGTCATGAGATGTGCCAGATGTAGAAGCTTCTCCATTACACTGAGGTTCAGTAGACAGCAGAGACAAAGTGGAGGCAGAGACCAGACCATTGCCAAGGGGAGATATGCGCTCCTCAACCATCAGATTATCGCTGCTATTGTTTAATAAACCTAATGAAAGACATTTCCAATCAGATACGAATTACACAATTGAGTGAGATAACATAACTCTGCAGAATCCAGAGGAATGACAATTCTATCAATGAGAGAATGATACCTGTTGGAGGTGGAATACTCATGACCTGGTTTGGTCTGGACAAAGTAGATATACTAAATCTACTGTCTGTATGTTGTTCCCTTGTATCCACCAGATCTCTTAGGAGGGCACCTGCATCAAAATATTCCTCCCAGTTCAAACCTAGGGAAAGAAGCTTCCAATCAGATCCAAATTACACAATAAAGTTAGATAACATTATTCCACAGAATTCAGAGGAATGACAGTTCTATCAATGAGAGCATGATACCTGTTGGTGGTGGATTATTCAGGACCTGATTTGGTCTGGACAAAGTAGACATACAAAATCCACTCTCTATGTATTCTTCACTCGTATCGTGGACGCTCTCACTGTCCAGATCTCTTAGGTTGAAGGCATCATCCACATCTAAGTATTCCTCGGAGTTCATCAACATATTACTGGAGTTATCTGAACTTGATGAAGAAGACGCCAAACTACAAAGGTCATCCAGTTCAATGTAATCCCCCTCTAGGAATGCATCAGTTGCATCCACATCCACAGAGAAATCATCAACCAATATATCCTGACGGTTACCACCAGTGATTGCCAACTCCCTTTGCTCTTCCCCAAGAATCACCTATACAGATGTAGGACAGTGGAGCAAACTAAAAATTACTATGCCACATAAACTGAAAGAACAGATGATTGATTTATTATTTATTTATTTATTTTGCAGAGAGAAACATATTTGTGAGGTCCATATGCTCTTACAGAAGAATCTCAAGACTAGATAAGTAGCATAAATAACTCTTAGCTGATTTACACACACACACATTAATACCTACTGAATGAGACATTGAACTTAACTTTTACTGTCTGTCAAAAAGGATTTAATGACAGGATAATTAGAATTCAGATGCATTTTAAAATGTAAGCATGGTATCAAGGCCATTAGAGTTAATAGAAAATCTTACTGCAAGCCTATATTATTGCACTGAAATAAAACCTAGCTCCTTTGTAATGCTACATTAGTGAAATAATACTTTGACATAATCATCTACATCTGTAACTTTAGGACATGTTCCCACAGCATTTCCCTACTACTTTTGCCATATATGGTATGGAAGCTATCATCCACTTGAAGTGATATCAACTTTTTCTGAAAACTAAGAAACTTCCAACAGTAGTAAGCTTCGCTTAATTTTTACCTCTTCATATCATGATCAAAATAAAACCCAAGGAATCATATTCAGTTTCAGGCCAAGCTGGCTCAGGCCAGAGAAACCCTACTTCAACCAAACAAAAGGGGTAAGTAAACAACATCTAACCATACTCTTTAAATAAAAATAATAATAATTATTAAAAAAATAAAAATAAAAGTAAAAATAATAATAAAAAAAAAACTAGCATAGTAAAGAAACATTCTAAAAGTGTTGAAGCAATTTTAACAATTAGAATTCATGGAATCCTCATCATTAAAGACCTATATTAACAAACTAACTGACATGAACTGATTATGTAAAATAAAATTAGAACATTGGCCACAACCTACCCAGATGAACCGACATATTTTACCATAAGGAAACAAATTGAGAGCCATTATATTGAAAAAAAACCCTGTATCAACTGACAGAATAAGTTCAATTATGGCATCTTAAGGACGGAAAAATTAAAATTAAGGACTAGGGTACCTGGGTCTGATTTTCATCATCCTGTTCAGAATGATTGCTTTTATCTCCTTGTAAAAAGGATCGCCACATTGCTTCTACAGCTTCACTATTAGCATCAGCATCATCTGAACAGTTTGCATGTTCAGAATTATGCTGCCCTTCACAATTAAGGCATTGATCACTGAGCCTGAATATTCTGCACATAAAACTGGATTCCTGTATGCATACAACCAGATCATGGTCAATTGGAATTTTATTTTTAAAGCATTCAATAACAGTTTGTCAAACAGCAATCATTGATTTATAAAATAATTAAATAAATAAGAATTGTCAAGTTGTCCTATAATATAACATGAATTGTAGAGTGCACTACTTCTTAGTCACCTTTGTGGCTATAATTCCTTCACATGGCTTTTGCTCAGCTTGGTACTCGTGCATCATCCAGCCAGTTTTCTTCCCAAATGGCACATCACCAGAATAGAATTCCCATGTAGTTTTCCTCCCCACCTCAAGGTTGTTTGCTAATATTCTGAAATCTTCACCATTGGACTTCCAATATCCAGCACTTGTCTCCTTAATTTCACTGTTTGCCTTACATGATTGTGGATCACCTGAACTACAAAGGTATAATATGCCCTCTGCAGATCAATGCAACAAGTAAGCTTAGTTAATCATGTGTTTGCCTTTCAGAACCCCTGTGGAGTAAATAATGTGAAAAGCAGCACATTAACCATGCAACAAAGGACCGTTGTGGGGGCAAAATAAGAGATTCATGACTAGTGCATGGTATGAAAGAAACATGAGAAGCTATAGCACTGCCATTCTTGGTCAATCAAAGTAAAGAGGTACAAGATTCAAAAGAATAACATTATAAGGTAAGTGATACCATAAAAATCCTTAGAGGTATGTGTTTTAAAAACAATCACAAACTCAAGGAAAGGACAATGCAAATCATGCAATTGTTAAACATCCATACCTTACAATAGGACTTTCTGGGAAGTGCACCCAATATTGCTACATATTTTTGTGTGCTATATCAAGAGAAACAGAAATAATAAAAATGAAATAATTCCGCAAGAAAATCAAACAACATCCACGCATTCTACCACTTCAAGATTTTCTTTTCACTAGCCCATTAAAGCAATCTCATTTGCTTGAAACTTGGGATCATGTTAAGACTCATCTCTCCCCTGATACAAACAAGACAACACATCAAGACTTAGAAACCTCCCCAAGATTCAAAGCATGAACCATGAAAACAACCACAGCCTAGAGTTGAACTAATAACTTCATCAAAAATCCAGTTTTCCCCCGAAATCCGGGCGGAATCACTATGGTATTTTCAAGGGAACATACAGAACATAGCTCAGTTTAATTTATATCCTAAGACATAACATAAAAATATAAATAAAATATAAATAAACTCAAAACCTAATTTTTGAATGATGAACATAAACTAACCAGGCAAATCCCATGGTTGGTTGTTGAGAGGGTCAACTTCTCTGATCACGTTAACCGGAATAGGATCCCCAACTTTCCAACCTCCCAGGAAAGATACAATATCTTCATCGGTTGACAAAGCATCATCCTCAAATAGCAGCAAATCGGAAGAAGGCGGGCACATCGCAATATCTCGATACCAACAAAACCGATCAAAACCCAAGGCCCCTGCCTAAATTCTTCTCAAAATCCCAAAAATATAAAAATAAAAACCACAGTCAGCCTCAAAAGGCATGAAAAAGCAAAATATCCAAAACAAAACCAACTATAACCCAAAACATACCCAAAAATAACAAAGAATCTCCCGATGATTCATTCCGTATCAAAGAATCCAAAAACCCCCATCGATCACATCACAAAAAAAAATAAAAAATAAATAAATAAAGAACTAGGGTTCCGATTCGGGAACCAATTCCTACAATTCCATCAAAAGATCCCAAACCACAACCATCCATGTCCATTCCCGCATCGAATTTAGTAAAAAAAACACGGAAATTCACAGAGAAATGGAATCAAACAAAGAATCGCATGACGAAATGGAGATCCAAACTCAAATCACTAAAAATTCAGCAAAAATCAACTCAAAATTCGCCAAATTTCCCATCCTCTAACCTCAGAGGCGGAGCTCCCAGCTCGCCCTCCACCCTCTCCGCGCTCGCTCTCTCACTCGACTCGTTTTGGCCTCGAATGATACGCCCTTCGAACAAAAGGGTATTTATAGGGTCAGTCTCACAATCTCAGCCGTCCGATCATTTCCTTTCAACGGCTGGATGGAAGGATAATCCTTTTCAGCTAACCATGGTTAGCGTCTTAACGCGGCACACAGTTAACTTTGGAAGATGACGTACGCCTATGATGCATCAGCCACTCGATTCTTGCGTTCAGATTTGTGTGTTCCCGATCTCGAGATGGATGTAGGGTTGATATTTGAAGCGGTGCGCAGCTTTGTTACTTGATTGAGAAGTCTAACTACGTCCAACGTGGCGTGCCCGTTTCTCGATTCCCGTTTCCCAAGTGTTCGTTTCCCCGTCTTGAGTTTTGTTTATTTAGATTGTCTGATAATTTTGTAAATTTCAGACAAAAGATATTAGTTAGAATATTTCATAATTTACCGTAATCAAAATTATTAAAATATTTTTGAATTTATCTCCTGGTTTATATTATTTATATTTTATTTTAAAAAACTAATTTAAATTACTTAAGTGCCATCTAATCACAGTACTAATAAAAATTAATTTTAATTATGGATAAAATATAATAATTATTTTTTTTTAGAAGGTGAGCGTGAAGTAAATGTCTCATGCATCTTTCTCTTAACCATACTCTATAGAGAGTCTAAACTCTTGTGAAATTAATCATTATATGCAAGATTTAATTTTTTTTATTTTTTAAGACTCTAAAATAATACCATTAACCATCCAACTGGGATGATTTTAATTTTTAATAAATAAATAAATTATTCACTTAAACCAATATTATGAAAAGAGTTAATACATTGTTTTTAAATTTAAAGTTTTAAATAATTAAAAAAACATTTCACACGTTACCGATCATTTGGATAAGGGAAATAGGAGTATTTATTTCAAAAAAAAAAAAAAAGAGTATTGAATAAGAATTATCTCCATGTAATCATAAAAACAGATAGTATTAGGAAAAAAAAATTAGCCGACACGTTTCACAACTGGTATTTGTTGGACACGTGTCAAGTTCTGAAGATGGCGACCACGTCTTTTGAGGAGAAAATGAAGGTTCTAATCCCATCAACTTGTGGGTAATAACACTGGAACACGTGGCAAGAAAAGTGAATATTATATATATATATTAAAAATATAATTGCATAAATAAATATTTATCAAAGTCTAACAAAAACGAGTGACTCATAAACATCAGCCCATTGATTGCAAAATATTTACTTGGCATTGCCATCGGCGACATTTTGGTTCAGTGAGATGACATGGCAAAAACCCACCCACCCACTATGGTATGATCTGTTATGCGCTGCTTATAATTATATTCCACCGTTTGTGATAATTTTAAAAAAATTATATATATGTATATGTTTTTTTTATATACATAAATAGACAACAAGCACTCCTATACAAAGATGCGAAACAAGCTCAACAAATAGTTATGTCCTCATATTAGATGGAATTTGGGGTTCGATCTCGAGTTTTTTCTGAAACAAACACTTTAATAACAAAGAAATAGGTACTTATAGACCTCTTGGCAGAGATGGATCTAAAATTTTATTCAGAAAGGGTAAACACATATAAAAAAATAATAGAACATAAGTGCATCAAAAGTTTTCGTTAGATGAAAGTAGCATGTTGCAATTGCTTTTTTATATTTTCATAACCTCAAAAATGATGCAGAATTTTTTTATTATCGATACTACAAAATATATTTCTTTCTATATAAGTAATCAAACAATCATTTACTTAAAAATCTCATGTTCAATTGAGGAGAAAATGAAGGTTCTAATTTCATCAACTTGTGGTTACTTGCTTTGTATTGCAATTAACACTGGAACACGTGGCAAAAAAGTGAATATTATATTATATATATATATATATATATATATATGTGTGACAATTTGACAAGGGGGACTGTGCACAAAGTCTAACAAAAAAAACGAGTGACTCATAAACATTAGGCCATTGATTTCAAAATATTTACTTGACATTGCCATCAGCGACATTTTGGTTCAGTGAGATGACATGGCAAAAGCACACATGCTCCTAAAAATTATATATATATATATATATATATATATATATATATATATATATATATATATATGTTTTTTTTATATATATATACAAACAACAAGCATTCTTATATAAGGGGAATCAAGAAAAACATATAGAGGTGTGAAACAAGCTCAACAAATATGTGCTCTCATATTGTGTGGAATTTGAGATTCAATTTTGAGTATTCTCTAAAATAAGCACTTTAAATAACAAAAAAAATCGGTACTAACAGCCCTCTTTGTATATATATGTTTTCATAAAATATTTTTTATTAAAATAATTTTTTTGAAATTAAAAAAGAAACTTGTGGTTTCAAATATTTGTAAAATAAAGACATTTTTTTTAGAATACTTAGTAAAAAATAAAAATAACAATTCACGTGATTAACTCCTTCGTTTGGTAGGGGCAAAATTGTCAATTCACTTAAAATACGTCATAAAAACTTTTTTTTTTGTTTATTAATCACTCCCAAAATTCTATTAAAAATAAAATAAAATCTCCAAAACCAAACGAAATCATAATGAGAATTATATTTGTCCATACCATGTAGATGGATTTTTATATGAACAGATGATTTTGTCCTGCCAAAAAATTAACATTGTTAATGTTTTTTTTAACTGAAGAAACTACATGTCCTTAAAAAAATCTCTATTTTTATAAATTTGTGAAACAACAACATTTAAAAAAAAACCTTTTTTTTATTATTGGAGTGATTTTATAGAAAATTTATCCCCTAATATAATATCTAACATAAAATCTAAATTTCAAACATGTTTTTTAGTTAGAACTAGTCTTACCAAATAAATCAAAACGTTTTCACATGCAATGCAATCAAAATATTTTAATAGATGTGTGCAAAAGAACATGAAATTATAAAAAGAATAATTAAAATAAATGATGTGATGTATTGAGCAGATGCATCAATTTATTTAAAAATATTATTCTAAATAATATTAATTTATAACAATATTCCTTCTTTAATATAATAAAATCTGATCCTTGAGAGAGATTAGGGTTGGTTTTGAGGGCTTTGAAGTTGACTTACAATATATTGAGTTCATTAATGTTAATTAGTAAAAATAATTTTTAATTGAATCTATAGGTTTTTCCTTAATGATTATGCAAAATTTTTATTACAACATATGCTGTTATATATTATATAAAAAAATATGAAAATATTTTATCTTTAATTAAAACTGTGATTAAAAAATGCATGACGTTTAATAATATATACATCACAAAACTCAAGTAATGTTTTGTAATAAAAAAAAAAGGAGATAATTTGCATATATGCACAGGAACCCAAGTTAAAACATAAAAAAAAAAATTGTAAGTGAATTAAAACTAAAAAATATCATTAGGAGATCATTCAAACCACTGTAACTGGTGTACCTCCATACTTGTCTATCTTTTGATTTGGTGGTTACCGTCTTTGTAAAAAATAAATTAAATTAAATAAAAACATATGTGAGGTATTTTTCTAAAAAAGTGAGGTTCATCTTCTTCACGCTTAGGTTGCCACTATTTTAGCTGATTCTAAGCACCAGTCAAGCTTAATTCAAGCTTTATTTATTAATCTCTTGCTTAACTTATTAAAAAATTATAGAGTCTGGATTCGGCTTATTCAACCATAATAAATTTAACTACAACTTATAGACAAAAGGATGTTTGGACATAATAACTAAAGTTTTAGAGTAACTAGTTATATAAGAGATTTAACAAGTCCAAAGTTTTGTGTGTTTTAGCTCGCTTCATTTATTATTTATTAGATGAGTACAAGTATTAGGTTTGAAAATTACTTATTTAGTTTAATAAATGAGCTAAGCCAAGCCTTTGATTAGTATAGTCGATGAGCTTTTTATGGATGCATTGATTCGTTTACAGCTAGCTCTAATAATGAATAATTTTACCATTTTTCTAACATGTAAAGTTATAAACATAATAAAAAAAATTATATTTATTTATTTACTGATCAAGTGGACAAATGACATTATTTGTAGTATTCACCAACAAAAGATGATATTTATTATATTTATAAGAAAGATCATTTAATAAATATAATTTTATATCTAACATAAAATTTATATTTTAGAAAATACATATATTTTCACTTCAATATTATGTCCGAAAACTTGGATTGGCATAATGTGACAACTAAGAGGTGACATGACAAAGAAAAATGACGTGGCAATGATGCCTTGATAAAATGGAGAAATGATGTGACTAAAGAAGTGATGTGGCACACGTAGAGATTTTGTTTAGAGATTTTCCTCTCTATTAGTTCAATTGTAGAATAATTATTTTTGGAAAGATCTATTGGGACGTAGGTGTATTTATATAAGATATTATGTTTGAAGATTTAGGACGAGCTATGAATGAGAGACCTTTTGGTGAGGGTTGAGGAGAATGGGCATCTGGCAACTTTAAGAGGGTGTTCTTTATATTAAGTGAGTGAGTGAGTGTATTTGTATTATTTATTTTTAACCTTTTTCAGTAGATTGTTTCTTCCGGCTTTTACCTCCCAGATGTAGGCAAGGGTGTGCTAAACTGGATGACTATATCGTGTGTGTGATTTCATTACTAGTAAGTTAAGCAAAAAATTAACACACACCTACCCATCCAGAACTAATAATTATGTTCATTCAAAAACATATTATTGATTCACTGGAGCCCAATGGGCCTCTAATATTTTAAGAACTCCAGCCCAGCATCATTGATTAAGTTTTTTAAAATTATTTATTTATTTACTATAAACATGCATGCCATTATATTTGATAAATATTAACATGGACATTTATTTTGTTAAAAATTATATAATAGAGTTGACATATTTTTTCCCCTTATATATTTATGAAAAATTTAACATGGACAAGCACTTGAATAAGAGACAAGCACTCAGATTCAAGGGAAATCAGGAATATATATAAATATGGACTTAAATATGGACTTAATACCTTAATACATCTGTTCCATCTAAAAGTGAGAGTTTTGTAATTTCATCTCATGTATTCTCTAAAGATAAATACTTTACATAAGGAACTCAATACTGATAGACTTAAAAATCATTAGTCCTGCAACTCATTTAATTTTAAACTTGTGATTTATCTTTAAAAAAAACCCTTTTTTTCTTTTATACCCACATACAGACATATACATGTATCTATGCAGGAACGTAGGTCATCCTTAGGCATGCTTTTAGGAAAATTTTAAAGATAGTGCAGGTGTGATTTTAACAATTTAAAGGTCTATATATAAATATATATATATATACACACACACTGTGAGAGACCGGCCCACCTCAGTGAGACCCGGAACAGAACTCATCACAAGCCAGGTATTGTTTTGCTTAGCCGCATAATAATTCGCACTCCCTCGGAGTCGAACCCGCGATCTTAACCTTTTGTCTCACTTAAAGTGCGCACTTTAAGTGAGACAAAAGGTTAAGATCGCGGGTTCGACTCCGAGGGAGTGCGAATTATTATGCGGCTAAGCAAAACAATACCTGGCTTGTGATGAGTTCTGTTCCGGGTCTCACTGAGGTGGGCCGATCTCTCACAAAAAAAGGTGAATTATTGTGCGACTAAGCAAAACAATACCTGGCTTGTGCAGAGTTCTGTTCTGAGTCTCACTGAGGTGGGTTGGTCTTTCACACACACATTTTTAAATTGGTTTTTTATTTGCTCCATTAGTTTGACAAGCAAACATCAAAGATAGAAAATTGAACAATTTGATATTTTTTTATTATTTATTCTCCAACTTAACGTTCATATTGTATTAACATCATCCCAACTTGATGCACTCGGATTAAAAAAAAAAAAAAAACTTTTTAATTTTGTTCATACTCGTAAAACTTTAAACAGAGAACTCCAAATAGTGTTTATTTTATTTTTTAAGGCTTCCTTTGCTTATAGGCCCCCGAAAAATGAACAATTGCTTTTATTTATGTAAAGATGGCATTTGCGTATACCTGTGTAATTTTTTTAAATGTTTTTATATATCTTGATAATTAAAAATCAACTAAACAATTTTATTAAAAAAAAACAATGAACTGCATTTTACCATTTACATTCATTTTTGGGGGCAAAAATCAAGAATAAATCTGATTTTTATATTTTTAAGAGATTTGTATATTAATTTGTAACTACAAAAAGATATTGAACGAATAAATTTTTTATATTAATATATAAGTAAATATTTTTTTGAATATTATAAATTCTCCATTTTTACAATTACACATAAGCACTGCTGTAGTGGGGCAACACTATTTCACTTTTCTTATATATATATATATATAGAGAAATTTAATTTAAGTTTTTTATAAGATTTTCAATTACTTTATTTTGTTTTGTTTAAGTTTTGTTTTTTTATATAATAATTTTGAAAGCGAGATTTCCTACGGATTTGTAGGACAACTTGTTTGCTCAAGTGATATTAATGGTTCAGACATTCCATCAAACATAATAAAGAAAGGTAAGGAATATATGCAGCATATTACTTCAAATCTTCAATTATTTCCACTTTCAACTAGTTTCATTTGACCCAAATAAAAAATTTGGGCCCGCCAACATTAGGCTTCCCCAATAGGAAAGACATTTGGGGGAAGAAGGCAAAGCCGTGGACAAGATAACCCCAAAAAAGTGGGTTTGTAGTTTAATTTCTTTGCTGCCATGTGAGAATGTAGGTATAATTCAACAGTTTTTTTTTATAAATTTATTTTTTTAGTCTGTTACTTTCAAATTGTAATCTTTTAATCACTATGCTTATTTTTAAGCGAGTCATGTCAATTTTTATGAATTCTAAATCTTAACTTTTGACTAATATTGCATACTTAAAAATAATAGAAGGACTAAAATATTATAATTTTACGTAAATACCTAAAAAATAAATTTAAAAAAATAGAGGGGTTTTTTGAGAATTATACCAAGGATGTATGATTTTTTCTTTTATATATATATATATATAAAGAAATAAGCCCCACTGTCCCACATATATATAAAAAAAAAGCTTTAACAAGTGAAAAAATTAAAATTAATATTAAAAAAATTAATCCAAGGATTCATAATTATCTATGATTCCTATTATTATTTTATTTTTACAAAAATACAAGTTACGAGTTACATAGATAATAAACATAGTAAACCTTTTGATATTTGTTAATACCGTTTGGTCGATTAAGTTATTAACATCAAGTTTGTATATAAAAGTGTTTATATCATGCTGAGGTTATATAAAACGAGAGCACAATGTTGTAGAGCTTGTATTGTCATTTTCATACATGTGCCTGCCCTTATCATGTGACTTGTCTATATTCATTAAAAAAATAAAAAAAAAATTATGTAAATTTAGCAAGTGAGTTGTGAAAACAAGAAATTCTTTTCTCTTCATCATGAATGATCAAACATTAAAGCAATAAAATCCTGATAAAAAGGTATTATTATTCTTAATAATTACGAAGACTTTCACATATTCAACTTTCCAATCATAAAAGTAAAAATGAAAATCCTGTTTGTCCCCACAACTGCCAAAACAAAACAAAATTGGGTGAGTTGTCTATCAATCACTTGAGTTTGGTTTGAGATAAAATCTAATTCTGTCTTGATTTTTTATTAAAAATTTTATATGAGTTTATTTTTAAAAAGCCAGAAAAATAAACATAAAGCATTTGGAACATAAGATTTTTTTTATAATACAAACAAATTATAACTCTCAGTTATTATGATAAGAGGGAGTTAAACCCTTGTTAGTCTCTCTGTTGGGAAATAAATGAGGTAGCACATAAGATTTTAATTTTTTTTATTATTACAAAATTGTATATATGTTTATAATTTCTAGAAAAAATTATTTATTAGTCTTTATAATTTTTCAAATATCGCCTGCCGTCCGGCCCGTCCCTCTGGCATTTTAATTTTCTAGACAATTCTTTTTTTTTTAGTTTATTTATTTTTCAGTCCTTGCAACTCATGCCGTCAGTTTATTTTATTAAAAAAAAAAAAATCTAATTTTGCCCCTCTTACGAAATGTAGTTCTCATTTATTAAATATATTTTTTATTTAACACTGTGTGTACATGTAATTATATAAATTTTCATTTAATCTGTAATCATTTTGTTTAATATTTATTTTTGATGTTTAATATCTTAGTTTTTTATTTACTATTTTGTGTTTTCATTTAAAAACTTTAAGGGATGGATATTTCAGTTAAAAGTATTGAAAAGTAAACTGTCAGAAGGTGTTAGAAAAAGAAAGAATTATTTTGAGATATAAAATAGTCCAATAATTTTTTTTTTTGATGAAGTGACAAAATTAAGAGGAAGATATAAACAATATTTTTAATTTTTATTAAAAAAATCCCTCCAAAAAAAGTTTCTATACTGCCAAAAAGAAAAGGACTAAATCATAAATTTAATCTTAACAAGGACTATGATGCAGTTTTCTTGGATTTATATCTAAAGTTTCTAAACTATCTCCACGTTGTTTCGCCGCAGCTTATGAGCATATACGAGCTCGCCAAACCGAGCCGAGCCGAGTCGAGCTCAAGATCCAGCCCAAAACAAGAACGAGCTGAGCCGAGTCGAGCCGAGATGAGTCGAGCCAGACAGTGACCTTTTTATATTATATATATATATATATATATAAAGCTCACCATCCTTGTCTTGTCACCGCGTCGCGCTTTCTATTTCTTTGTCGCCTTCCCGCCAATCAGCACCTCGCGCCTCTAGGGCTCCGCCGCCATGGCCTCATCGTTCGCGCCGTTCTTGATCGCCGGCCCTTCTCGGGGAGGGATCTTGATTCCCCAGCTTGACTCTCGATTCCCGGTCTCGTTGATGCCTCTTTTTCCCCTCGCGCGATGCGGTGTGCGGCTTGGAAGGCGATCGATTGGGTGTGCCTTGGATGATGCTGTTCGGGAGAGTGTTTCCGCTGGTTATTCCTCATCGGAGAACAAGCAGTTCGTTGCGTGGTTTCGGCAGGCCTGGCCGTACATTAGAGGTCATCGAGGAAGCACATTTGTGGTGGTGATCTCTGGAGAGATCGTGGATAGCCCTCATTTTGATGGCATCCTTCAGGTAGTAGTTAATATATATATATCGGGGTTGTTTATCTGGATTTGTTATGGTTGTTGTGTTGGAGAAGTTTTGGGAATTGGGTAGAGAATTGAGAGTGTTTTTTAAGCAAGGTATGGAATTGAGGTGCATAAGCCTTTATGTTTGTGATTTTAAAGGCATTTTATTTTATAATTTCTATTGTTAAGAGCATTCCAAGACATAGAAATCGTGGCCCGTGTGTTGACTTGCACCGACTCTTTGGTAATTTTTTTGGCTTCTTTTTAATAATGATAAAAAGGTTGCCTTTTTTGGTTCTGGCTGGTTTTTTCAATACAAGCATGTCTTGAAATTGGGGTGTTGTGAACAGACTTGCATGAGATATTACAGTTAGGATGAGCTTGAATAATTCCTGGAAATTTATGAAAGTTACTGCAAAGGGATGATGATTTAGGGGCTTGCTTGTTGTCTTTGTCCTGTATATGTTCTTTTTCTCTCTCCCATGAAGATATGATTTTAGAGGAACAGTAAAAAAAATTCTTGTTTGGACCAAAATTCCAAGAAGAGGTTCATCATCAGAATATGGGCTGTTTTGAGGTAGTAAATTACATGATAAATACATAGTAATTGTATAATTGAATTAAAATTTGTATGTTAAAAATTTATTATGCAGCTCATTAATTCTGAAGTGACCTGCGTATGATATGGTACGAGGACCCTCTTAACATTTTCTTAGAGGAAAATCCTCATAGAATTGTTATCTCCTTTTGTTTTAATTATAACTGGGCAAGAATTCAAAGAGAAGCTTTTTTCTTCGAAAATATTAGGATGAATGCTTAATACTCCCCCGTTCCATTTTTTTTTTGTCCATCTCAACCGTTTTACAAAGAACAAGAAAAATGGGTAGATTTGGGAATTTCATCCACATTTACGTTGTTTTCCTATTTTACCCATTTCTCACTCTCCGTCCACTAATTCTCTCTTCCCCTTCTCTTTCTATTCAATATCTGCTTTAGTCTTTTTTATTAATTGCATTCTATTTTCATGCGCATTGATTTTTTCTTGGAAACGAAAAAAAGGCATGAGTTTGTAATACCCCATTAATATATGCACTTGGGACAAAGAAAGCTTCTAGAAATGGATAGATAAATTGGGACGGAGGGAATAAGTTTTAACTTATTAATTATACACTCAGCCTACGTTGTCATGTGATTGACTAATCTCGATGCCATCCATATACAGTATGATGGTCCTCTTAATATTTTCCAACATGAGCTTCTCTTAGCAATTTTCGTCCATTAGAATCTTTACATTTTCACAAATTTTGTTTTTTAAATTATCCTTTTGAGTTCATTTTCTTCTTCGAGAATTTAAAAATTGTATGTATGGTAATACACCAATCCCTTGTCTTTTAAGAGCTTGACATGTTATGAGTGCTATTTTTGGTTATTCTTGGTTATCTTCATTTATGATTTATACATCTGTATGCAGGACATTTCACTTCTTCATGGTCTTGGTATCAAATTTATCCTTGTACCAGCGACTCACGTCCTAATTGATAAGCTCCTGAAAGAAAGAGGTCAGTACAAAGGCCAAGATTCCATCTTAACACCAAAATTATTGCATTACTTCATTCAAACAATTCGTACACTGGGAAAAAGTCTATCTATAATATTCTGATGATTCAGTCAGGGTCTCGTTGCCCAAGAAAATTGTTCCGTGATATAGACAAAATGGATTATTCAAAGATGTTCACTGGTTACTTTTTAGTTCTTAAAGTGTTTGTACTTCTACAAATATCTGTTTATTCTTAATTCACCTCTGTGCTCTTATTTTTAATTAAGTGTTGGTTTTTACAGGAAGCAAGGTCAAGTATGTTGGCCGATATAGAATCACCGATTCTGATGCACTAGAGGCATCTATGGAAGCATCTGGGAGAACCCGTGTTGCGATGGAGGCAAAGCTTTCTCCTGGACCTTGTATTTTGAATCTTCGCCGTCATGGTGATAATAGTCGTTGGCATGAACTCGGTGTTAGTGTTGAAAGTGGCAACTATCTGTCAGCTAAGGTGACAAATCTTCCTTTCTCTTTGAGTGATGCTGGAATGATGTATGTTTAACAAGATTATCAACTCAGGGATAAGTCATTAACATCACCACATTCTGAAGCTTAGGCACAGTCCACACATTTTTTCAATTTTAAGAGGTTACTTTTTGGCCCACATTTATTTTTATCTATTAATTAAAATTGATTAGAAGCTTCCTAAGAGTTATGCCTAACCATCATAATGTCTTGCTAACATTTAGTTCATGGTCTCTCATTTTAATATTTATCATTTAAAATGTTTCTTGTTAATATGGCTGCATAAGCATTTAATTGATGCTTGATCTGCTTATGTGCTGCTTAAATGCTTCTTACTTCTCCTTGGCAGAGAAGAGGAGTTGTCAAAGGTATTGATTTTGGAGAAACTGGAGAAGTTAAAAAAATAGCTGTTTCACGAATACGAGAGCAGCTTGATAAAGACTGCATAGTCATAATAAGCAACCTGGGTTATTCAAGCACTGGAGAGGTTTTAAACTGCAAGTATGCTTATTAGCTCTTCCAAATGGATTTATTACTTGGAGTGATCTCCTCAATTCTATAGTGGATCTGTCTTCTTCTCCCTTTGGAGATGTCTTAAAAATTAATTAGCATATTTTAATTTGAACAATCAGGAAACTTAGCTTTATGTGATAGCCACCCATATATATTGGTAAGTTCTTATTCAAATCACTTCAAGTATAATTGTTGAGTTTCTATAGTATTTGATCGATGTTGTTACAAGCTTGATTACTTGACTTTTTTTAGAAGTTGCGTGAAGATTTTCATGGCTTAAGGTCAAATCTCCATCTCCTTAGATACATGATTTATGCAGACACCTTTTCATATATGTGGTTTTTACTTCTTGGAAAACTTTGTGTAATTATTTAATTATTTTCATGGTCCCATGTGATAAATTTAGAAATTTTTGAGAAAAAAGCGTGTTTTCTCTTGGTGGAGAATTGTCATTATATAACAAAAATACAAGCTGATTTTTAACCCTAGAATATGGCTAAATTACATATCTTTAGCCTTTAAAACAGCTAATATATCCTAATCAGGAAAGTAAAATATTTACATACATTTTGCTGGCTTTATTATATGCTGCATAAAATTTGCTAACTTTAAATGGACAACTAATATCTTTAACATCCCTCCTTCGAATTGATGCTGGTAAATCCATGAGCATCAATTTGGCAACAAGAAAATTATGGTGTTGACATGTCATGGATTTGGTGAAGATATTCTTACTCTGTTAAGTGGTGGAGATATGTGGGAGGGTGATAACCTGGTGGTCATAGGCTTTTTTAATGGAGTGGCAGTCAACTTTGATGTGTTTTTGTACGTTTGTACTTTGTGGTGGACATGGTTGGCAGCAATTTGGATGGCAGTGGTGTTGTCAGCATGTAATGGAGTTGGTTGGATTTGTGAGAAACTAAGTTCTGTGAGGAGACCACACAACCAAATAATCTCAGAACAAGCAGCAGACATGGTGTGATACTCTTGTCTCAGTGGATGACTTAGAGATACAGTTCAGTTTTTTGCATTTCCATGAGATAAGAGAATCACCAAGAAACATACACCATATGGTAGTAGATTTTCTGGTGTTTAGGCAGCCAACCTAATTTGCATTACTTTTGGCTTGTAGTTTGAGTGAGGGACCAATAGGGAATAATAGGCCACGATTAGGTGGAAGTGCTTAGGAAATTGCATGAATTTTCTTACTGTATGGACAACATAAGAGATATCCGGTCGAGTGATGGTCAGATAGATAAGACTACCGACCAGCTTCCGATATGAAGTAGGATCCATAAGAAGCTCTCCTTTGTCTCGTCGATATTTCATATCAACTTCCATTGGGGTTTCAACAGACTTAGTAGTACCTGTGAGTCATGCTAACTTTGCCAAATCTTGAATATATTTGTGTTGATCCAAGAAGATGCCTCGAGGCCAATGATGTACCTCTAACCCCAAGAAGTAAGTGAGCTGACCAAGATCTTTCATGTGGAAAGTAGAATGTAACAATTTCTGAATCTGAGTGATGGCTTGTATATAAGAACCAATGATAACTATATCGTCCATGTACACAAAAAGTACAACTATACCCTTAGATGTACTTTGAAGAAAGAGTCATAGTGGCTCCGCGTATATGAAAAACCAAGAAAAGTGGATCAAAACTTTTTAAACCATACTCTTGGTGTCTGTTTCAAACCATATAAAAAGCGTTTTAGTTTGCAAACATCATCAGGTGAAGAATTTGTTGGCCCAATACCAACACTTCTTACTAAACCATTAACTCAACTAACCCCTCCAAACCATGAGCTTAAATCAGTGGCTCACCAAACCATCAAAAGCCATTGTTTTACTTGGTTAATTGTGGGCTGGCTTCTCCGATAAATATGAAGCTCATTCTCATTCCAAACACAACCAAGTAGAAAAAAGTGAGAGTGAATTATAGAGAGGGAAAAAGAAGAGTGGAGAAGTGGAAAAAATATTTTGAGAGCTAGTCTTTTCTCCTAGTATAAGAGAGAGTACTGATTTTCTCCTTATTATTAGAGAGAGTTTGTAACTCCAAAAGTTTTTCCACTTAGTAAAATTCTTCTATCCTTGCCTGTGGTTTTTACCCTAATTATTTAGGGGTTTTCCACGTAACATCTTTGTGCCCTTTATTTTACAACATTATTCTTATTTATTTTGCTGTGATACTGCTCTATTCGATCCTACATTCTATAACAGAATTGGGCATTCCAAAAGGAAGTTTTATGTAAACTTCTTCCTTGAGATTACCATGTAAGAATGCGTTCTTAATGTCTATTTGAAGTAAAGGCCATGATTGAGATATAGTAAGGGCTAATATGGTTCGCACAGTGGTCATCTTAACTACTGGTGCGATAGTCTCATCATAATCTAGACCGTATTCTTAGTTGTTCCTAAGCACCACTAATCGAGCTTTATAACGCTTAATGATCCATTAGTGAAGTTTGATAGAAAATACAAACTTATTGCCTAGAGGTTTCACAGATAGGAGACGTGCGACAACATCTCAAGTTTGGTTTTCTTTAAGTGCAAGAACTTTTGTTTCAATTGATTTTCTCATGCTCCATTGCTTGTTTATAAGGTGAGGGAATAGAAATAGAGGACAAGGTGACTGTCAAGGGTACATGATTAGGAAAATCATATTTGTCTAGGGGTTGACCAACTTGAGTACTATATTTGCGGGTTGTGGGTGTAGTTGTTGGAACGGGATTAGCAGCAAGGGAATTAGCTTAAAGGGGTTTTGGAGGTGTGGTAGTTTGATTTGACATGATGGGGGCGTGTCTATGATACACCAAGAGTGGTTTAGGAGATGAGGAATTTGTAGAAGAGTTAGTAAACAAGGGAACAATAGAAAATGAAGGAGAAGTGTGATCTTGGTAAGTGGAAAAAAAAATACTGATTTTCTAAAAATATCATATTTCTAGAAACCCCAATATGACGCAGATTAAGATCATAACAAAGAAAATCTTTTTGGTGTGAAGAGTATCCTAGAAAAACACAATTGACTGATTGAGCCATGAGTTTTGTGCATTCATGTTGAGGAAGATGTACATAGCACATACAACCAAAAGTATGGAGATTAGAATAATTTGGAGTATGACCAAATAACTGAGTGGAAGGAGAGACATGGTTCAACGAGGGATAGGGTATTCTATTAAGAAGGTGTGTTGCAGTGGAGAGAGCTTTACACCAGAACTTTGAGGGCACAAATGACTCTAATAAAAGGGTATGAACAACATCGAGAAGATGACGGTTCTTTCTTTCAACCACCCCATTTGTGGAGGAGTTGGAGTACAAGACCTTTGAGAGATTATGCCATTAGCTTGCAAAAATTCTTGAAACAAATGAGACATTCACCCCCACTGTCTGAGCGAAGAATTTTAATCTTCGCAGAAAACTAGGTCTGAATATATGCATGAAAAAGCTTGAAAATTGGAAATACTTCATTTTTAGAATGCAGGTAATAAATTCATGTGAAACGACTGTAGTCGTCAATAAAAGTAACGAAGTATTTGTAATTAGCATGAGAAGTAATTGGTGCCATAACCCACACATCGCTATTTATCAAATCAAATGGATGAACTTCATTTGGTGTATGAGTGGGAAATGGTAAAGTTTTGCTTTTGCCTAGTTTACAAGAATTGCAGTCAAATTGAATAACACTATGAGAATGTGACCTTTTATTCCCAAGTAAACTAGATTTTAGCAAATAAAAAAAAATTGTTTGGATGTTCGAGACCTTTATGCCATGCTTGGTAATCAATATGAGTATAATTGCAAGTGACAAAAGGCAATGGGAGACATGAAGAAAAAGTAAATTGGATAGGAACAAGGCGTCTGATTTTAGGCCTCCTCGCGATCATCCTTCTTGACTGTTGATCCTGCACAACACAACCAGACTTAGAAAATTGCCACATTGTAATTGTTATCAACCAATTGACTTACGGAAATAAGATTAGTGGTAAGGCCAGGAGAGACAAAGACATCAGGTAGAGAGGAAGAATATCACAAGTGGCTGTGATAGGTAAATGGCTTCCATTAGTGGTATGAATCTTAAGATTTCTGGAATGTTTGTATTGGTATGAAAATGAGCATTATTTGTCACATGAATATAAGCTCCAAAATCGAAGTACCAAGTAGGTGGTGTAGGAAAAGTTTTACCCAAGAGTCCTAAAGTGGAGAATAAGGAAATGATCATTTGTTGAATCATTTCAGGGGTCACATGCTGAATAGAAGTGGGAGCATTTCGTGTTGTTGCTGCATTCACAGAACCACCAGTACTTGAAGGCATAACTGAAGTTGTATATGCTATCTCAGATTTCTTAGGAGGTCAAATAGGACATTCCTTGATAATATGGTCATCCTTTTTGCAATATTTGCGGAATTTTTTGGAACAATTTGAAGCGTAATGCCCAAATTCTCTGCAGCAAAAACACTGAATGGTGCCAATATTCTTACCTCTCGGTTTATCGTGTGCTGCACAAGCCTCAGGAAAAAAGCAAATCTTTGTTCTTTCAGGGTGTTTTGACTGAGAAGCCGCTGCTTTTCCTGAAACAAATCATTGAGACATGCTTCTAAAGAAGGGACAAGGTCTTGATTCGTAAGGTTAGACGTGGTATGGTAGCATAAAAATTATCAGTATATTCAGCCCAAAGATTCATGCAAGAGTAAAAATCAGAGGTGGAGAGACTATCCTGTTGAAGAGTAGCTAAGTCATGTTCCAGTTGAAATCGATGAGCAGTGTATGCTGACAGTAGAGTTTCTTAAGATGAGTCCACATTTCAGCTCAAGTCTTGAAAGGCCGAAGATTCAAGACAATGTTGGATTCAACAAATCCTAGAATCCATGCCATGATTTGAGCATCCTTGACCTTCCACTTGGCATGCTCAATCTTGTCTTTGTTTTTGTCAGGAATAGGAGCGCTGCTATCAACATAGCCCCATAAGTCCTTCTCTTTGACAAAAATCTGGAAGTGGAATGCCCAGCATGAGTAGTTTTTACCATTAAAGCGAACCAAGAAAGCATCATACTTGTCTTAAGACATGAGGTTGAGAGAACTTGATCAAGAGCAAATAGGAACAAGGGATTGAACCAGGATGAAATGGATAATTGGACAGGACAGATCAGAATTGTAGCTTTGATACCATGACAAACTTAGAGATTTTTGAGGAAAAAAGTGTGTTTTCTCGTGGTGGAGAATTGTCATTACATAACAAGAATACAAGCTAATTTTTAGCCCTAAGATATAGCTAAATTGCAGATCTTTAGCCTTTAAAACAGCTAATATATCTTAATCAGGAGAGTAAAATATTTACATATATTCTGCTGGCTTTATATGCTGCATAAAATTTGCTAACTTTGAATGGACAACTAATCCCTTTGACACTATGGACAATTTATTCGTCAAAATGGCATGGGGCTGCCTAGTCAACACAAGTCAGGTGCTGATAAAACTAAATGGCTTTTGAAAGGCCATTTATCTTCAAACAAGAAAATCAACTCTTTCTAAAGCTAAATGGTCTTTTGAAGCCAGTTTAACCTCAGAGGACTTACTCTAATGGTTAATGGCCTTTGAATGACCTTTTAGTTTCAGATGTCTAGAGTTTAAAGTCAAACATCCTCTCAAATACTATGTAGCTTTAAATGGAATAGAGGTTGCTGCTTTAGAGCTAAGTGGCTTTTTAAAGACTATTTAACTTTAGATTAACCTGCACTGTTTGAAATCAAATGGTTTTTGAAAGACCTCATAGATTTTTTAGAACTTGACTGTGTCTTTATGGAGCAGCTCTTGGCCATTTTGGCAAATAACTCGATTCCCTCAAAACTAAGTAAATAATCAAATTTTCCTTAAAAAAACCTCTGCATATACAGATTTATTATCTATTGAGCTCCAACAATTTTTACATCATGGATTTGCTTAAGATTTTGATTTTTTTTTTTTTTTGGCTCATAGAAATTACCAAGGAATTTATTTAGTGACCCCTTTAACATACACACATGAAAGATGTGCAAGATTTGGTGTGAACTTGACTGTAATGTGCAGAATTATATTGCTTAAGTGATAGTTAAGCCAAAGAGATAATATTGGATTGGGAGGTGCATGTGCTTAAGGACACCTACCCATGAAAGTATGGTTAACCTTTTTGAGTGAGATTTCAATGGAGAGTCGATTGATGGTGGATGAAAAGGAAAAGAGACAAGATATTGCTCACTTGTAAGATGCTGATATTAACAGCTATAATATTTAGGTTTTGTTGTGGTTGCAACTTGTATATGTAGATTATGATTGAACTAGAACTGGAAGTGTAATTTTCATAGACAAAGATATTTAATAATTTATTACAGTTGAGAAGTTGACTGTTGGAAGCCTTTGTCAAGATTTCCAAGGCATAAACTCAAGAGGAACTTGTCCCTTGAAAAGAGAACAATTTAAGATGAAATTGTAATAGCTCTAATATTTTTTGAAATTCGAAAGACTTCCCTAACAACATAGGGCTACCCGTCTTTTACAGGAAAGGAGCTGCATGCAAATATCTTATAATTTGCTATAATAAAGGATGCAAATCTCCTATGATTATGCTACAATGGAGCGTGCAAATCTCCTACAGTTAGGCTACAATACCAACCACGATATCCTCCTACAATCTGAATATTCATCCTACCTAATATTTCCAGTTGGGTTATCCTAATATTCACTTGCCGTCTTACATTTGGGAGAAGACAATGTTGGTGATACAAAAATTTGAATATGATAATAAATGGAGGTAAATGTAATGATTATCATTTGATACGACTGTCTAGAGTGCTAGATTGTTAGATGCGAAGCAATTAGGCCCAAGATTCTACCCAAAATCTTAAATTGATATAGGATGAGAGACCTAGGCTTATATATATATATATATATTCAAATCTATATTTTCTAAATTCACCGATGTGGGACTGTTAGTTACTCTAATTTGTGCCCCTGTGCTAGTCTATTTTAACTAGCCATGTTGCAAGCAAACCAAATAAATCAAGCTTTGATATCATGTTAGTTGTGAACCAAACATGTTGTTTGGGCCTGATTCAACCCAAAAACTTTAGTTGGTAGAATGAATTACTCTTGCTTATATATCCAAATTCATATTTTCCAAATTAGCTGATGTGGGATTATTAGTTATACTAATACAAGGATTTAATATACATAGTATGCCCTTCAACATGAGGGCTCAGCAGGAAAGTGGCTAATAGAATAATGATAAGAATACAATTCTAATACACAAAATTTGATTAAGCCAAATCCTTGTTTCAGAAATGAATTTCTGAATGTCTACACATGCACTGTTGTGCACAGTTCCACTCAGGCTGGGCCATCGTAGCTCATCTTTGACTCTATGAGCATATTTATATGAAGTGCAGCATGACGGTCATGTGGTTGTTTGTCTACTGTTGTTCATATATGGTGCAAGGACTTTTCTTTCACATTTTAAGTTAACTTTCGAAGCTAGGACACAAGTCCAACGGGCATAAACATAAGGCATCTGAAGAGTGGATCAATTTTTAATGCTTTTCCATATCCTAGATTGTTTAAAATTCCATCACTTTTCTTCTGAACTTCTTTATGTTGGTGAATTGCAGTACATATGAAGTTGCTACTGCCTGTGCCTTAGCTGTCAAGGCAGATAAACTTATCTGCATTGTGGATGGTCAGATTTTAGATGAACAAGGACGTCATATTCGTTTCATGACCCTTGAAGATGCAGATTTGTTGATCAGAAACCGAGCTAAACAGAGTGAAATAGCTGCAAATTATGTAAAAGCTGTTTATGAAGAAGATTTCAGTTGTTCAGATCATCCAGATGCAAATGGAACTAGTGAACCTCCTTGGAACGGGAAAAGTTTCAGTAAGAAGTGCTACATTACATTTCAGAATGGTGTTGGTTTTGACAATGGAAATGGTCTATGGGCAAGTGAACAGGGATTTGCTATTGGAGGTGAAGAAAGGTTGAGTAGATTAAATGGCTACCTTTCAGAATTAGCTGCTGCGGCATTTGTTTGCAGAGTATGTAGCACTGTAGTTTCTTATTTCTGATTACCTCATTTGTTTGCAGCACTTTCAGGATAATTCGTCTTTGATTATTTTCTGGCTGCATCCTTAACTGTACATGTGTGTGTTTTATTCTATTATGTATGAAGTTGTTGTGAGATTTTATATTAATTTAATAAAGAATATTCATTTTATCACTTAAAAGGACTGATCTATTGCTGATCTCTGGTGATCAGACTTCTGATCCTATGTGATGATTTTCTGATTCTTTTCTCTCTTAGAGTAATTTTATTGCATTAGCGTGTTTTCCAGCTGAATTTTTAGATATTAGTTAAAGATATCATTTTGCGAGTTGATATTTCAAAAATTGGAAAGGCATGAAATTTGGAGGGACCAACCTTGTCATGAGAATAAGCAACTCTGTATTGACTCTTGGTTCATATTATTTATGTGGACTTGTCTTAGCAAATAGCCGGGATTTGGCAATTCATTTTAACTTTATTTTGTGCAGATGAATTTAGTAATATGAAAAGTTCTTCATAAATAATTGGATGAACAATCTTCAATCTGTAGCTCAATTTCTAATTTGTAGATCTTTACATTGGCTTTCTGGCATTGAATTTTTTTTCCTGGTCAGGGTGGAGTTCAAAGAGTCCATCTACTGGATGGCACCCAATGTGGGGCTTTGCTTCTTGAATTATTTACAAGAGATGGAGTTGGGACAATGGTTGCTAGGTAATTAATTTCCTTTTCTGATTAAGATATATATATATATATATTCCATTTATCAATTCATGTTTGTTCAGTTCACTTAAGGGTTAAGGTAGCTCCAAGGCAGAGGAGCCCTATCAGGTAAGAGATTACAAATTTGAAGCCTCTCTTTCTGGGCTCAAGATATAAGTTACTAGTTTTGGTCCTTTCTTGTTGGGGTTTATTAAAGAGAAGTTCAAAGCTCACATTTTGTTTGTTTGCATTTATGCATGGAAATTTGCTTTGGACATGACTTCTGCTGATCATTTCCTAATAATTTCCTTTCAGTAGTTATAGTTTATGTCTAAGTTATTAAAAACTTGAACAATGAATGCTAAATCTGTTTCCTCCCCAGTTAATTATTTTCTTGGAAAAACTACTCAAGAGTAGGTTCCAAGTACTAAGAACTCATAAATTACTATTGTATTGTTTTATAATTCATTTCAGTGATGTTTATGAGGGAACTCGGATGGCTACAGTGACAGATCTTTCTGGTATAAGACAAGTTATTCAACCGTTAGAGGCTTATGGTACATTGGTTCAAAGGACTGATGAAGAGGTCTGCACCTCTACATTTCTTTTCTCAAATTTGCTTCTGTTTCCATGTACCTGTTTTCATCTCCTAGACAAACGCTTAGCGTTTATTATATTAACTTCCTTGTGTCTCTAACTTAGCATGGGGAAGTAACTACTTGATTTTAAAATGCTATTGTGGTTTCAGCTTCTTCAAACATTAGATTCTTTCATAGTTGTGGAAAGAGATGGTTCCATCATTGCCTGTGCAGCTCTCTTTCCTTACTTAAAGGACAAGTGCGGTGAAATTGCTGCTATTGCTGTGTCTCCTGAATGCCGTGGGAATGGGCAAGGAGACAGATTACTTGGTATGCTAATTAACATGATAGTGGTCAGCAACTTTTTATTGCTATTGTAATGATGATGATCCTAGTGATGACTTTAAGCAAACACATACATAGCTTTAATCCTGTGATTGCTGCATTGACACAATTTCTCATGCAGTGTTTGATTTTATGGCCTTATCCAGATCAAACATGGTATTGTGTGAACTCAAATTTATCTATGCATATGCATGTACCATTTTATACAGTTTCTTGGACCCTTCACTCCAGTAAATGCGGCCTTTTATATGATGATTTTATCCGCACTTTCAACATTGGAACCTTCCCTATCTCAATGACTCGGGAAGGGGCTATGATCTGTGCTGAATACACCACATGAATTGGTACTCAGTTTACTTGACATATGCAGGCTAGTTTCGGGTTTATCCTAACTTGAAAATGCTGTAGACAATTGCGGCCTCTGAATGATATCACTAAAACAATGTAACTATTCTGAATGATGTGCCAGATAAAGACCTGATGGTTAAAAAATGTTTTACTTTCTGTACTGAAGTACACAGTACCTTGAGATTTCTCTAATGTACTGGTATAGGCAGTACCTTGAGATGGACCATTATTTTACTGGCATTGCTGCAATAATTAGAGTGATCAATGCCGTGATGAAGTTTAGTATTCATCACCATAAACATATTGTTATAGCTTCTACATTGAGTTTGTAAAAATGCACTGGTTCAATCCAAAAACCAAGTCCTTACCAATATTTTCATACTTCAGAACTACTTCCATCACTTGAAATTATGAAAAATTATTACTATTATGCACAGAATTTTTGCATTTAGTTCTCTTTTTTGTGTAAACATTGATATATATATTTGATGTTGTTTCCATCAGTTTGTGAAGGCTAGTTTGCCCTTGTTTAGAATTTGCACTTGTGATTCCTTGTTCTTTTAATCATTTTTAAGAAATGGGAATAAACCACAGTACAGTTTCACTAAGATAGATGTTTCCTTTTATGTGCCTAAATCCAATTATTATGTGCCAGATTATATGGAGAAGAAGGCATCATCCCTTGGCTTGGAGAAACTTTTCTTGCTTACAACTCGAACTGCAGATTGGTATGCTGCTTGATCTTGAAGTTTTAAGTGATGAGACTAGTTTTTCTACAAGTTCTAGATTCAGTTTATTTGTCCATTCATACAATTTGTTTCTACCATAATCCTCAGTTACTTTTATATTTCTATTGAACTGTGCTATTTACTAGTCAAAATTTCATGCCTTCTTTCCTTCACCCTTTTAACAGGGATTTGGTAATGTCAATGATGCATGTCTCAGAAAAGTATTGATTTATTACTAGATATTGGTAAAATTCATTGCCCTTCAGGGAAGACTGAAGGGTAATGGAGGAACACACAACAGTTATCTGTTTAAGGAAATAACCTATATATCATGAAATTGTTTTGTAATACTTGTTTTCTTTTGAGCATGTCCAAATGTTTTTAGCTAGTTGGCAGGTGATACATTGAAGGATCTCTGCCATTCCATTTCAATTTATGTTTTATTAGAAGTTGGTGGTAACTCATATTTATTACAACTGTTTAATTCCTTCTCTTTGCTACATGCTCTACTGCCTGAGTTTGCGAATATTTTGACCATATTATTATTCCTATTTTCCTCATTGATCAAATGTGAAACAACAAAATATTGTGACAGGTTTGTGAGGCGGGGATTTAGAGAATGTTCGATTGAGCACATCCCGAAGGAGAGAAGAGACAGAATAAACTTTTCTCGTGGATCAAAGTATTATGTGAAGGAGCTGCAGCCAGAACTGGGCGGAATCACAGTCGATGTATTTGGGCATAGAAAATAGGTATTAATTTATTTATATATTCTTTTCAGTAATCGTCTTTCAAACTAGTTGCTTGTGTTTTACCAAATGAAACATGCAAAACATATGCAATATTTAGCACTTGCGTTTTGCTAGCACATTATTACTCATGTTGCCAGATAATGCAATGTGTGGAATAAAATGTATTCTATTATCTATTCTTGTTTCTCCTCCCCAAGTACTTGTGATAATTTTCATGAACATTTTTTTTTTCTACCTGTTTTGTGTCAGAATCCTTGATGAACATTATTCTTTTCTTCAATTTTTGTTTTTAACCCAAATTACTCTTTAATTATATAACACAAACGCTCTCTGTATAGTTTGTTTTTGTTCATCTAATTTTAGTCAGCCCTGCACGTTAAAAATTTTGGATCACTTTGTTTAGTTCTGGGTTTTGTCATGACCTCGAATGATTCAAGATTTTTGGTGCACCTGTTTGTTCTTTTAACAGCGGACAGACCATTTAGGATGGGTTGGGATTTAATGTCTTTTTTCAATCAGATAGAATATTTGGTTTGAACATAATAAAAGATGTTTCCAAAATTAACACCATATTTTTATTTTTTTTACAAAATGGACAAGCCAAAGTCAGGGGCATGCACAGGGCCGGGATTGCATTCTGATCCTGTGCCCTCATTTGGAGATGCGGGGCATGGGTGCCAAGCCCAAGCCCACGTCAAGGACCCGGTACCACTACTTGCAGTCGGGAAGATTTGAATGTGTATACTAATTTAATTTAGACATTGTTTTTGTAATTTATATTTATATTTATATTTATATTTATTTTATTTATTTGATGCAGGTTTTGTGTTCAAGCACCGCGAAGCTATTCCACATAGAGGGGACCCTGTGCCTCTGGAATGCGGATGACCCACTGTTGTTAAATTTTCTTTTCTTGAAGCCATTTAGTGGGTCTTCACTTGTATGTATTTTACTTAATAGTGTTTTAAATAATTCTCTTTAATAAATATCATATATAAAAAAAAATTGTTTTTCTTTATATTTGGTTGGTAATAAGTTCTTTTTTGTCCTCATGATATTTTGCTTTGGAAGGAAATTGGTGGTTCTATTTAGCAAAGTATCAACACCGTGCTTTTTGATTGATTTCCGGCGTTTTTGATGTTATCCATGCGTGTAGTAAAAATATTAAATGTAAATTAATGGGTTAGTTCATGTAGAAGATGTTTGTGACTCTTAAAATTTAAGTGATTATGAATTTGAATTTTTGTTTATAAAAAAAATCATTGGTGATAAAGTTTTACTTTTTAATGAGATAAATTTGTTCTATATTGATATATGTATATGTGTGTTTTTATGTATGCTTTTTTCTCTCACGTCAAAGAATAACAATTGAAATAATATAAGTTTTTAATTTCTATTTTGAGGCTCAATCTGTATCTTTAATAGGTTATGAAAATTTTGAGATGAGAATAATTTTGAATTCTCATAAATATAGATGGATAATCATGATCACGAGTGGAATTACTAGTCACCCACGTTATTATGACCTAATAATTATAAATAAATATATTGAATGTGAATTAAAACTTCTCAATTTTTGTTTAGAGACGCCACAAGTGCAGGACATGTAGGTATAAAAATACGCTAACTATAACTACATTGATTTAACGATTTTTTAATGATTTATTATGTAGGACGGATTAATACGTAAGGTAATTTGGACATATCGTATATACCCAAAATGATATATCATAAATTATAATTCTACAATGATAAACCTTTCTACCATACAACCTTATTTTGGAAGAGTGAAGAATAATGAGATTAGTGAATCATGCTTGGTCATTCACTATGAGTGAACAATATTATAGGTGCATGGTTTAAAATTTATATCTAAAATTTGTGCCTATAAGTGAATAATATTATAGGTGCAGGGTTTAAAATTTTTACCTAAAATTTGTGCCTCTACCCAAAATTTGTGCTTGTTCACTTATCATTGAGGTGATAATCCACTGACCTATTAAATGGTTCTCAACTTTTTAAAAAGTCAGAGTCTGGTTTTAAATTTTTTTTTTTTTTATGAAAATTAATTTTTTTTTTTTTGTTTGAGTTCAAGATTTATTTTTTCAGTGAACTCCTAAATAATTGTACCATTCCAATTTCCAAGGGTGTAATTTAAGATAGTACATGTATCATCTGCTTACTATGAATACTAAAGAAAAGAAAACTCTTAAAAAAACTTTAAAAAGACATTTTAAGGATTTCTAAAAAAAATAATAATAACAACATCTTATGCACTTGAAATTACAAATTAGTGAACCACAAAATAAAATCTGAACTCATGAATTTCAATTTAGATACTACAGTTATCCATAAAATGTTCACATGATATATAACGCTCCATCTTATTATTTTCTTCAAAAAAAAAAAAAAACTTATTTTAGAATTTTTGTACAGAATGACATACATAAACATGCTACTAAATATAATTAAAAAAAAAGGATTAAATTCGGATACATTCAGAACCCAAATTTCATATCAATAAGAAATGATAAAATAAAGAAAATAAAGATAACCTTTGATGTCTTCCTCCTAAGAAAGAAGTAGGGATGCATAAATAAAAGCTCATGGGTGACTCCATTAATTAGCTTGCTCCTTCCCACACCTTAATTAAGCTTTCATAGAATTAGAAGAAGGCGTCTAACAGACAACAGCAGCAAAGCGCAGCAAAACTGGCACCAAGTTCATATATACAAACATCAAATTAAAATCCATAAAAATGGAACAAAATTATTTTTCAAGTATCAAAAGTTTGGGTCATATATTTATATAGTTGTATAAATCCATGAATTACATATATGGCCAAGGGAAGTTTCTTTTATAAATCTTTTAAAAATTTGATATTTATAAAAATTTGCACGTACTCTTGATGCTCGAGTCCAATTCAATGCTTGAAAATAAAACATGGCAAATATTTATTATTTATTATTATTATTATTTTTGACATAGACGACAAGTGCCAAATATCAAGGACGGGTACATGGGTGGAGCCATGCTTGAAGTCCTCACAATACCCTCACCTGTGCGAGCAGGGGATCGAACTCGGGGAGCCACCGTTTGTAACTCGAGATGAAAACCCTACACAGAGACCCGAATACCAATAGACCCAAGGGTCGTTGGCATATTTTTTTTGTTTTTTTGTTTTTTTTGTTTTTTTAGGGTTGTTGGCCCTAAAAATAAATTATTTATATAAACCTATATATTTTTTACTCTTAATTAATATATACACACTCACAAAAACATTTATATAAACTTATATATATATATATATATATATATATATATATATATATATATATATAAAAGTCATTCACTTCAACTAATGTTGTGAGAAAAAATTAATTTCTCAATCTAGGTAAAGTAAATAATTACTATTCTTTCAATAAAAAGATAATATTTATTTATTTGTCTATCTACCAACTTCTGTATTTTTCTTGATAATCATTGAAATCTTACAAATATATATATATATATATAAAATTTCTAGTTCCACATTAAGTCTAAGCTATATTTTATTCGACATAGATCTTTACTAACTCCTATTTTGGGTAAAAAAAAAAAAAAGCATGCAGCAGATACAGAACAAAAAACCTAAGCTGACAAAGTAACCAGCGATGCAGCTAAAGCAATTATTTGTATAACCCATGAAATAACATTTATATTTATATATAACAACAACAACAATAATAGTCTAAGCTATATGTTATTCGACATAGATCTTTACTAACTCCTATTTTGGGTAAAAAAAAAAAAAAAGCATGCAGCAGATACAGAACAAAAAACCTAAGCTGACAAAGTAACCAGCGATGCAGCTAAAGCAATTATTTGTATAACCCATGAAATAACATTTATATTTATATATAACAACAACAACAATAATAGTCTAAGCTATATGTTATTCGACATAGATCTTTACTAACTCCTATTTTGGGTAAAAAAAAAAAAAAAAGCATGCAGCAGATACAGAACAAAAAACCTAAGCTGACAAAGTAACCAGCGATGCAGCTAAAGCAATTATTTGTATAGCCCATGAAATAACATTTATATTTATATATAACAACAACAACAATAATAATATAAAAGTTCTTTTATGTATCTTTAAAATAAAAGGTATTTTCAGAAACATCTGAGCAAATAACTACCATAAAAAAACAATTTAGCAATATTAATAAGTGGAAATGACTCGTAGGACCCTGGAAAGTTTTCACATGACTATAATAAGTTCTTGATAATTCAAGTTTTGGCTTTGACAAAAATTAAATACCCTATAAGTCCTTGATAATTCAATTTTTTTAAAAATTAATTTTTTTAAAAAAAAAAAACACATTTCTACCCTTCTCTTTTCTTCTTTCTCCTATCTCGTCTCTTTTTTAACTAATGAGCTTGCCTAAACTTAGGGGTGGAACTAGAATTGTTTTTAAGGAGGAAAGTGAAAAAAAATATTATGATAATATATATATATATATATATATATATATATATATTAAACATAAGTTTTTAATTATATATATAAAATAAGGTGACTAAATAATAGATTTTTGTAAATATTTTTTAAAAATGTAAGTAATAATTTATAAAAAAATCAGAACTGTCACTTCTCTCAACTTCTTAAACCATATCTAAAAATCTTATTTATATAATAAATATTATTTGATAATATGACATAGTCGAATGTAATATATATATACATCGTTGTAGAGGCATATCTCTCATCTCTTTTATTATATATATATATATATATATATATATATATATATATATATATATATATATATTACATTAATATATGTACAAAAGGATGGAGCCAGGGGGCCACGCCCCACATTTGCCCACCCTTGGCTCTGCCCCTGCCTAAACTCTCATAAATTTTGTAGGGTTTCCTAGTATCGGGATTAGGCAAGCTTGTGCTAGTTTCATGCAAATTCCTAGAGGTCGACCTTGTTTGCCCCCTGAACTTCATCTACTCGGAAGAGTGCAACAGATGAACAAATAAAAAAAAATAAGGCTAATATAGTAATTTAAAAAATAAGGAAAGGCTGAGATATTGTTTTGAAAGTTTAGGGGGTTTAATGGGTATTTAGGAAGCAGTAGACCCGGACGTTCATATCATTTACTCTAATAAGAAATTAATAATAATAATGACAGCTCACGGGGATGTTGTTGACCCAACGGCTCAAAACCGACCTTTTCACGAGAGTGAACGGTGGAAAATGCGCCAAGTTCGCTCTATCGCATCCTTTTAAGCGCTCGGATCCGTCTAAAGATCCGGATCCGAATCCGAAGAACCGTACTCTTAGCGGATTCGGATCCTTCATCGGTATCAGGATTCTGAATCCGAAGAACCGAACTTGTATCGGATCCTTGACTCCGAGTTTTCAATTACTAAAAACACAATTCTTTACTAACGGGTTCAGATCCGTTAAACGACCCGAATCCAATCAATCTCCTGATCCGAAAACCAGCCTTTTAATGGATTCGGATCCTAAACTCCCAGCCCAGTTCACCTAATCCAAACCCGATCCATTCTTAACGGATCCCGATTGGGCCATCGACCCGAATCCGATCCATCGCCGGAATCCGGCGAAACCCTAGATATGAAAAAGAAACCATTGAAAAGAGAAAGATCCAGAGAGATCGAGAGAGAGAGAGAGAGAGAGAGGGTACCATCCTTCGCAGAAGGAAGACCCCGAGGTCGGCCGTTGAGGAGGCGGGACTTGAACGTACTGCGGCGGAGGGTAAGGGGCATACCCTTGTGGAGGGTACCCGGGAGGCGGCCCATAACTCGGAGGAGGATATCCTGACGGAGGATAGCCCTGTGCCGGATAGCCCGGGGCATAGCCGGGAGGTGGATGACCGTCCTTGGATGGATACCCTAATGATCACCGATCAGATCATCACAATCGCTAGATCAATTCAAGATCCAAATTCAAAATCGAATGAAACCCTAATAAATCCAAACGAAACCCTAGGAATGGAGATGAGTGGAGACGAGAGAACCAGTACCTTGAGGCGGCGGCGGTGGGTAGCTCATTGCTGCTGTTGCTGCTGCGCAAGAGAGGGAGAAAGAAGGGGGAAGAGAAGGAAGGGGAAAGAGTGGAGAGGAGATCGATGGAGGATAGAGAGCTTTTGTGGGGGGAGAGGACGAGTTTCACATCACATGGATTCCTTAAATGGCCGTTGAGATACAACGTCTAAAATTATTTTTTAATAATAATAATAATAATAATAATAACTGATAAAAAAGTTAATTAATAAATACATATTAAAAATGAGTAATATAATAATAACAACCATTTTCTTAAACCAGAGAATTATCCCTTTATGATTGGTGCTGGATATTGTTTAAATGAGCCATGTTTAGGTCTTTACAGAAGGAGTTATATTTCTCTCCTCTAAAGTTACATGATATGGATTTAGTAGATCAGTATGGTTCTTGTAAATCTTTTAGACTTATACATAATAGATTTTTAATATTCCGCATATGGCGTATGACATAGTTAATAAGTGTCTAGAGGGTCGATAAACCATTATAATTTGTGCACTTTTATATCTATTTATCTGTGAACAAACTTTTAAATAAGGATGTTTGTCGCCTATTGTCAATATATATATATATATATATATATATATATATATATATATATATATAATAATTGTTTAATTATTACTTTATATTAATAGAGCACCAATGAAATTGGAGTTACTAAATCTATTAGTAAAGTAAAATTGAGAAATATGTTTAGAAAGATCACACACAAATGCTTTCAAATATAGCTCGTCAATTTTGTAAATTAAAATAAAAACCAGTATTTTGCTTACTAAATTCTATGTGAAATTCATCTATTGTTATAAATTTTTCACATGTATAATTATGTTCAAAGCATTAAATATATACTCCCTCTATTCTAAAATATATGTCGTTTAAGGATGTTACACACGAATTTAAAAAGCATTAAATTCTTTAAAATTTAACATAAAAATCAACTAAATTATTAAACTATCCTTCCCTTAGAACCATATATTTTCTTGGGATTATAAATATTACTCATTTCATTTATATAAGTTAAGAAATTGAAGATGGATAAAATTGAAAAAAATAAATAAATATTGTGTTGATAATGTTAAATGACACCTATTTTGAAATAATATATTTTTTTTAAAAAAGACTTCTATTTCTGAATGGAAGGAGTATATAACAAGCAGGGATGAAGTTAAATATAAAGCATTCATTTATTATCTCATTGCCACTGTGTCACTATAATTTTGGTACGAAGATTGATTTTTTTTGTTTGAAAAATTACAAGAAACAAACTCAAGTTATAACTATACTTTTGAATGCTTCTTACCACGTGAGGTTATTGCGCAACATTTACCTTTTTTGTTTATTTATTTATTGACCGGAGCCATTTTTCTATACATAAAAAAAAAAACAAAAAACAAAAATACACATATCACATTATTTTTAAAATACCTAAAATATATTTCTAAAAATATACAAAACACTTTAATTATAACAAATATATTTATTTATATTTTTTTACAAGTAAAAGGATTGTGTTTGACCTTGAATTATATATATATATATAGTGTAAATTTTTAAATAGTACCTAGCATTTTTTTGTAACTCTAATAAATTCCAAAGATATGAAATATAAATAAAAAAAATTAAATCCTATCTTTTTAAAGTTTCTCATTCAAATTAATGTGATTGATTAAAAAATAATAGGATGATTTTAAAATTAATTTCATCTATTAAAATGAAAGAATAAGTTTTTCCCCCTAAATTTAACAATATTTTCTCTTGATTTAAGCTAAAACTTTGAAGGTTTCCTTCCTTGAAAAACACTTAACTATCATATCATATGGCAATAAATTAAAATATTTGAAATATATAAAATGGGCTTCAGTCAAGCGTTACACTAAGGGCCTGTTTGGTTCGCCGAAGTGGACTCGGAAGTGGTGATTTAACAAGTTCAGTTTGAGCTAAGTTCACTCCTTTCACTTCGGATTAAAAAACCCTGAAGTGGGTTTTGAAGCGGCTGAGTTCTGCATGTGGGGTCACGTGCATTTCCCACTTCCAAAGCCACTTTGAGATTCTTCTTCTAGGGTTCTCCGCCATTTCCTCGTCTCCTCCACTCCCGTCTCTCCCTCTCGTCTTCGTTCTCTTCTAGGGTTCTTCACCTGCCTCTCATCTCCTCCACTCCCGTCTCTCCTTCTCGTCTTCATTCTCTTCTAGGGTTGTCCACCTTCCTCTCATCTTCGCCCGAGCATCATCATCTCTCTCTCGCTACCATCCCTTCTTCTCTTAGGTGTGACTGTGTTTTTCTTGTTTAACAGCCGTTCAGATCTACTACGTAGACATCTTTCCTCCGAGAAATGGTTGAGAACGACGCTATTTTGTTTTTGTTTTTGTTTTCTTTTTTCCCTTTCGTTCTCGGTGTAATATGTTGTTCTTTGTTTTCCATTTTTGTTTGTGTTGTTTCCTCAAGTTTTTCAGATGATATTATGATCGTATTATGCTTTTCAGTTGTTTTCCTTTCCCGATCTGTTGTTTCTTGCAGATCTGCAAGAAACCCTCTTTGTTTTTTTAGTTGTTGATTTTGATTTAGTTCTTGCAGATCTGGGTTTTTCATGGTTTTTGTTTATATATTAGGTTTGTTATGTTTGTTTTTTTTTCAGTATGATGTTTGTAATCATCGTATTATTGTGGAAAAATTTTCCATATATTTAGTTGTTATCCTCTGTCACAGTTCTTCAAGCCATGTATGTTTTCCCCCATTTTACCAGGCCACTTTGGGCTTTTCGTTCTAGGGTTTTCCTGTGCTTCTTGGATCCCCGTCTATGGTTTCTTTCCTCCGATGGGTCTAAGCGATGTTATTTTGGAATTTTTTTTTTTTTGGTCTTTTTCCCTTTTTTCCTTCTTGTAGCTTGTCCTTTTTGTCCCATTTTTTCATTTGGTTTTTCGTTAAGCTTTCCTGATGATACGATAGTGATTACTGTTTTCAGTGGTTTTCCTCTGAAGATGTTGTATTTCCTTCTAGATTTGCAAGAATGGCTTTTTTTATTTCTTGTTCATACTAGTTTATTTCTTAGGTATATTTGTTATTATCCAATTCAAGCCAGTATGGTAATTTGTTTCAGTGCGTAGCTTCATTTATTCCCTATGTTTAAATATTCTGTTATGTTATTCATAGCATGTTCCATAATATGTTGTGTTTGATTATTCTCTTATGTTTTTCAATTTGTTTATATAATTTTTGTTTATTTGTGATTTACTTTGTCGGCATAACATGCAATTTATTATTCCTCATCATATCATGTTAATGTTCTGTTGTTTACAAACATTTTCATAGCATGTTCTCCAATTGTTGTGTTTTCTTATTGATTTCCTTATGTAATTATGCTTTTCCTCTGCGTTATTCATATTCCTTGTGTTTTATTATTCTATTGTGTTATTCATAGCATGTTCCATAAATTGTTGTGCTTTATTATTCTATTGTGTTCTTCAATTTGTTTATATACTTTTGTTTTATTTGTCTCTATTAGTCCCATCTGTAGTCTGTATCACAAAACATGTTATTATTCTGTTGTGTTGTTCAATTTATTATATTGATTTAACATGCAATTCATTATTCCTTATCGCAGCATATTAATGTTATGTTGTTTATAAACATCTACATAGCATGTTCTCCAATTGTTTCGTTTTATTATTGATTTCCTGATGTAATTCTGCTTTAACTCTGCGTTATTATTCTTATTCCTTGTGTTTTATTATTTTATTGTGTTATTCATAGCATGTTCCATAAATTGTTATGTGTTATTATTCTGTTGTGTTATTCATAGCATGTTCCATAAATTGTTGTGCTTTATTATTCTGTTGTGTTCTTCAATTTGTTTATTTACTTTTGTTTTATTTGTATGTATTAGTCCCATATGTAGTCTATATCACATAGCATGTTATTGTTCTGTTGATTTCCTTATGTATTTCTGCTTTACCTCTGCTTTAGTGATATTACTTGTGTTTTGTTATTCTGTTGTGTTATTCATAGCATGTTCCATAAATTGTTATGTGTTATTATTCTGTTTTGTTCTTCAGTTTATTATATTGATTTAACATGCAATTTATTATTCCTTATCACAGCATGTTAATGTTTGTTGTTTATAAACATCTACATAGCATGTTCTATTATTATTCTGTTGTCTTGTTCTATAAATTGTGTTATTATTATATTGTAATTCTGTTGGTTATTATATCCTTATGAACATCTTCATAGCTTGTTCTTCATTCTGTTGTTGTTGTTTGTGTTGTTTAATTTCAAATTGCTCTGACATTAGTTATGTTTTTCTGCTCATTATTCTTATGATGTGTATGCTCCAATAACATGCTCCAATAATTTGAATGAGGGTTTATAGTTCATATAAAGTCACTGGTTCGACTTGCCACTGGTTTTGAGGCCTGGCCTGGTCCAGTAACTTCATACCTTTGGTACAGAGAACATTGCACTTTGACTTGGAGAACACGAACCTAAGTTCATATGTCAAAACCCCTTTACTTTTATGTGTTGGCTATCGTGAACCCTAAGTTCATGAGTCCGTACCCCCTCAAGAAATACCTCGGTTTCGTGGTCGTAAAGGCCCAACCCAGAATGTGTTGGCTATCGTGAACCTTGAGTTGCAGTTCACTTATGTGTTGGCGGGTTGGGAGGGATCCGCGAATGACTTCACTATCCTAAAAGATGCACTAGTAAGACCACAACCTGAAGGATTAAAATTGATAGAAGGTAGGAAACCGAATATTATGTGCATTAAAATATTACAAGAACGAACACTTGACAGGTGTCATTGTTGTAGGGAAATATTATATTGTAGACGCCGGTTTTACCACTATGCAAGGGTTCATAGCACCGTATCGAGGTGTTAGGTATTAGTTGAAATAGCATAGTGGAAGGGCGCCAACAAATCCAAAGGAATTGTTCAACCTTCGACACTCGATGCTACGCTTGTTTCAAGATTCTTACATCACACCCTTTCTTCCTTTTTAGGACACAGGTTAAGTTAGTTTTTGCATGTTGCATATTGCATAACTATATAGCAGGTGTCGACCCAAACGATATGCTCTTGCATGAAGGAAACACACAACATGATGACCAAATCATGTCATCACAGCCCTGATCACAACGAGAACAACATGAATAAAATCACCAATAGATTGAACTTAGAGACAAGATAGCAAATGACATGTGGATGAGTTATAGTGGTTTCGTTTGATTATCAGCAGATTGGTTTGTTAACTGTAGTACTGCTAGTGCATCTTTATCTTTGTCACTATTTTCTTTGGCTGAGTTTTTTTTTTCATCATGTGTTTGTTTCGTTAGAATAGCAAGTGTGGACTACATGTTATCATTAAATGCTTCAGTTGTTCTCGAGTTTTTTTTTTTCACCTGCCGATTATTTCCATGATTCCCTTGTTGTTTCCATGCTTTTACAGTCTTTTGTACTACTCCCATCTATATTTGTAGTCTGTATCACAGTCTTCTGTATTACTCCCATCTGTATTGCTCACATGTTTCAATTCCCTGAGTTAGTTTCAGTCATGATATAGTAATCCCATTCTGTATATGCAATCTAGATTTTGTACAGTAATCATGATTTATATTTCCAGTTGTATGCTATTTTACTAATTTGCAGTCAATGTTGAAGTAGTTATCCTCATGCTTGACAATTTCATATTTTCTTTCATTTTCCCATGGCTCACTTGTTTTCTGGAATCTTAATTCAACGCTGAATTTGTGTTATGACAATATCTACTTCTACATGTTCAAATATCTGCTATTAATCCCATTCTGTATATGCAATCTAGATTTTGTATATCTCGTTTATCATCATGGTTTTGTGTTGTGCTATTATTTCCATTTTTTGTTAATTCTACTGTATTAGTCCCATCTGCAGTCTGTACCATAGTTTGTTGTGTTTTTCCATGACTCATGACTCACATGTTTTCTGAATTCCTAATTCCATGAGTTATTATTTCCTACTCACATGCCGGGTAATAATCTTGAGTGGGTACCTTATTATACCCAAATTTCACTTTGAGTACCAAATTTTGATTTGTTTCTTTTTAGATATCTTATTTTGATTTACATACACCGGGAGGGCACCAGGGAAAATCCGGTAAGGTTTTGCTGACGTGGCCATCAGAATAGCTACATCAACACCAAAAAATATCTCATTTTCTTACGTGGCCACCGGAATAGCCACGTAAGAAAATGAGATAGTTTTTTGGTGTTGATGTGGCTATTCCGGTGGCCACGTCAGCAAAACCTCACTGGATTTTCCTTGGTGCCCTCCCGGTGTATGTAAATCAAAATAAGGTATCTGAAAAGAAACAAATCAAAATTTGGTGCTCAAAGTGAAATTTGGGTATAATAAGGTACCCACTCAAGATTATTACCCCTCACATGCCTCACATGTTTTCCCATGAATCACATGTTGTGTCTTGTGCTATTAATTCCAAATTGTCTTCACTTTTCTGTATTACTTCCATCTGAAGACTGTATCATAGTTTGTTGTGTTTTTGCATGATTCACATGTTTTCTGTATCATAGTTCTCTCTTGTGCTATTAATTCCAAATTATCTTCACTCTTCATGCTTGACAGTTTCATATTTTCTTGCACTTTCCCATGACTCACTTGTTTTCTGGAATCCTAATTCAATGTTGAATTTGTATCATGAAATTCTCTGGTTTGAATAGGTCAATTGTCTGCTATTAATCCCATTCGTATAAGCAAAGTAGATTTGGTATATCAATGTATCATATTAGTTTGTTGTTCCATGTTTCACATGGTTTCTAAATTCCTAATTCCATGATAAGTTTCAATCATGATACTTTCTTTACTTTTTCCACAACCAGCAGTTTACAACCAATAGATATAAGAATCTTACATAATTACAATTTTCCAATAGAATTCCAGCTACAATGGAGGATATTGAGCGTGCAATGTCAAAGTCATCATCAAAGGCCTCTGGCAGCAAGCACAGTACACCTAACAAGAGATGGAAGGCTGAATATGATAGTTTCTTGATCTCACTTCTGGTGGAACAAGTAAGAAAAGGCCTCGAATGTGACAAATCATTCAAACGAGCAGCGTTTGTCTTTGCTGCTGTCATTGTCAATTCTAAGTTTGATACTGAGTTCAGTGCCAAGAACGTTGAAAATCATTATCGAACTTTGAAATCACGGTATGCTGAGATTAAGAAAGTGAGATATCTCAGTGGTGCAGGTAGGGATGATGCCATGAAGACCATCACCCTTGATCCTATGGTTGCTTTGACCTACGTCGAGGTAACATGGTCCAACTTTAGTGGTAATATTAGTACGATGAAAACATTTTTATATGTGTACTTTGTTTAGTATGACATTGTAATATAGGCCCAACCGACATCGAAGCCTTTCATAAACAAACCAATTGAGCATTATGAGGCGTTGTGGGTTATATGTGGCGACGACAATGCAAAGGGCGCGTATGCGACTTCTGTGTTCGCTTATTTGGGGGATAATAACTAGGAAAATGAAGACAACAATATGCACGGCTTTGATGAAGGACCAATAGAACAACCAAGTGATGATGATGCCGATGCAAACTCTGCTCCACCTGTTGTGAGCAGCCCTGCCAGTTCATCTACCCTAAGGTTACAACGCTCACGCAGGGGTTCAAAAAATCCTTCAATGATGGGTGATCTCATTGTTATGGTGGGACAAATGGCATCTACCATTAAGAACCCCACCCACTGGACAGAGAGCTTGTATGCGAAGGTCATGGAGGTTGATGGCTTTGAGAAGAAGGAACTTGTTCAGGTGTTTGATTTTCTGCAGTTTCGTGAGATTGAGGCAAGAGGATTCATAGCGAAGGATATAGATCTTAGGAAGGATTGGATTGAAGGTTTCCTATCCAGGATGGTTTGATCCAGCACGTACCAGGCGGCTGCCTGACTTAACTGAACCCTGCTTCTACGAGCATCTTTATTTTATTGCATGTTTGTGCATTTACATGCATTATGAATAACTCTGGTTGCATCCATTCATGCATTTCTTTTGTTCTGTCTTCTACATATGTTCTTGTCATGTGCCTGCTTGTGTTTTGAACTTGTTGACATGTGCATGGCTGTTTGGACCTAGTTATATTTATGCTTTATGCTGCTCTGCAAGGTTTGGATATATGTCTGACTGTCACTAACATAGCTTTGTTTATTTTTTCTGTTTGTTTGGATTTCAGGTTATGATAGGATGGAAATTATGAAAGGCAAATAGTGATATTGCACTATGGCACAATTCTATAATATGACACAAAACTCCAAAGTGGATCACTGTTGGGGCAAAATGAGGGGCATTTCGATGCCAGTCTTTTGTAGCCATTGCACATTTGATTTGGTTGCATGTCAAGGTAGCATTAAATTGTTGTTGTTATGCATTTTTTAAATTGTTTGCATGTCTTCTGTATTCGTATGTTTTTCTCTATTATTTTATTTTCAACCTTAAAATTTTTTTCCATGACATTATCAGGAGGCACACTGTGCCACCATTGCAGCCGCCTTGTATTTGATACCTTTGGTTGGTTTTAATAAAAGAACTTGTGCCAATGAAAGTGCTTAATTGTTGCTCTTGCTACTACCTGAGCCATGCCAAGCAACCATGCCCTATTTTGGTTCACCACAACTTAGATGAAGTGAAAGAATACATCAAACATATGTAATCTTACTTTGCAAGATCATTAAAGTCATACTGTTGATATGTTTCCATATTTTTCTACAGTACTGATCTGCCAGTATATTCCCATATTCTGGAGTATAGACAAAGAGGTCAGTGAAGACTTGTTGGTATGTTTCCATAATTTTTTTGGGCCTTCAATGAAGTATTGATCAGTTGGTATATTCCCATATATTTTTTTCATGGCTTCAATTGTTATAATGACATGTTGGTATGTGTCTATATTATTTCTGGGCCTTCATTGTAGTAATCTGCTGGTATATTCCCATATCCTTTTTTTTTTCATGTCTTCAGTTATAATTACCTATTGGTATGTGTCTATATTGTTTTTGGGTCTTCATTGTAGTATTCATCTGCTGGTATATTCCCATATTATTTTTTTTCATGGCTTCAATTGTTATAATGACCTGCTGGTATGTGTCTACATTGTTTCTGGGCCTTCATTGTAGTAATTTGCTAGTATATTCCCATGTTCTTTTTTTTTTCATGTCTTCAGTTATAATTACCTGCTGGTATGTGTCTATATAGTTTTTGGGCCTTCATTGAAGTATTGATATGCTGGTATATTCCCATATTCTTTTTTTTTTCATGGCTTCAATTGTTATAATGACCTGCCGGTATGTGTCTATTGTTTCAGGGCCTTTATTGTAGTAATCTGCCGGTATATTCCTATATTCTTTTTTTTTTCATGTCTTCAGTTATAATTACCTGCTAGTATGTGTCTATATTGTTTTTGGGCCTTCATTGTTGTACTGATTTGCTGGTATATCCCCTTTTCTTTTGTTTTTCATGTCTTCAGTTGTTATAATTACCTGATGGTATGTGTTTATATTGTTTTTGGGCCTTCATTGTAGTACCAGTCTACATTCGAAGGCATTGTAGTTTCTGTGAGTTCATCAAATTAAAGCTTTCATAATTTCTGTTATAGTTTGTGAAATCCTTTGTAGGGGTTGGCTAGTGTTGAGAAGGAGAATGATGAATTCATTGTAGTACTAATCTGCTGAAATATGCTGACAAACAAACAAACTGTAAAAGTATTTTTGTATTCTCAATACTGTGAAAGTCATTGTAGATCTACATGGTATTCACTCTTACATTTGTGATTATTACTGAACTATTTCTCATATATATATATATATATATATATATATATTGTGCATGTTTACGATAAACAAACCTGCCTTATTAATTCATTTCATTGTTTCAAGTCGGCAAGGATCTGAAATATGTTGACAAACATGAATGGGCAAGGATTGATGAAACTGTTGCCGCCAATGTAGTGATATTGAGGGAGTTGTCCAGTTTAAAGACTTCAAGCAGATTTCTAGTTCATTTTGGGCATAATATTTGTGTTTATGTTACTTTTAATTTGCAGATCACTGTATCTCCTAAACTCTATTAAACCATATTCGCTATTGACAATGTTTATAATAATAAAAGTTTTGTAGATGTTTGCTTGTAAGCATTCATATTACACAACCATTTTCTAATCTTGTTCTCATAATGGCTTGTTGCTAGTAATACGAAAAGCTTGAAAAAAAAGTAAACAAAACCAAAAACAAAGAATCACTAAATAAGATTTATCAATACAGAGCAACAACCAAATTTTGGGATTAAGGAAAAGAAAAGCTAAATATCTTAAATAACTTAAATTTTGGGTTTAAGGAAAATAAAACAAAATTAATTTAAATATTGCAAAGTTAAAATTAACCCAATCTATAAAATGTTTGTTTATGACATGGAAATAGACACCTCCAACTGAACTCAACACTTCTACTAAAGTGATGTTTTCAGACTTCTATCACTTCCGTACCTCACTTCCGAACCAAACACATCCTAATCATTGGTACAAACCTTGCTTAAGTTTTTAATTTTACTTTTTTTCAACCACTTGCTTTTAGTTATTGATCCATTCAAATATTTTTCTCATTTTAACTTTTAATATTTATTTTTTATATATTTATTATTTTGTATTTTATAGGTTATAACTCTTTTAAAAAAAAAAAAAATTGGACAAATTACAAATAGTATTCCCTTGATCTAATTGCAAGGTTGGTTTATTAACATTAACACACATCCATAATCACCCCGTAACCACTTATATAAAAATAATTTTTTTTTTACTTAAGACGTTTATTTTAATATAGATCCAAATCTTAGATATGAGTAAACATTTATGGGCAGACCCAAAGTTTATTTTTGTATCATAATTATATTATAAAAAAGGCCATCGACAATTACTAGATAGGCTAGTGCAAATCACCGTGATGGATGAGTAGTACAGGGTCGAATCCTTTATATTGCATTACTGTGCAAATATACTACAAATTAAATACACTACATCATTACTCTTTACCGGGCAAAGGGATATGGGGTTGCGGTCATTAATATATCATCTCGGGCGCATATGACTAGTCCTAATTATCCAGCGTATTAACCCGTCCCATATAATAAATTTCTAGAAGGTTATTAACCTTCATAACTGATACACTATCGTACCTATCTATACCTGACACCCTCTTGAGGAATGACGTTAATCACCATTCGGAAATCCTTAGTTTTTTTTTAATTTCAAGAAAAAGCTTAAATATTATATGTATATTTCCAAATCCAGAGACCTCTCCACACAAATAGAGAAAAAATAAAAATCTCAAATTTTCTGAACCTCCCCCAACCAAAAACCACCTCCAATCAACCACAGCCAATCTGTGTCCCCAAACAAAACCATTGTTTTACCTTCCTCTCTCTAAACATGTATATCCCTTGGCCTATTGATGCAAAATCCAAAAGAGCCCAAAAATTGCATTTATATATTTATATTATCAAGCTTTTACTAAAATTATCTATATGCTTTATTTTTAATTTTTTTTTTTAAATGAATGTATACCCACCGTCTAGCGCTGAAATGTGTAACTGAACCAAGAAGGAACAATACCACCCATTGTTTTAGAACTCTTTTTGTGTCTGTCTTTATCTGGATATGTACCCCCTTAAGACCATTTGACCCAATAGTAGGCTATCAGTGAGCACAACCGTTGCACAAGGACGCGTGACCTTTGCTTGAGGACAAAACCAAGGAACTCCCTTCCATCTGTCCCTCATGAACTTCATGCAACCCATTCTCTTTCTCCTCCCCTAACCACTCCAACGTGGCACGCTCTGATTGGGGGAACCCTCTTGGGCCCACTGGGACCCACCTAGCCATGTCATCAAACAGGCTTTTAGGAACCCCAATCACACTGCGCTGGGGGGACTAAGTGTCAGCCTGCATGCAGGTGGAGGTTCGGAGACACAACTCTATCCAACACCCTCATTCTCAATACTATTGCCCACACGTGCCAAACCATGCAATGAAATGCTCAACACGTACACAAACAACAGCACAGGTGCCAACACCTCCTTTCCCTCACAGCCCCCTTTCCCATCTCCTTCTGATTCAATTTGCCATCAATTTCTCTCAAATCTATAGGGAGGATGCAGCAGAGGCAGGAGCCTGGGGAGGTGGCCAGAACCAATGCGATTATGGCTAAGTTCCGGCCGATCGCACCAAGGCCGGAGCTGATGGAACCGCCACGGCAGCGATCCATCATTGCGGAGCTCCATCTGCGAAGCCGGCCTTACCGAACTCGCAGGGGCCGGGGCAGTACCAGCATCCCACCTACCCTGTTAAAGCGCCAGGGTAATTCAACTGGATATATACATCCATGCCTTCCTCCAAGACAACTGCCGGCAGAATTGGTGAAACCTAAAGTGATGGTACCAATGCCAGTGAGGCCAACACCAGTGAGGCCAATTACCTCGCACATCCGTATCATTGGCAATATCATTGAGATACTCAAACCGGTGAGGACACTTGTGACAATGAAACCAGAGGATGTTGAGGAAAGGATTGAGATGGATGACTTTCCTGCAATCATCTCTGACCAGAAGAACAGAGCTAGGCTGATGAACACTGCTTATAAAGAGATGGTTAAGCAGCCTGAGTGTGTCTGGTTTGACACCATGGGTATTAGACAGGGGAGGAGGCTGAGGTCAAGAAGGATCAATGGGGTGGTCACTTTGGGCCTCCCGGAGAATGTCTCCTTGCCACAGAATGGGTTTTCATGCAGCGTTAACATTGAATGGCAGAACAATGGAAAGAAGTTTGTTGGGAATGTACCTTGTGAAGTTCTGAAGCTTTGCTGTGAATCCATGAACTACAGCTTTGTGTGGAGGTTTCACATCAACCAGGGAACTCTGATCAACATGGAAGCTTAGTTGAGCAACATTGTGATTTCACCTATTCTAAATTTCACCTATTCTATATATATAGAGTATGTAGTAGGTATGCGGATATCATGGAATAGTATATGGTAATGTTTCTGGTACAAATTAAGTTCTTTTTATCTTATTGAACATGTTAAGCAACTTTTAGACTTGATGTTTTCATGAGAGCAGAAAAAAATGCTTGAGAATGCATCCAATGGACGGGGGAATGAGAGCATGAATGGATGGACAGATCTAATTTTCTTCTGATTTTGGGGGGCCCTTCCACTTGAAATTGTCTGCATAGGCTTTCACCTGCAAAACAAGAGTACTGAATGAATGAATGGAGGGTCTTGAGGAGCAATTGAATTATCATCAAAATGAGGATGAACAATTTCAATCTTGCTGATGCTAGGTGTTTGAAATTCTAGAGTGAATGCAAACTATATAGGCATAGACAAAGAGAAATGGCTCAAGAGAAACAAAAGCAATGCCAAATGGTCCACATAGATTGCCGGAAGAAAACCATTCAATTCTCTCCCTAATTTCCTTTAGTGTAACTAGACTCCATTTCTCTTAGGTAGAGTCCACATAACTACTGATTCAAGGGCACTTATCTATGAAATACTTCAATTATAGCCAAAGCAAATGAAATGCATGTATTGTCCACAATTAATTTTAACAAACATGCAATTGAACTTAAGACAATTGCTTTCATGGAATAGCATGAAAAATTGATTAACACATGGTGCATAGCTTTTGAAATCATAGTGGAATTAGTTTCAAGTTCAGAAAATGAGAGTGAATCAGTTTTTGGATATAAAAGTATAGATGCTAACCTTCAAAACAGGAGTCTGACGCTTCCTAACCTGCAGAAACAGGTATTCTCTGTCAATGGCAAAAAAACAGTATGAAAGACCAACCTACTTACTGTGTATAAACCAAAATTACATCCAAAGCAAATAGACAATGACTGTAAAATAGAGCTTTAACCATCAGAAAACAGCTGACAATTAAATTCAATTGAGAGTTTAACTAGCATGTGTGTCGGAACAAATAAGGTTGCAACAAAGTCGCTCCAAAAATTTTTTGGAAGAAGCACACCTTTGCAATACTAATTTCTAGCTTCTGAAGCACCAGAATGGCGAGAAATACAGAAGCACACCTTTGAAATACTAATTTCTAGTTTCTGAAGCACCAGAATGGTGAGAAATACAAAGTGCCTAATGCTGATTTGCACTCATCACTCACATGTTACTCAAGTATATTTTTATACAGTAGGTCAATTGCCTGCCTTGCTGAGAAGCTTAGCTAACTTCTATTTTCTCAATTCTCATCCATATTCCCTTCCCAAAAATAAGTATTTAGGTACAGGAAAGAAATCAGATTGACATCAACAGGAATGGGGCCTTATTCTCGAGACATAAGCTCATTTTATTCCCATGAACAAAAATAAAGCCCCTTAATAGAGGCAAACTTGAAGATCAAGCTTCCTCCCCCCCTTATTGATCATATCGTCTCTGAGTCTAGCTCTGCCCAGCTTAGCAACCTTTATAAGTATTACAATTTCCTCCTTAGGATTAACAGCCTTAAGTGGGCTCAAAGATATAGATTAATGTGGATTCACAATGGAGACTTAAACACTGCTTTCTTTCATAAGTGTGCTCGCATTAACACCCACAAAGTTTCCATCTCCCACATTCAGGATCAAAATGGCAATCTGTTCACTGATAAGGCTGATATTGAAAATTCCTTCATCATGCATTTTTCTACCCTCTTGTCTGACCATTGCTCTTTGTCTTTTTCAGATCTTCTGGTAGCACTTCCTTATGACCTTCCAACTATTTCTGTGGAAGATGGTAATCGTATTGCTAGAAGTGTTACTAGATCCGAAATCTATAAAACTTTGATGTCTCTTCCTTCTGGTAAGAGTCCGGGTCCGGATGGTTTTAATAATGAGTTCTATAAATTCTTGGGTTTTGATTCCGAAAAAAGGATAATCCTAAAACTGTTTCTGATTATTGTCCTATTTCTTTGTGTAATGTTTGCTATAAACTTATTGCTAAGATTCTTGCCAATTGGTTGAAACTTGTGATTCCTAAGCTTGTAGGCTCTGAACAAACTGGCTTTGTTCAGGGCAGACTCGCTGCGGATAATATTTTGGCCATTCAAGAAGTTGCTCACACTATTGAACATGATTATACCAACCCCCTAGGATGATTGCCAAAGTTGACATAGAGAAAGCGTATGATACTATAAGTTGGAAAGTTATTCTTGCTACTTTAGCCAAAATGAAATTTCCTACAATTTGGTTGTTTTGGATTCATGCCTGCATTTCCTCCTCTTCCTTTGCTTTCCTTATCAATGGCCAGCCTTCTAAATTTATTAATGCCCATAGGGGAGTCCAGCAAGGTGATCCTCTGTCCTCCTGTCTCTTTATCTTGGTTTCCCAAAACTTCACTGCTATTCTTAATTTTGCTCTTGGTATTGGTCTTGTTCCTGGTTTTGATCATAGGTTAACTCATAATTTCAATCACATGATGTATGCCGATGATCTTATCCTAATTTCTAAGGCCTCTACTACCATAGCCAGGAATATTAAACTCCGCTTGTCTATTTATTCCAGACTCACAGGCCAAAATCCTAATCATAATAAACCTGCTGTTTATCTTCCTTCTTGGCTCCATAGCAGAAAATCCAAGTGTATTTGCTCGGCCCTTCATTTTAACCAAGGAACTTTCCCATTTACTTACCTTGGTGTAGATATCACTCCTGGGCAACTCTACACTCACAATTTCAATTATTTGGTTGCCAAAGCCTTAAAAACTACCTCCTTCTGGAAACGGCAGCATATCTCCATGGCGGGTAGGGTCATCCTCATAAATTTTGTTTTAATGTCTATCCCTTCCTATATTCTTGTTGTCCAGCATGTCCCTGACTCTATCTTAGAATCTATTAATTAACAAGGCAGCCAGGAATTTTCTTTGGGCTAATGATAGTAATTGTAGTGGCTTTCCTCTTGTAGCTTGGAACAGAATTACTACTGATAAATCTGAGGGGGGCTTGGCTGTTCGGGACTTAAAACGTGTGCGAGCTGCTTTTATGGCCAAAAATGTTCTGAGATTCCTTAATTGTGATAATGCCCTTTGGATAGATATTTTGAAACTTAAATATGGCTTTTTCATCCTTGGAGTATTCACATCCCCCCAAAATGTTCTTGGTTTTTCAGGTTCCTCTGCAAAAACATGTTTAATGTTAAATCCCAGATTTGGCTTAAATCCTTTGATCCCGGTGGCACTTCTGTTCTTAATGATCCTTGGTGCTTCGAGATTCCTATTAAATTTAAACCCACCTTTCTCAATATGAATTATGCAGAATCTAACCTCCAAATCTCAGACCTTTTAATTGATGGTAACTGGAACCTTGACTTTCTTCATGATATCTTTGGTTCTAATCTCAACTCTCCAATTGATTTGAATGTTCAGGTGAACTCTGATTTTCAAAACCTTTGGGTCTGGCTGCCCAATTCTGGTAGAGCCTCCTTGATCTCTGCTATTTATAGCACTCTTAATTCCTATCATGATCCTTTTGATCAGTGGCAAGGTTGGGCCAATCTTTGGAGACTTTTCTCTTCTCCTAGATCTAAATTCTTCATGTGGCTCTTGCTGCGCAGGAGACTGAAAACCCATTCCTATCTTCATTCCTTGAATTTGATTCGTGAGGCTAATTGTGCTTTGTGTGGTGCCAGCAAGGAGGACATTAACCACCTCTTTAATCATTGCCCCAAGACTAAACTTGTTTGGGATATCATTATTGAGAGGACACATTCACAAAGTGACCAGTTTGTAAACATTTCTTTTGGTAGTTGGTTGTTTTCTACTTTTTCCTTTAAAAATCTTTGGATAGCTTCTTTAATCACTGCTGCTGCTTGGTACATTTGGAAAGCTAGATGCAATTTAATTTTCAAAGATTTTACTTGGGATCCTCTTACAATTGCTTTGCTGGCCATTGATCATGTTCGTGAGTTCAACCGGTCTAACTATCTTCAGAGGGAGTTATTCTTTCTTAATCTCTTTAATACCGGTTCCTCTGATCTTTTTCTCTTCTCTGATGGCTCCTAGACCCAATCTAATCACTCTGGTGGAGCTGGATTCGTGTTGGTTAATTCCATTAAGAGGATTTTGGTTGCAGGTTGCATGAGACTTAAGGTTGAATCTGCTTTGGAAGCTGAAATTGGTGCTGCAGATATAGCTCTTAAGGTTGCTGAAAACTGGGGGGTCAAGCCAAGTTTAATCTTCACTGATTGCAGAGATCTTCTGCATATTTTTGAACATGATATCAATGGCATAAATTGGAGGTCCAGACAGCGTATTAGCTACTTGAAGAATCATTACAACATCGACAACTCTTTCTTCGTCACAATCCCTCGGACTTATAGTCTTGCTGATCGTTTGGCGTCCAAAGGGAGATGCTCTGATTGTCCTTCTCTTTTCTATCTAGGTCTAGATCTTCCTAGGTGGTTAATGCTTGCAGTCAATGTTGCAGGCTTGAGATTCTAAGTTTTTTTTTTTTTTAGTTTCCTTTCAGTTGTTGTTGTCTGCAGTTTTTTAGTTTTGGTTTTTGATTCTCTTGTTCTCCAGTTTTCCTTTCAATAAAACAGCTACTTTGTAGCTCTTTTCAGCCAAAAAATAGAGGAAAAATGGATTTACTCGATTTTTACAAATAATTATCATAGAACTGAGATGCTAATGGTCATTCATTCCTCCTTATTTCCCCCTTTCCTCTTTTCCACTTACATATTCCATAGGCATGAAAATAAACTAAAATATGCCTATTGGAAATATTACCCTATTGCTGAGAACAAGGACTTTTCTGCAAAATGGGCAAAAGAGAATACCTTATTATGTTCTCCCTAATATTAATCACCTTTGGGTATTATTCACAAGAATAAGGCCTTGCACCTTGAAAAACATGAATGTGAAGATAAATGTAAAATCACTTTGGTGGGCTCATTTTAACATAAGACTCAAACTAAACCCAGCCCTGTAATAAGTAGCTAGATGAGCACAATCAAGAGTTGAACAAATACGATAGGAATTAACCACAAAAGCAAAATTTGTATACGTTTCAACAAAAGCAGAAGCTTGATATATTGGTCTGTTTCCTCACAGCAACTGTTAAAGGAAAGTGACAGAAAAATGAAAAGGAATTGGTTGCATCTCAACAGCAATTGAATTATCACAAAAACATTCATCAATAAAAAGATCAATAATTAGACAGCAGGTTAAACTGTTGATCATTATAAAAAGAAGATACATCGATGCTATAGAATTAGTTATATACAGCAAGCCATTAAGCTTCCCTCTGTGTTGCATGCTCAATATTTAATCCCATTGGAAACTGTCACATCACATGCACACAGACAAATCTCTCATAGTTTATTGCTAAGCTATTATCAAAAATAGGGAACAAGGCACCCAACAAGGGTTTTGACCATCTATGCATGAACTAAAGACCAAAACAAGACACATGCAGGATGACAAATTCTATTAAAGGGTATACCATAAGGCTTTCAATTAAAGACAAATATTGCGAGCATACTGATGTTAAATTAAAGATGTCTTACTAAAAACTTGCAACAATAAAGTAAAGCAACTTATTTCTATATGAAGCTGGATAATTTCACTTGCCATTAATAAGAGATATTCAACTCAAAGAAGTGATAATAACCACAAATAAAAATACCAGACCAGTCAGTTAAAACTCTTAGAAGTAGAAATTGATAAATTTGAGGAATGGTTCCATTTATAATTGTGCTCCAACTCCCGCCTCCACTTATGTTTCCTATGTTTCCTATATAAACAGCTCTCTCTTTTGCTCTCATTCTGATCCCATGTTACTAAGTTAAGATTAGTGAATTCAAGAATCTGATTCCAAGTGCTCTCTTCATCATGTTTGCTTCCCTTAATAAATCTCCTATGGACTCTGGAGAAATAACCTAGCACTTCAAATCCCAAGGCTTTTTGGACCCATATAGCAACAATAGCAAACAAACTGCTTTCCACCCTACTTGATAAAAATCCTTCCCTTTCAATAAATCTTGTCCTCGCAAACCTTTGAAAATATACCTAAAATGCCAACTCTTCCAATCCCTATAGGTTGATAGTTTTCCTGACTTAGAAATAAAAAGGGCCTTCCATAGAAAAGGTATCAGTCAACGAACTACATTCCTCCATTAGTATCATGCAAAAGTGGATTAGTTTCCTTGAACAAGCAGTCAAGCACAAACACAAAAATTTGTTTTTTTGCAAAAAGAGATAACAAAGATACTTAATCAAAAAGAAAAAGAGAAAATCCATGTGTACCACATAATCCCATCCATGCTTTTCAGCAAATGCTGCTGCAGCTTCTGCATTGTCAAAACTAAGTGCAGAATCCCCTACATTAGCATAAGGATCCCCAGTGGATGTCCAGCCCATCAATGGATTCTCCCATCTACAATACAAGATTCAAACTGTGTTATAACTAAGAAAACTATGTTAAAACCATCATAAACTTTGTTTTTCAATAACATCTAAGTTATGAATTTGAGAAGATGCACAAGTAGATAAGTCCTATGCTGTTTAAAAGAATGAACAGTTAATTAGTATTTCTTTTAAAAAAAATTCAAAACAGCATGCATGCAGAAGATCAACACCAATGATACACAGTTCAATGCATGAAAAAGAAAACACAATCCCTGAACTAAATAAAGGCTCAGTGAAACATAAATCTAATTTCAATTTGCTCAAATGCCCACAATTTCATCATCCTAGCATTCTCAAGCAAGTTACCAGTTTAATTGGGAATAAAGCTCATAACAATCACTATAAATGAAAATATTCTACAGATTATTTAATTTAAGGTTGCAAAGTTTCCATGGATAGAACCTACCTGCCTCAGAAATAAAGTGGGCGTAAACATGCAAGAAAGATACTCTTTGGAGACTTGGGAATCAAGTATGAGCCATTCGTACAAGAAACTGGCACTATATATGCATACGCTAACTAATGGCTAAGGCTTTAGTTACATACTGGTATGATAAAAGATTTTCCGTAACTAGAAGAACTGCAAATGTTAAGTTACTGACTTACTGGATCAAAATGAATGTCAGAATAAACATAATAGTTGGCTTATCAATTCATAAATAGTTGGCTGAACAAATTAGTAATTTATAATAAGATACAGACAAATAAATAAAAGCTGCACATTTAAAAGTTCTACAAGTTCATGAATAAGTGATTATCATTGATGGCAATTTTCTTAAAGAGAGCCATATATGAACAGATGCACATCAAAGACCCAACTCAAACTGTATAATTGCAGATTAAATTATCAGGGTTTTCACTTGTTTTCTAATACTGCAAAAAGAAAGTAAATTGTAAAATACATCAACCATACTTCTGTGTTGACATAAAATTGATTTTCCATCTTCCAACTTTTCCAGAACCTTGCTGAGTTGCAGTTCGAGCTGGTGAATAAATCATCACCTGCTTCATGGAATGTAAAGTGAGGTGAAAAAGGAATAATTTTATAGTAAGGATAGAGAAATACTGGTAATGGTAATCATAGCATGAAAGAAAAATAAAAGGACACTAGAAAAGCAAACCTTAGCAGCATAAATGTTCATAAAAGATAAAAGGGCAAGATGATAATTGCTGCATAACTCAATACTAATGCTGTATCTTTCTGTGTTTGATATAAAGGTAGAGGAGAATTGAATAAATGAAAAATGACAGTGTGATACCCAACAGACCAAAGAAATCAAAATTCTATTAGGTTTGCATCTGTGGAGCAAACATTGAAGATATGCATCAATCTACCAATTGAACTTGAGCAACCTATAACTCAGTGCAATTGATGCCATAATCAAAATTTATACAGAAAGTTCTACAATATCACATACTGCATTGGATAACCCTCACTGTCCTACATGACCAACTCTTAAAAGTAAAAAAGAAAGTACCAATTATCGTGCACTAGTTTGTTTTGGACCAAGTTGTGCAACTAAAAGCTATGGACAAGCTTTTTTTTTATCGTAGTGTCATATTTGCACGTGCTGGGTACAAGAAACCTGATAATTAACATTAATTAAGTTGAATCCAGACAAGGAATGAGAACAACTTGGTTACTCAAAAGGGAAAGCACGTTATATAGCGTAATCTACTGTATTTTTCACATACCACCACACTTATTGGTGTTCGGGATACGACAACTCATACAGTTACTAAGGCAATGTCCAATGATATAGGCTTTTGCATGAAATGAAATATTCATTTTTGTCCTATTCCCTTTCACATCTATCATGGCCCTGATTAAGCCCTAGAATAACTTCGTTCAATCAAACCACGTTCCCATCTTCTGAACGCATGTTATGCAACCAAAACCATCAAAATAATATGATCAATATCCAAATATCAGTCTTTTAATCACCATAACTCAGCATGCCACAATCTCATACACTACTTGTTAACTATAATCAAAAGTTCGATCACAAAGATAAAACATCATATTGCATTTCAAATTTCTAAAAAAAAAATGAAAGCTTACACTCAAAATCCAAAAAAGTAAATTGACAATACAAAAACTCCGTGCCCTCAAATCTTAGATCCAAGAGTAATAGGCTCAACAGGCACTCAATCCCAATCAATACGATATTCTCGATAAATTACAAGAGATTTCACCTAAAACTGGGGAAGAAACAACGAAAATTTGAAAAATAATCTAGTGATTCAAGGGTTACCTTGCGACGAAGGTGCTCTTGGGGGATGCCAGAGACCATGCCGATCTCGCCGGGCTTCAGTTCAACGAGGGCATCGGAAGCGAAGGATCTCGTCAACGAGGCAAGATCAGGGCGGAGGGATTGAAGACGAGCCATGGAGAAGCTTCGATGTCGAAGAGGGGCAGCCATCTCACCGCCTCGATGTGGAGAGACGCGGTGAGATTTGCTTATAGATGCTTGTTTTCTGGCGTTCTTTCACTTTGCCCCCTGAAAACTATGGAAATTAGTTGAGTTCAACTTCAAAGGTCTTGTTAAGATTTCTCTATACACCCCCAGAAATTATGTAATTTTTAATTTCAGTTGAAAAAAAAAACATTTGAATCAACTGGTTTACTTGGATAAGAATATCGTGACTATAGACAACCTAGCGAAGCATGGCAATGACTATGTCACGGCCCAACTCCAAAGCCGGACCCACTAATAGATCGGTCTCATCTAATAGGGTTGGCCCCACTGAATGTAAGGCCTCAAATCTCGGAACCGGTCAGAGTCAATCCCAACAAGCAAAATAGAAACAACAATACAACAGAAATACAAACAATAATAACAATAAACAGACATAACTCGAACACGAGCTTTAATAGCCCTACAAAAATACAATGTGCCACGCTTACTGTTTGAAAACTAAACTACAGACAGACTACAAATCTTGCTCACACAAGAAAGTATGCTACAAGATCTACAACCTCAATGTTCAGTATTTCAACAAGACATAACCAAAAACAGAAATAAGACTCCCGGAATACAACCCCCGATCCTAGGCTTAATCTTCTCCTACGAAAAAAATCACAGAGTGCATGAGCCACAAAGGCCTGATAGGATCGCAGAAATAACAGAAAATATAGATAATTGCAAAAATAATAATAATCCAGACAAAAATACAAAAAATGATCAGAATACAGAAATAATAAAAAATACTAAAAAATAAGTGAAAACCAGAAGTATACATCTCCCTAACTAATAACAAAATCAATAGCTCGAGACTGGATCTTTGACTATGAAGTCGGAACAGATAAAACATCAACAGCTGAAGTAGAATCTTCGACCGCAGTTGGAAAAGACACGCATGCTTGGTAGCGCTACTATAGAAAACATGTGCACATGGCTAGGACTTATTTCTCATAGCTGGGCAATTTGCTAAGATTGGAAATATACTAAAAACCGCATAATTACAAAAGTACAAACTGAGAAAATACCAAATAAATTACTTTACAAAATAATAAAAATAAATAAATAAATAAATAACAAGTATAGAATAATAAACAAATACCAACATAAATAATGCAAGAATTAAATAAATAATAAATAAATTTCTATATAATTAAATAATTAACCACACACTATAAATACAAAATTATACAGGTGCGAGAGCCTATGTGGTTTTGAGCTACGACGTTGGGTTCAACAAATCCTGCAAATAAAGCTTACTACAAGATCTACCGAACAAATTAAACTATACTTATATTTACAAGTCTTGGGCCGGGCCTAAATTTACAACTAAAACCCAAGCTTACTTAACATGGATTGAGTTAACAATCTTCCTAATCAGAAAGTGATAATCCAAATTCAAGATTTCAAAGCCAAGGCAAGCATCAGAACATATCATGCACAATTATATATATATATATATATATATATAACAAACTAGCATGCATGATCTAAAGTATGTCATGCTTACACAAAAGTGTTTAACAATATCTATAATTTAAATCATGAATGCATGCTTACAGGTTCTAGTTTAACAAGATGCATATAATTATATCATAATTAAACAATCAAAATAATAACTCATCTCACAAACAATAAAAAACACCCCAACAGAACTAGGCACAAGGATAACCAAGGATTAGGAGATAACTTGGGATTTAAGCATGCATTAATAATCACAAACTAGGAGATCAAGCTTAAGAAATACTACAATTCAATCAGACATTAATACAAACACTTGGTGTGAAAGTGCCTAATTCCAAGAGTTCCAAATTAAAAAGAGATAATCATTAAATCAAGGCCTTTAAATACAAGTATAAAGCATGGTGTTTTTCCATCAAAACTCAACAACAAGAATTCATCAAAGAACTCAAATGAACCACCAACTAGATGAGAAAAACACATAAATATACAAAATTATAATTCATAATAAACAACCCAAGAATATAGCCATACAAAGTATAAGAAAGCATATAAACACTAAGGTTGCAGAATTACCACCATAAAACACTCACAACTCAACACAAAACCTACCTCTAGCTTGCCGAAGAGTTGTCGGTGGAGAGGTTGCTTTCAATCAACGAGCTTCCAAAAGAGTTGAGCCGCTGTTTTCTCCGGTCGCTGAAGCTCCAAGTTTGCTGGCTTTTCTCAAATACTCAAAGAATGAGAAAATACCAGCTCAATAATTTAGCCTTAATGAAGCCACTAAGCTTCAATTATTGCAGTTCAACAGATGCTTCACCAAGCCGACAAGATTTGAAATCCAAGGGATGCTGCCCTACATGTTGGGAAGGCTTGAGGGGTTTCCAAAGCTCCAATCAAACTTAGTCAACAAAGGTGGTAGATATTAGAGACTGCCTATTTACTTTGTCATGAGGTTGAGAAAACAGCGGACCACCTGTTAGTTTCTTTGTCAGTTTCTTGTTAGATTGCCACTGTGATTTGGTTGCATTTTGCTAACATTCTTAATATTCAAAGCACTTCTTTTTCTCTAGAAGAGGCTTGGTTCTCTGAGGAATCACCAACGCCTCAAATTTACTTGGTTTTGGGGACCTTATCATTAGGGCAATATGTTGGTTTATTTGGTTTGAAAAAAAAAAAATGCATTTTCAATTGCACAGTATATTTTGGTCTTTCTATTATTTGCAAAACTGATTATATGCTTATTGTCTAGGTAAATACAACTCAGCTCCCCGTTGTAAAAAGGCCAAGTTTGAGGAATTGATCCTAGCTATCAAAAGAAGCCTCGATTTCATGAAAAATTTATTGGCGATCCATGGATCTTAACAACAGAAGAAAAATTATAGCTTATTTGTCCTCTGTGTTATTTTAGTTTTCAGGTATAATAACCCTCTACGTTTTTATAGTTCGTATTTTGTTTTTCACTTTTTGTAAATTTATTTTCTGTTGGGTAGTGTGTTTTTTTCTTTTTTTTTTTAATCAAGTAACTCTTTTAATATTTTTTAATATATGTGATTTATCTATTAAATAAAAGAAATAAGCAATCAAATTCAACATCCACCGTCCATTTGTCTTCGAACGGTTCAGATTCAATTCTTCAATCAAGTTTGAGGAATTGATCCTAGCTATCAAAAGAAGCCTGATTTCATGAAAAACTTATTGGCAATCCATGGATCTTAACAACAGAAGAAAAATTATAGCTTGTTTGTCCTCTGTGTTATTTTAGTTTTCAGGTATAATAACCCCCTACGTTTTTATAGTTAGTATTTTGTTTTTCACTTTTTGTAAATTTATTTTCTGTTGGGTAGTGTGTTTTTTTCTTTTTTTTAAAATCAAGTAACTCTTTTAATTTTTTTTAATATATGTGATTTATCTATTAAATAAAAGAAATAAGCAATCAAATTCAACATCCACCGTCCATTTGTCTTCGAACGGTTCAGATTCAACTCTTCAATCAAGTTTGAGGAATTGATCCTAGCTATCAAAAGAAGCCTCGATTTCATGAAAAACTTATTGGCAATCCATGGATCTTAACAACAGAAGAAAAATTATAGCTTATTTATCCTCTGTGTTATTTTAGTTTTCAGGTATAATAACCCCCTACGTTTTTATAGTTAGTATTTTGTTTTTCACTTTTTGTAAATTTATTTTCTGTTGGGTAGTGTGTTTTTTTCTTTTTTTTTTTTAATCAAGTAACTCTTTTAATTTTTTTTAATATATGTGATTTATCTATTAAATAAAAGAAATAAGCAATCAAATTCAACATCCACCGTCCATTTGTCTTCGAACGGTTCAGATTCAATCCAACACTGACCGAACTCTTCCCCATTCGCCGCTCTTGCTTTCTTGTTCTCCAATCTTCAATCCCATTTCTCAGCGATCTCTTCTTCTTCTTCTTCTCCATCGTCCTTCTTGAAACCCTAGAAGCTGAGCCATGGCGTCGCAGGTGCAATCGTTCGCGGACTTCCCCGAGGACGTGCAATTGAGCATCATCTCCTTCCTCTTACCAGCGGAGCTCTCGTCGTTCGCCTGTACCTCCCGTCGCTCGGCCTCCCTCTGCTCCTCCACCGCCCTATGGAATGCGATGCTTAACCGTCGATGGGGCTCTAAGACCCTTGTCCGCCGGTGGACCGCCACCTCGGCTCTCCCCTTCCGTCGCCTCTACAAAGTTCTCGATGCATGGGACGCCCTCCTTGGATTCTGGCGCCGCATTGGCCAGGGCACCGCCGCTGGCACTCCCCCGCTTGTCTTCTTTGAGTTTGGGACTTCCTTCATTTCTGGCTCATGCGTCTACCCATCCCCGGATGCTGGCAGCTATGCCGTAGTCAAAAGTCCTTTTCTTTGGCTTGGCCTCGCCTCCCATGGCGAACCTGTGAGCTTCCGGTTTGAATTCCCTGAAGATGCATCCAAATCGACCACTGATTCGGGGGTTTCGGAGTCTGATTTGGTGCCGGTGAACGTGAGCTTCGTGGGTTCCAAGCACTTCGTTGTGGAGGAGAACCGGAGCTTCTACGCTGAATCTCCGGACACTGAGATCCTGGGCACGTCTCCTCCGGACCAATTGATGTCAGAGATCTATCAGCACTTTGCTAATCGAACGAGCCCTGGTGGAGATAGGGCTTCAAGGAGGCAGAGGCAGAGGAAGAGGAGGGAAAGGGAGCGCCTTGGCAGGATGAGATGGGAGGCGGAGCATTTCGTCAAAATTGGCAGCTTTGGGCCAACTCCATCGCGGCCTTTGCAGGGCCTTTGGAAGGTATGGCACTGCTTCTCTTCCAGTGTTGCTATGTGCTCTGAAATTTTGTGTTCTTTGATCTCTGTTTTAGGTTTTTAGCATCCATTCTAGTGCAACTGCAAAGGTTATGAATTGTTCTGATACTTTTGTTGTGAAATAGGGGATTTGTGAGGATATGCGATTGGATTTTTTTCTTGTGACATATGATGATATTGGAGGCATAACTTGTCGGAGAGTTGGTGATTCAGGGGAACCTTTCTCTAGTTATTCCCCGGTATTTTGGACTTCAAACACTACATTTATAGAACCCCCATTTTCTAGAGAAGAACAAGACATATATGAAAGTCGTGAGCACATTCGACCTGTGGCTATGGATCGGACTGATAAACATATGGAAGTGGTTTCACGCATTCTTTGTATCAACTCTAGTTATGATTTGGTGCTTCCAGACCTCTCTGGTTCTTCTGGTGATCCTCGGAATGTGGAGGGCAGGATATGGGAGTACAAGGATGGGACTTTTGGATTTGGATTTCTGAGGAACAACTCTATCATAGACTTGAAGCATATCACTTTAAATGGTAGGATTCTTGATACTGTTGAACATTGTAGTAATGCTTCTAGTTCATGACCTTGTTGGAAATTGTCTCTGTACATAGGAATAAATGTTGTACCATTGTTTAATCAAATAATAATAATAAAAATTGTAAACCAGTTTTAGCATGGTATATTTTATTTTCGTAGTTGATTTCAATCAACAGATTTGGTGTGTCTTGCCGCATTGGATCTGCTTATGATCTGAATGACATGAAGTTTAGTGATTGTTATTGAGACCTTTGTATTTATGGCAGAGTTTGTTGCTAATGTGTGATCCTAGCGATTGGAAGTTCTTAGGGTAATATAGCTAGAATATTAAGTCTCTATATGCCATAGAATTATGTGACTGATGATGAGTATCCTTTCTTGTAAGAGTATAATAACACAAGTATAAATCAAACTAATATTTTTGTATGTAGTAATTTTCTTGAAACTCTAGGGTTCCTTGAAGCCATGAAATGCCTTATAATGAAATAATTTTTGGAACAAGATCATTAACAAGTTCTTAGTTTACAACACAGTGATACAAGGTTTTTATTTTTATATTTTTAAGTCTAAATTGAAACTGTAATCAAATGTTCATCTTGCTTTGGCTAAGTACCTATCTGTTCTCAAGTTTATAAAGTTAATCTGTATATTTGGTTAACCCTGAGAAATCTTTTTTCTATGAGTTCCAGTGACAATAAGAATTCTAGTTCTTCCCATTCATATGTTATAGTATGAATGCACTGGACCAATTTCCAATGAATGGCTAAGAAATTCCTTTGATAGAGTGAGTTCCAATAGACTTATTGAACATTCCCATGGGTGTGCATCCAGCAGGACCTACAAATTTGCTAATTATGAGTCGGCCCTTAAACCACTAAGCCATGGCAGATGGATCAATGTGCATTATGAATAGCCAAATTCCAATTAAAATGAATTTTTTAGGTGGAATGAATGAAACAGCACCAATTCAAATCTTGTATCCTCAAATTTAGAGTGATATGGAGAGATCAAGAATTTTAGTCATTCTCTTATGTTTTATGTTTCAAGTGATATCCCAATGAAGTACTAGTTTTTTTTAAAGCCAATTTAGGCATATTCGGAACAAGTTTTGTGAGTTAAATTAAGATTTTTCATTAAAGATTGAGTTTGACCTGTGAATAATCTATGAGACAAACCAACTTTGAAGGAATTTCCTACAGCCTCAGGAATATAATGTGAGAAATTCTTTTCAAATAGGTTTGCTTGTTGTTAAATATCAATATTAATGATTCTTCTATTGAAATGCATTAGATCAATCATGGATATGGTTTCTAAAGTGATATGTGCTCTATTTTGAAGTTTTCTCTTTATTTTATCAACTTCATTAGATTCTCATCTGGTCAATATTAGTAACCAAATTATGGAGGTACTGCATTTATGCTGTACAATGGATGATGGCATGTTTCTGGATTATAAATTGCATAACCCTGGATGACGTGGAGGTCATGCTTGTCAATTTGATGTTGATATCTCAAAACCCTAGGTTATTTTGTCTATACCAAGAAATCTGGTAAAACCAAAAGATAAGCATAGACCAAGAAGTTTTGGCTCCAGGTCACTGCAGAGTGCATGAAGAAAACTTCTATCTGAAATGGTAAAATTGATAGTTTGAAGGATCTACTACCACCCAGTTTCTGTGCAATTTAAATAATTAAAAATTTAAATGATAAAATGTCAGCATTGATACTTCAGTTTCCCTTATGTGCTTATATTGACAATGTGTCCATATCATTGTCACAAACTTATTGGGTGGCATTATTTTTTAGCTGGTCCTTGTGCATGAATTTGCTGATACACGCATGCTAGAGTTATTATAAATGTTTACAGATGTGAGCTTCATTGTCATAGAGACATCTTTGATGACTATTTATTCATTGCATGATGTCTGTAATTCATGTCTTCATAGCCCCTTCATGTTTTCAAATGTTTATCTGCAGTTGTTTTTTCAACCATTCATTTTCAAACCTGAACAGTTGACAGCATATCTTTTAATTTAGTGCAAGTATTGATCTCTTTGCAATTCATTTGTCGACAAATATATTCACTTATGTCACTGCACATGCTTGTTGGTGTTGTTTCCGTTGGATGAATATTAAACTGATCTAATTTATTATTTGCTGGATTAATTAAACCTTACCTTTCATCAAATTCCTTGATATTTATTGTGTCTGTCTAGTTTTTCAAAGTCAAATCTTTGATATATTGTTCACATCTTCAGACCTTTTCTAGTTAATTTTAGCTTTGTGTTCAAGGCAACTCAACAGGAATTTTGTTGCTTTGCCTTTTTTTTGGGTTTTTTAAAACTTTAATTAGCTTTGTATTATATTATCAAATTTACACCATGATTTTCTTGTATATATATATACACACACACACACAATAAACATCAACTGCGGACGTTCCGAGAACGTCCGCAGTTAAGCACAATAATAATTAAACCGCTACAGTGTGATACTGTTAATTTTACCGTGCAAATAAGCGGTGCATAGCTGTTGGATTGAAATCCAATGGTTTACATCAACATTCATAGATTTCTAATCTATGAACCTACTCGTGATTGATGCTCAATATATATATATATATATATATTAAAATTAGATTTATTTGGCAAGTAACATGCAAAAATCAATGGCAATATTATTGTATATATACACAAGAGTCACTTCATCTTGGAGGAGATTCTTTGTACAAATTAAGTTTATTAACACCATGTTTGGCTGGGCCATAAATACAACTTGGGGACAAAGACTATTTAAAAAAAAAAAAACTAAATTTGAATGCTTAAGTTTAAAAAATTATTAATATAGTTAGTATATATCCAATTATGCTGAGAAAGGTCTAGCACAACAAGCAACTATGAATTCATAGTAAATGCCATTATTATTTGTTGCAATGATAAAGAGGATGACACACATTTTCTAGAACTTTGAAACTAACTCTACAAAAGACAGGATTAAAATCACTTTCCAATTGACTCCACACTCACAAGACTTTGAACCTAAGAAAGAGATCCTTATCCCCAAACCCAATTCCCACAATCTCAATCCTTCTATTTGTTTTTTCTTAGTAAGCTAAAGCTAAGAAAACTAAAAACATTCATAATTTATTATTTATTATTTATTTTGTATTTTTTTTTAGTGATTTTGTGTTACTATAAGTGAATAGGAACATGCTACCATCTGCAATGGCTGGCCAATAAGACATTTAAGGGCCGTTTGGTTCGTGGTAATGATATATTACTATATAACGAAATTACCATGGTAATATGGGTGGAAATATTATATGGTTGGGAATATTGTGGTAATTTGATATAACCATGTTTGGTTGGGAATTCTTATTACCGGGAATAGTTCATTATCATGTTATGAGATTATTACATGATTGGTAATCCAAGATAGACACCAAATTTGGTGGTAATATAATTACCAACTTTCTTGGTAATGTTCTCATGTTGGTAATGTGATATTACCATCCAAATTACCACCGGTGCAATATTAAATGTGGTAATGTTTTCAGATTATTACGTAACATATGGTAATCTTTCTACATTATAAAGAACCAAACGCCTAATACATGGTTGTGGTGTAAATAAAAATATTATTAAAAAATGGAGAAAGTTGGAAAATTTTATTGCAGTTGATGATTTAAACTTGATTTGTTGGAATATAGTTAGTAAGTAAATAGATTTAATGAATCTATATTTAGTTTTAAGATATTTTATAAATTAGTTAATATTATTGTTTAGAATGATTTTTATGTTATGTAATATTATGATTAAAACAATTTATTCTACATCACTGGTGGCGTGATTGTTGATAGATGGATTATGTCACACATGCTTGACTCTTGATTATTGACATAAACTTCTAGTTTTTAACATAAAATGTTTTTAACAGTAACATTATCTAATATATAAAATAGTTCAAATAATAATATTTACTAAATAAATAGGCTAATGAAACATTAGTTTTCACATTGGTGAATTCCTTAATGCTATTTGCATTGTTAGTCAAGCAACACAAGTGTGTTAAAACGCCAATCAAGATTGACACTAAACATGAAGTAGAGAACAAGCTAATCAAACATATATATATATATATATATATATATATAACTTTCAAACAAAATGTCTCTCTCATTAAGATTTCTAATTAGGGAAATTCATTGGTTCAATTATCAAAACCACTCCACTAAATAAAAAAGAAAAATAATGACAAAAACTTTAATATGTTAAAAGATTACATATGAGTTTGGTCATGGTGGACTTTGTCAAACATTAGGCAATTTAGAAATTAGAATTTAATAAAGTGGCAGAGGCTCCAAGTTACCTACTTACTACCACATCCCTTATAATAATTATTTTATATTGTTCCATCACCAAGTCAACTACATGGAAAAGTAATACAACATGATGGAAACTTCTTGTTTGAATTGCTTCCTTGTCTTCTATTATATCTTCATTTGACCACCACCTCCACCTTCCTCCCTTGATCAAGTCTTTCCATTTAGATTTATATCTTCAAAATATGACTGCTGAAACCATTCCCTAGATTTATACATATATATATATGAAAGTTCAATCCATGACCAAATAAACCAGAGAGAAACATAGAGAGAAAGAGAGAAAGAGAGGTGATGTTTTGTGGGACAGGAAACTTTTCTCATGTGGATGAAGATCCATCTGCACCATCAACACCAAAAGAATCAAAGAAGAAGAACAAGAACCCATACTCACAAAGAGGTTTAGATAAGTTCTCTGCTGTGATGGCTGAGTTAGAAGCAAAGAAAGGAGAAGATCATGGCCAAGTCTGGCTCCAAAGACACTGCCATGGTGAAGTTCATGTATAGCAACTCTAATGATTGGGTTCCCATCATCATCAAACTCAAGGATGAGAAGAAAAAGCCTTTGACAAAGATATCGGTGCCCGAATCACCGCAGTCACCTGTTAAAGAGCAACCGGAGGTTGTTCCGGTGCCGGAGAAGAGTAAGGTGGTTGAGAAAAGGTCTAGTTTGGGGAGATGGAGATGTCATTATTGGTCAATGGTTTTGGTTTTGATTCTATTGAGTTTGGTTTTGTTTGGGAAGGTGTTTGCTATTTGTTGCACTTCCATTTGGTGGTATTTGGTGCCTTCCATGCATGATGGGACTAATGTTAGAAGGAGGAAGAAGGATTATGGAAGAAGGTTGAGTGATAAGAAGTTGGGAGAGGCTTCATCACCCAAACATTTGGTGAATCATAGAAAAGGATGATGATTTGAATTTCTTCTTTTTCTTCTTCTTTGTTTGATTTTTTTTTTTTTAAATTAGGTTTATAGATGAAGGATGTTTATTTATGTAAATTATTATGTTCATGGAAGGGGTTTTGGTTGAGGAATTGTAACCAAAGAGGAGTATTGCCTTGCCCTTCATGATGTATACTTCTTTTTGATCTTTTTGTCATTTTTCATGTGAATGTGCATAGAAAGATGGAGTTTGTTTTTTTATTATTTTGATTTTTGTTTTTGTGTGATTATTGTTTTTTCTTTTGATTTAATTTATGAATTTTCTTATGAGATAGTATTTATATAGGTCATTTTTGTTTTTTGATCTATAGGTTATTTTTCATGTGAATGAGATTTTTATTTTTTATTTTCTCTAGTTTTCTTGGGATTGAATGAAAATAAAGAAAGTAACACAAGAGCCATGGGCAAAACAATGGAAACATATTAATACAATGGCCTTACCTATCTATCCAATTTAACAAGATCTTAGTTTCTTTTTCTTTCATGTAGATTCACTGACTCCCAAATGGCTATCAATTTGAGATGAAGACTTTTGTAGCATAGATTAAGGGCTAGATTGAGACATTTTCCATTAAATAAAACCGCCAATTTTTTTTTTTTTTTAAATATGCCTGATGAATCATCTGTTAATTGATAGTGGGAAAAAATTACATGTGAATGACAGCAACAAAAGCCTGGGAAAAAAAACCCACTCAATTATGATTCAAAACATTTGTCATATTTCATTACAAGAAGAAAAAAACATGCGTTTGTCAATTTAACTTTTTTGACAAACTTTAAAATCAACATGCCTTTTTCAACGATCTTAGTTTATTAACACTGGATCTCTTGGATAGAATTTAACTCATTATTTAACCAAATGATCTCTTAGTTTATTAGCATATCAATTTTTTTACATAAAATATATGTGTTTTTACTGAAAAAAATTATTCAAATTTCAACTCATGTAAATTGAGAGTACAAAAACACAAATATATTGAAATATTAACTCTAAATCTTAGCGTGTTATCCGTTTTGACAAAAAAAAATTAGGTCATGCAGTATATCAGCATTAAAAAAATGCCGAAATCTAACAAGGCAAATTGACTTTATGGCATGGTGGTCAACATATCACCAATCGGATGTTACAAGATTCTATTAATTAAGAGAAAGAGAATGAGTAATGTGGCATTCACCTCATTTGGGCTGAGATTTTAGAAATTTGGAAGGCAAAAGTAGCCTTACTTAATAATAATAATAAATAAATAAATAAATAAAAATTTTACATAAGAATGAAAACAACAAAAGCTTTGGAAAAAAAACCCACCATAATTCAAAACATTTGTCATAGTTTACGGTTCAATTCATTATTTAGATCACGAGATATATATATCCACCAAAGCATAAATAAGCATGTGCTGAAAACATGTTGAAATCTAATATGGCGGATTGACTTTATAGCCTGGGGTCAACGTAAAGCCAATAGAAAGATATAGCATCCTATTAATTTTTAATGGAGAAAAATCACATGTATAAAGCAACAAAAGCCTTGGAAATAAACATCTCATATGAAGATTCAAAACATTTGCCATAGTTTTAGGTTAAATTCATTATTTCGATAGCCGAAATCTAGAGTCAACATAGGACCAGTAGGAAGTTATAGCAGTACTTGTTCATCATAGCACACAGATTTGAATACCTGATTTGAGAGCATGGAATTCAATCTGATGGCTCAACAACCCAATTTCGGACAAATAAAGGACGATTTCGTGACCTTCTGCGAATTGAATGACGGACACCATCACCGTCGAATGTCCTGGTAAACACAACTCAAAAGATGACAGATCTGTGTTTTTAGGTATTAGTTTAGTTTGTGTACATGATAGACAACAGAGAGCAATTTTTGCGAATTTCATGTTCTGAAAGTAAATACTACGGTGTACAATGTCATTTTATGGCTAAACCAAATTACTGCATATCATTTATAAATTCACAAACAGTAATCATGTGCCTGAATGCTACGAGCAGCAGGAACATAAAGTCGTATTGAAGACCAAACTTACAGACAGTGGGACTGGTACCGAGCCTTTGCCAATTGATCTTACAGTGTAAATTGATAAAAAGTGGTTGCGCAAAACACAAGCTCTGTTGCTAGGAAAAGTGTGTGCTGAATGCTTGAAATTGGTGAAGTTGATAATACTGCCTACTCTCCACAATTTAATTGCAGCTATCTTCATTCCTGCAGGTGTCAGGATTAAATATGATTTAAATTTAGACATTGGAGCAGATGCAAACATGAGAGAAACTGTCTCTGTAATAAGAGAAGCTTTGATTGCAGCCAACTGAGAAATATGAAACCGGGCATAAAATCAATACAGCAGGAAATAAATTATTTCTCCACTGCTTGACTGGTGTAGACTTTAGCCTATTATTTGAGGGTGAGTTATTAGAATAATGATTGTTTTAAAAAAAAAAATTTCTGGGACACCTAATATATCAGTTTTGTACTTAATACCAAAGTAAATCCTTGTTTTTAGGTGCAAAGGTAATTTACCCATATAGTGAAAACATCCTTGATATTCAGGTACATAACTAACACATTGAGTGCAAACTCACCCGGTATCATGGCAGAGGGCTAGGGTAGCATACAACACACCACCATAAATATCGGGCAACCTAATTTCAATGGCACACTTACTATGACAAAATAAAATCAAATGGTCTGGTTGAATAATTATCAGCTGACATGTATCATCATGCTTCAGTAATCAAGGGACATTTATTAGCTGGTCAAACAAGTAATCTCCCATTAGTATATGTAGCAATAGAAGTGCTTAGGCAAGCATTTCTAAGTATCACAATAGAATTGTCTGGAACCAAAATGAAATAGTAAACTTACCCTGAATCTTTTAGGCCGTGGACCATTATGATCAGTCCGGGTAAGCTGTGTGTGTTGCCTTGGAGCCTCCTTACTGATGTGAGTTGGCACTGCATGCAGCCTGTCAACCTTCTCTTGTACCTGACTATTCACAGGCCTTTGCTGCAGTTTTTGGAAATAACCATCTCGATCCCAAGTTAAGTTGTAATCTACTTTAAGATTTGAACCCTCCTGTATAATATATCTGAATAAGTTAAATGGCAGCCTTTTTTTCTTTTGTCAACCAAGAACTAATGATCAAAGAAAAAGGTAAACTAAGAATTAATCAAGACATATTCTACCATTTACAAAATCAGCATAAAAAGAAAGATAAAAGAAATCTCAGGTGAACATTGGGTTAAGCATCTGAAAGTAATGACTTTAGCAGCTGAATTGAGGGCTCGCCAAGAAACAAAAATGTCTGTTAATACAAACTCTCATTGGTAAAAGAAAACAAAAAGGCACAGCCACCAAGAAACTGGCAGATGATTTGATGCATGGTGAAAGCAAAACTTTGCACGTGTGATTAAAAATTACCATGGTAAAAAACTAAACATTAACACAAAGAGGACTCCTTAATTAGAGATTCGATAGATGAAAGTTGGCAACACTAGGCAAACCTGGGCAGCTAGATCTCTAGTTAAGCACATTAACCTCTTACCTTTTGCAAAGAACGGCCACATAACACCTTCATTGCATTACAGAAGTCCTCATGACTCTCAAACTGAACCCAGATCTTGCACTGAAGTCCAGATGCCACTTCTCCCGTAACTTCATCCACTTTCTGGCCTAAATTATCATCACCGGCAACATTGAGATTCCTATTTAAGGAAACTCAAAGAGTATGTCAAGAATTGGGGAAAATTTGCACAACCAAGAAATGCAAAAGTGGTAATAAAAGAAAATAGAATGTAAAATCAGACTGGGTATCAAGAAATTGTGTGCAAATTGCATAATCATAAAGGAGAAATTATCATACATAAGACAGCAAGGAAACTATAGCTTAAAAGAGAAAACTGCAAGTTAGTTTGAAAAAGATCATCAACCTTCATACTAAGCTCAATCATAAAGACCCATAAGAAAATTGAAATGAGAGATGGTTTGCATGGCTTCTACTCTAGTGACAATCTTATTGTGTTTGATAACTTGTTATCCAATGGAAATTCCTTCAACTACTCTCATAATTGTTTCCCAGGATTCATTTTGAATAACATGAGGTTTACAAGGGTTAGCCAAGATCCTGTACCTATAAATGCGTGAAATGTCTCGGTTTGATAGTCTAGATATATATACACTAAATGGACTAGTTATGCAGGTTTCTTGAGAATTGGACATGGATGCCACTAAGTGTTATAGATAACATATTTTGTGTTAATATGTAGGGGTCTACTTCACTAAAAATGGACTAGATATTCATTTTGTGTTAATATTTTGTGAATATCAATCGCAGGTCAGCATTTATGTCAGTTTCTATGTGTATGCTTAAAATGCTATCATGGGGGATACCCTCTTTATCAATGAATTTTATAAGAACCTTTGCAAACTTGGCTATGGTGGTTATTCCTCCATTGAAACTCTTATATTTATAGCATGGATCGAGATTATAGACGTCTAGGTGTGGGATCATATTCCTATTTATATGAGATGATACCGCTCTTATATCTATTAGGATTAATAATAATAATAATGACGATGATGATGATTACGATGATGATGATGATGATGATGATGATGATAATGATAATAATAATAATAGGGTGCCAGTTTTGTTTGTCAAAATATTCTTCTTTCATACTAAAACTGGACGACGGTTCCCGAGATCTATGTTTAGCCCTTGTCTTGAAATGTCAACAGATTGCATGGCTATTTCCAGACTTGATCTAATATGGACAACTCCTCTTTCCTCCTGTATATACCTTTCTGCTCTTCCTCCAAGAAGTGGTTGTTTTGCTCGATCAATTTCCCATTCTTCTGGAATTTTCAAGAGTACTATCTAGTCCTGGCTTAAATACCTGAATTATGGGCTCATATATTTCATCCATCCCTATAATTTCAGTATCTCTGAATAGGTCTGAATGATGTGAATTGCTAAGCGCCAGTCATGCTATATGGCAAAACCTGAAGGGCATAGATCCTTCTTTCATTCAATCTGTTGTTTTAAATTGATAAGCTCGGCTCAAGGTCTGGTCGATGTTTGGATATTTATGGCATATTTAGGTTATATACTAAAGATTAGCTTTTGACTATTCAAATTTCCTAAAATCATGCCTAACAAGGAATCCTTTTAGTATTTGGTAGCAAAATGATTATCCATGATTGCCAGTTTAATAGAACTGTTAATACCTTCTCTAAGAAGGGCCTTAACTATAAGCTGGATTCTACCCATAGTTGTCAGAGGCGTAAGGCGCAAGGCGTAGGTGTGCGCCTAAGAGACACTAGGCGCACTAATTAAAAAAAAAATTGAAAAATAGTTTTCATGTTATATGTTTTAAATTTTTAGAATGTCCTGAAAATTAATATCATAGAAGACATAAAAACATACATAATAACATACAAAATAATTTTCAAATGTTCAATACAAAATGCAATTACATGATACGATGCCTGTATTGAATCCTAAATCCTAATTCGAATAATAAAATCTAGTGACTGTCATTAAAATCATCAAGTCTATCATCATTATCATCACCACCAACATCATCAATTTTCTTTTCAAATTTATCATTCTCTTCATCTAAATAATCATCTCCGAAAATTTCTTCCTCATCATCACTATCTCGAAGAATTAAGAGGGTTCTCAAACCAGTAGATGCCTTATCTTTCCCCTTTGATGGCCTTGAATTAAAGTGCTGAGCTTTGTGTTCTACTTGGTTGTAGTTGCCTTAATCTTAAGTGAATTTTGGTTGCATGTCTTAGTTTTATGTAGCCTCTTTTTATTTTCAGTCACCAAGATGTGTGGGCAAGATTAAAAGTAAAAATAAAAATAGAAAAACTTAACAAAATCGGTAGATGCTACGGAGGTGTGCCTAAGCCCTTGCTTGGTGCCTAGCGCTTAGGCATGCGCCTTCTTGACATCGCTCGCCTGACATGCATAAAGGCGCAAACCCTTGAGCCTTGTGTGCCTTGCGCCTTAGGTGCGCACCGCCTTTGACAACTATGATTCTGCCTATGTGAATGTAGCCTATCTTCTTTTGATCTTTCTCTGGTCTCATTTGTAGTTTTTCTCCAATTGCTTCTTTAGTGATTACCAGTATATTCACCTTTCCAATGATGTTTTAAATATCCAGAGATCGCCCCTTTGTAATCATGCAATAATACAATACACTTCTACTTCTAAATAGTTCATGAAAGATTTTATCCTTGTTTGAAAGCTGTCTTGGCTTCATATTGAGCAACTTAAATTGTATTTTGAGGAATTGGACCTTATTGAAAATTAATTCTTACTTATAGGCTGCTTCCTCTCCATAGGCCTCACCTTCTAGATGTTCAATCATTGTGCTTGTAGATTTCTACTGCAACAGCCTACAAGTCCTTCAGAGAGTTCTTCTTCTCTTTAATCAAATCTAGATCACTTGCTGACCCTTCTTCTTCAAGTCTGGTTGTAATAGTTTTCCATTCTTTCTATAATACTTCTTAACCAGGCTTGTTCTGTTGGGGGTAAAATTGGTAATCTTTCCTAGGTAATAATAACTAAATAACTCTTCCTTTGCAAAGTGAAGTCTATTCTGAGCAAAATGAGCCAATACGATCTTGATGGCTGGGTGATCTAACTTAATCAAAATATGTTCAAAGTAATGTTTCAAAAGGAAAGTTGTCTGAACAAGATAGGTCAAAATCTCATAAGGAGAAGTATCTTGGAAATATCTATGTGCATCTAAAACTAGCCACGCTAGGTTCAATGATCAAAATATTCTGTCCATACTTATCTCTCACCGAAGTAATCCATGTGATAAGCACATCTCCTTTTTCCCCAATCAAAGAGTAGATTGTCCATCTATCCATGACAATTAACGCACAGTTTCACTGGTGCTTCTCCCGCATCAAAGATAATCAATTGCAGGCAAAACTAACCTAATATGATATCAACTTGTGCCCAAAATATATATATATATATATATATATATATATATATATATATATATATATATATATATATCTGATATCAATATCATTAATGAAGTTTCAAGAAAAAGTGACAACTATGAGCAATTATAGTCTTATAGACCAAGCACAAAAATCAGAGGTCTCAAGGGACACAAAGGTGCACCTGATTCTCCCCAATGCTGTAAAGATGGTGTGAGAAACAAGCATTGAAGCCTTGGACGAAACTCTTGGCTCTGCGAACCACCTCGAAGGCACGCCAGAAACAATGATAGTATCCGGCCTCCGTGCAACACCTCTCCAAGAATTCCCTAGGAACCAAACACCGTTAATTGAAGATAAATCTCACAAAATCAATCCAAAAGGTTGAAAAAAAAAACTAAGTTTTAGGGTTTAGTACTCCGACTATCGAGCAATTTGGAAGCATAATGATCCTCCCACGACTTCTTCATCCACTCAAAATCATCAACTTTCGGAGCATCAACTGTCAGACGGAACTTAACCCCCTCGACATTGACCTCGATTCCTTGAAGCCGGTCCTCGACGGAGGAGCACCAGTCGGAGAAGCGCCGGCGGAGAAGATCAGTATCATCAGTATCTTCAAGACGGAGTGACGAGAAGTCGCGGATGTGGAGCGAGCCATCGGCGACGGGATCGGAGAGACGGCGCTTGTGGAGGTCGGGGCGGCGGCGGATGACGAGGTCATCGGAGTGGTCAGGGATGGGAAGGGAGAGGGAGGAGCGGAGGAAAGAGAGGAGAGCTTGCTTGAGCTTCCACTCATCAATTGGCCGCACGGCAGGGTCGGTGCGGAAGAGGGTGAGGAGGAGCTTGTAGCGAGGAGCGAGGGAGAGGCCATGAGGGAGGTCTAGGGTTTCGGTTGGGCGAAGGGCATGCAGGGGTCGCCGGCGGGGAGACGACGAGCCCATCGTTCACAAGCTCGAGCTCTTGACCGGCTTGATCCACAGGGTTGGTGCTTGTTTTTCATATACACCCTTATATAATTTATTATTATTATTATTATTGTTTCACTTACACACCACGGTGGGGTTTTATTTTTTGCTTTTTGGTTTTTTTTTTTTTTTTTTTTTTTTTGCAGAATGCCCAGATTAGTGAAAATGCCCTTTCAGTGCCTCTAATATTTTTTGTTTTTTTGGAATCCCTGAAGGACTTACATTTTACTAAATAGTAAAATAGAGGGATCTCAGAAGGACAACAAATAATAGGGAGACTGAAAAGACACTTTCACTAAAATATAAGTAGGGACTAGGTATTCTACCTTATTTTTATTTTTTATTTTTTTTTCTTATAAAAGTGTTATTTATCCACTGTTTATATACTATTCATATACTGTTCACTCGAACTCTAAGCCCTTGTTTGGTTGGGGGAGTGGGGAGGGGTGAGAGGGGGTGAGGGGGAGTGGGGAGTGTTTGGTTTGGGGAGTGAAGGGGGGTAAGAGGGGGTGAGGAGGGGTGCCTCACCCCTCCTCACCCCTCATAATCCACTCCCCCAAATTGGGGGAGTGAGGAGGGGTGAGAAGATTGGGTATTTTTGTTTTTATTTTTTATTTTTTTTAAATAGTACAAAATGTCAATAATATCCCTTACACATTTGCTTAATTACCACTATATCCCCCTTATTATAACCCTATCTTCTTATATTATATTTTTTTTATTTTTTAAATGTATAAAACTATTTTTATTTTTTTATTATTGTAAAGTTCCATTTTCTTGTATTATATTATAACTCCTCATAATTTTTTTTCAAATAAATATTTTTTCCCTAATTATTGTATTATGTATAAATATATTTTATAATGTTTATCATATATTATTATTATTATTATTATTATTATTATTATTATTCTACAATTGATTATATATATATAATATTACTTATATATTGTAAAGGGCAAAATAGTCAAATACACATTACACTCTTTCTCTCTCCTCCCCACTCTTTTTTTCAACCAAACAAAAAATAAATAAATTACTCCTCCACACTCCTCCACACTCCTCCATGAACCAAACACAATATTTTCTCAACCCCTCCATACTCCTCCCCCCCTCACTCCCGCTCACCCCCTTTCCCTCCCCCTCCTTCCTCCTCCCCTTTGAACCAAACATAGGCTAATACTGTTCATATAATATTCATGCAATGTACATCCAGATCCAGTACTATTTTTAAATCTCTTGAGTGGGGGGCGTTTGTCGCCTATTAATAAAAAAAAATATTTATGCATTTATTTTTCAGACTAAAAGTTAATTAAAAACTTATATAAAAATTAAATTATTATCCTTCTTTCTCTTTATACATCTTAAAAAAATTAAAAAAAAACAATTTCTACTAATATTTTACAAAGATAAATAAAAATAAAATTTTCATGAGAATATATTAGTAATTATCCATTTGGATAAGGTATGCAAGTAATTTTTTTTTTTTGTATAATTTATATATTTATATGTAAAACGCGCCGATAAAACTACTTAGAACTATTTAAATGAGTTAAATTAAAAAAATAGCTTGTTTCACTGGCGAACAACTTTTTATCATACTGCTTGAGATAAAATCATAGGCACTCTCTTGGACGTGAGAAGATAAAAATAGTTATTTTGTTATATTTTATGTCAACTATGATTAAGTTCTTTTTGTTTCATGATTTATTTATTTATTTAAATAAATAAATAAATTTGGCAACTATAAACATATCTTTGATGTTATTCTTCTCCTCGGTAAAAAATAAAAATTGATGTTAGGCATTCTCATTTAAATCTCTTCCTTGTTGGCAGAGACCTCCCACACTGGGTCATGAAGTCCTTTCTGAATTATGGCTTTGTATTCTAGTTTTTATTCTGTTTAGTTTGTTCTGTTGTTGTAATTCTTCTTTGCTTTGGACCTTTTGTGTACTTTTTTTTTTTTATTTCAATAAAATCAGTTCTTTGAGCTCTTCTCTAAAAATATATATATATATATTAAAAAATTAAAAAAAATTGATGTTAATAGATAAAAAGTCATTCAACAGAAATGAACGCAACAAAGAAACAAAATCTTTCGTGTATGTACTTATCAACATATTCTCTCATCTTCCGCTAAGATCAATCTATAGATTCCGTTTGGTCTCCAAAGCTTGGCTCTTTCTAATGGAACAACCCTTCTTCAAAGCTTCATTGCCATTATTACCCATGGCTGGTTTTTACAATCCTTTTAAGGATCCAACATACAACTCCAAAGCATACATTTCTGTCTCAGACTCTATCAATGCTTCCATTGACACCACTCTCAGATTCGTCGGTAAAAACCTCGAAACCCGAGGCTGCTGCAATGGTCTCATTCTAGCTCGTAATGCATACCCTGCAACAGTTTACTATGTTTGCAACCCAGTTGCTAAAAGCTGGACTTGTGTTCAAAACATAAACTTAGATAAAAACTCATCTCTTTTCCTTCCTTTCACTTTACTCTGCTTCGACTCGAAGTAAATGCCAAGAATTACTACCTTAAGTTTGCAAAGTACTCTTCGAGAACACTCACATGGACTTATCATCAAGTGTGTACTAACCTGCAGATTATTACTTTCGTCGAAATGGTGGTAAAGTTTACTTGAATGGTGTTTTTCATATGGCTTCCAGTCAGAAGTATATACTCGGCATTGATCTTGAGAGTTTGGTTTGTAGGAGGATTAAAATGCCAGGGATGATAGGTAGTGGAGTCCTTGGGAAATCCCAGAGGAGATTGCATTATGCTAAGGAAATGGAACAGGTAGGGGGGATAAAGGATATAAGTGTATGGATGCTTGATGATTATGAAAAAGGAGAGTGGGTGTTGAAGCATAGAGTGATCATGGAGTTTTATTATGATGTTGTGGAGTTTCATCCAGACAAGGATGTTATTTTTCTGAGAAAGCAAAAGATTTTGGAAGATAAACTCTTGTCTTACAACATGAAGAATGGTGAGTTGAAGGAGGTTTGTGAATTGAGAAGATGGGGATTTTGCAAACTTTGTGTTTTTTCTCCCTACTGGAGAATAAAAGAGGTGCATGATCATCATGTCTTGTCTTTGTTTTCTGTAATATTTCTGACATAGTAATTGTTCTTATGATGATTTATTTAGCTCAAAGTATCCTCCAACTATATTATCTTAATTTTTATTGGATTTATCATTGTGCTAATATTTTCATAGAATATCCATGTGCATGTATATTTGCATTCTATGAAAAATCTTTTTATTGAGAACCCACTGGTCTGGTACTGTTTATTAATACTTTTATGCACAATACACTACTACTTTGCTAATATTGGAGAAATAATGTTCCTCCTTTCCAAGGTTGCATGGTAAAGATTTATTTTTAAAAATTGTTAAACTATTATAACTAATACATCTTTGTACCTATTGACTGCCATGCACCACCGCACCTATTTATCTCTTTGATGGCGTTTATCACCGTCTTTGGATTGAAAAATTAAGACTGCTTTTGCATATACTCAAAGAAGAAATACTCAAAAAAGAAACCATAGTTAAAGATGGGGCTATTGCAAAATGTTTCAGAGTATGACCTCAATAAAGAGCTCCCAGGTTTCCACTGTATAATCTTTCAGCTTAATTTTCCAAGTGGACCAGAATTCACCCATGGAAAAAGGAGCCGTGAAATTTTGTATAAGGATACTAAGTGATTCCATATTTTACTCAACAAGGTGCAAAGGAGGGTTACATACACTTTAATGAAGTATTAATGAAAGTTTAGTTCAAGAATATTGTCTACTTTTGTTTGATTCTGTATGTTTTTCCTTGTTGAGTGCATGCATCTTCTTACTTATTCACTCTCATTTCTTAATTATATTCTGCCATCGCTGTTAATAGCTAGCTGGCAGTATACATATTCCAACTTCTCTAATAATATTCATGGCGGAGAAAATCAAGTATAAAAACTCAATTAATTTCCCCATGCCTACTCAGAGACTGATGCATCTTGTATTTTACTTAGCTAACAAACACACCGATTCAAACAATAAGTACTTGTTCACATTCACACGCAACATTTCTCTTTATAAATTTTTCTTCCTATAATCTTCCTCCAAGGTTCATTTTTATAATTAATAAATTTTCAACGTCACAATCTTTATAAGTAATCAAAACCTTGAAACATTCAGCAAAGAAGAGAAACAATGGAAGTTCCAAAGAAGTCTAACACTGCAAACAGGTTGACAGATGATTTACTGATCAACATCCTCATTCGGTTACCTGCCAAATCTTTATGCAAGTTCATGGTCATCTCCAAAGCATGGCACTCTCTCATTTCTGATGCCTACTTCCGAGCTCTGCTTCCACCAACCATGGCAGGCCTCTTCTATCATTTCAGAAATCTAGATCCCAACAATGGTTACTATAAGATCAGTAATGAGTACATCTCCATACCAAGCTGCAACCATGGCTTCATGGACACCACCCTCAGCTTCCTTCCATTTCTTGGTAACTTCCAAATACTAGACTCCTGCAATGGTTTGCTCTTTTGCCGGCTTCGGGGATCACCGTCTTCAGATATCTTTGTCTGCAATCCTGTGGCTCGAAGCTGGACTTTACTTACTAATATAAAGCTACCTCACTTCAACTCTCTATTCCTGGTTTTTGATCCGAAGTTCTCTCTTCACTTCAAACTAGTTAGAATCCAAACAAACAGAGGATCTTCATGTGTTGAGCTGGAGAAGTTCTCTTCTCAAACTGGCAGCTGGGAAAAGTTTCAAGTTCCTACTGAACCTGATATCAGCTTTCTCCGACACCGTCGAAGAGTTTACTTGAATGGCATAATTCATATGGTTGCTGGTAGGAAACATATGGTTGCCATTGATCTTGACAGCATGGTTTGTAGGAGGATTGAGATGCCTATGATAACACCACTGATAAGGAATGGATTACTTGGGAATTCAACAGGGAGCTTGCATTATGCTGATAAGAGAAATAACAAGGAGATGAATATATGGATGCTGAAGGATTATGAGAGTGGTGAATGGGTGTTGAAACATAGTGTTGTGTTTGAGGTTGGGTTTAATGTTGTGGCTTTTCATCCAGAGATGGACATTGTTTTCCTAAGAATGCTCAATAAGATCATGGCTTACAAGATGAGCAATGGTGAGTTAGAGGAGGTTTGTGAAATGAGGCAGAGGAGCATGCAATGGTTCTTTGTTTTCTCTCCCTTCTTTGGTGAGGATGTTTTGGAGAATAAATTTGGTCCTTGATTGTGTCTTTATTTTGTGTATGTATTTGTTGGACACAATGCATTTCTTTTGTGCCTCTGGTTTTAATTTTCTACTTGTATGTAGCCTTGTTTTAAACTTGTTTATTAATAATTTAGTGTGTTTACAAAGAGTTTTGAGCAACTTAGATTGTATTTTGAGGAATTGGGCCTTATTGAAAATTAGTTCTTACTTATAGGCTCCTTCCTCTTCATAGGTCTCACCTTCTAGATATTTAGTCATTGCCATTGTGGATTTCTACTGCCGCAACCTAGAAGTCCTTCAACTAGTTCTTCTATTTAATCAAATCTAGATCACTAGCCTGACCTTCTTCTTCAGGATAAATTTTTTAGGTGGATACTATACTATAGTCATTTTCCATTTTGAACATCGAACTTTAATTTGCATCATTTTGATCACTCAATTTTAATTTGAGTTCACCAAGAAAGTACCAAGAAAATTCCGGGAAGAGTTTAATGACATGTACACACCATGTTTGTCCCTCTATATGCATACCCGAATATGATGCGTCATTAAAAAAGCCATTTGACCACTCTTATTGACACAACATATGCCATATTAGCTCGGAGAATTGATCAATAAGATTGATTACATGGATCTCTTTGATGATATGGCATATCCATATCTGCAGATGACATGCAAACTGATGTTGAAATGACAAATTCGATATATATGTTATCAAATTCTCTCTGGAATCCCTTTGGTACCCTCTCTATGAACACAAATTAAAGTTGGATAATCAAAGTGATAAAAATTAAAGTTCGATGCTCAAAATGAAAAATGACTATAGTATATGGTATCCACTAAAAAATATTTACCTTTCTTGTTCAAGTCTGGTTGTAATAGTTTTCCATTATTTCTATAATACCTCTTAGGGTAAATTTTTTGAGTGGGCACTAAACTTTGCTTTTATTTCAATTTGAGCATTGATTTTTAGTTTGTATCAAAATGAGTACTAAATTTTAATTTCATTTTATTGGCACGGCAATTGAGGTTTTCCAGTGAGTTTCTGGTGACATAGATGCCATAATGTTTATATGGATGCCCACATACAATGTGACCCCCTTAGGTGGAGTGTGTCACATCAAGCATTCCAGCATCCATGTCACCAGAAACTTATTGAAAAGTCCCAATTACCATGAAATGAAATCAAAGTTAAGTGTCCATTTTGATAGAAATTGAAAGTTAGTGCTTAAAATTGAAATAAGAGCAAAGTTCAGTATCCATTCTAAAAATTTATCCATGGCTTGTTCTATTGGGGTAAGATTGGTAATCTTTCCTAGGTAATAATAACTGAATAGCTCTTCTTTTGCAAAGTTAATTCCATTCTGTGCCAAACGTGCCAGTACAATCTTGATGGCTGGGTGATCTATTTGGATCAAAATATGTTGATAGCAATAATCCAATAGGATAGTTGTCTCAACAAGAAGTACCTTGGAAATATGTATGCGCATCTAGAGCTACCCATTCTAAGTTCAAAATTCAATGATAAAAAATATTCTGTCTATACGTATCTCTCACTGAAGTAATAGCACATCTTAAAATTTAAAAAAAAATCCTTAAATTGTTAAAAATTTAAAAAAAAAATAAAAAACCATATCTAAAATCTTAAACCAAAATACTACAAAATCTATACCTAAAAATCTAAAAACTTAAACCGTTTGTGATTTACACTTTTTGTTTATTTAGATTATAAAGAGAAATTAAAGTTTTCTTTTTTAAAAAAATAAAGAAAGGATGACGTGTGGATGCTACATTTACGTCATTCGGAAAACCTATTCAACAAATCTATTAGCTAAAAATATCATTACTCTTTTTTTCTTATAAAAATGATATTTATGTATTTATTTTTCAAATTAAAATCTAATTAAAAAATTTATATAAAAATAAAAATTATTATTCGTCTTTCTCTATATACATCTTAAAAATAAAAAAAAATAAAAATATAAATTTCTACTGATATTTTATGAAAATAAATAAAAATAAAATACTTATGAGAATATATTAACAATTATCCATTTAGATAAGGTATGCAAGTAAATTTTTATTTTTTTATTTTTTAATAAAAATGGATAAATCACATGTTTATTGAAATAAAAAGACATAAACAACAAACATGAACAGGAAAAAAAAAGGAGAAACTATAAGTCTCTTACTAAAAGTAAAGTACTAAAAATACAGGAAGAGACCAAAGCAGCAAAACGGGCAAGAAATTTTCTCGATATAATTTATCTTTAAGGTATATTATTTATTTATTTATTTAAAAAATAAATAAATCTTTGAAATAATAAAAAAATGGTTATAATTGTATAATTCTTCATATTTAGCATGATATCTCTTCTTCTCCTAAAAAACATATGCATTTTACATAAAATTCAGTGCTAACCGATTAAGAGAACCTTGGACAAAAAGAAAAAAAAAATGAACACAACAAACAAAAAACAAAATCAGGGGATAGAGTGCCCAAACGATGTACTGATCACCATCTTCTCTCATCTTCCGCTAAGATCAATCTACAGATTCCGTTCCGTCTACAAAGCTTGGCTCCTTCTAATGGAACAACCCTTCTTCAAAGCTTCATTGCCATTATTACCCATGGCTGGTTTTTACACTCTTTTTAAGGATCCAACGTACAACTCCAAAGCATACATTTCTGTCTCAGACTCCCTCAATGCTTCCATTGACACCACTCTCAGATTCGTTGGTTAAAAAAACCTTGAAACCCGAGGCTGCTGCAATGGTCTCATACTAGCTCGTCGGTTTGAATACAATGCAAGAGATTATTATGTTTGCAACCCAGTTGCTAAAAGCTAGTGTGGACCCCACTCCCTGATTTGATCTCTAAACTCTTTTGGGGGTGGGGGGAGGAGTTTGTGGACCCCACTCTCTGATTTGATCCCCATAGTTGATATAGCCTTGATTAAATCCCCACCATTAGATATACTTTAAAAATTATATATATTTAAATTTTAAATATCATTATTATATCTGTATTGTTCAATTTAAATTATTATTATTTTTTAAAAGCCACGATCTCCACAACCGAACTTTTTATCCGTCTTATCTCGTTGAGAGTTTGTGTGTTTTCAAATCTAGTGAAAGAACGCGTCTCCCTTCCTCTTTGATGGATTGGCTTGTAGAGATGACGACAAGATCCAAATTAGCAAGGATGACTACAGGTAAGCGGTCTTAGAATTTTCACACCTTAAGCAAGATTTTCTTTATGCTATGTTCTTCTTTTTGTATTATGAGTTCTTTGTAAATCTTTAATCATAGATATTAGGTCTTGTCAGATTATCATCATTTCTAGGAGTTAAGCATAATTTTCAGACTATGTTGATAATTCCTGATTCTGCTTAGCCTTTTGTTTTGATAATAGATCTTTTTGGATTTTGTGAACGTATTGTGTTGATCCATACTCACATCCTTGCCAGTATTAGAGATAAGAAATTTTTCTGTAAGAACGAACTTGTAGGCCGTGTAGTTTTACCTTTTGCATTTTTACCCCTACCAATCTTTAATTTTGATGCCTTGTTGAATGATCTCCTAACCTCTGCTAAAAATTCAAATTATGTCTTAAAGATCTTTTATACTGTTAGGGCAGAGAAAGTGTTGATTGATTTCATTTGATAAGTTTTCAGATATCTGCTTTTGAAATAGCTGAAATCCCTCTTTAATTTTAGAGGTGTTAGAGGCATAATTTAGAGGACTGTAAAATAAGAAGATTGTAGAGTTTGATGTTATTTAAGTACTTACAAAATTTCAGATCGTATACACCTATATTTTATGAGATATGATTTTATTAGTAAACTATCCCGGATGTGGTGTCTGTGCAGAACATCAAGATTGATGGGTATTTTTGATGGTCATAGAAATTGATTTGGGTAAGGTGAAAAATAAAAAAGTTGTTTATTTTTGGGTTATCTAGTTGTCAGTAAAATTTCATTGATTTTGGAATTTTAAGTTGAGAGATATGCATGTTGGAAAGGGATATGCCAGATTTATAATTCTGCAGAAATAGTTGGAGGTTCAAATAAATGTTACAATTTGAGTAGTTCTCTAAATAATGTGAATTTCAGATATGTCATTGTCTTAGGTGTCTACATTTCTCAGAATCTTGAAATTTATGATTTGGAAAAATATAGGTAAAGTTGTGAGGGATTTAGTACTCAACCATCATTATAAAATTGTTCATATGTCCTTAGAGTGGAAAATTGCTATTGTACCCTTGCAAGATCCATATTTAGGAGAGTATAGTGATAACTTGATCTTTTGCATTTTACCCTTCTAAAAACTTTCTTGCAAACCCTTGATTATTTTAAAATTTATTTTGTTGGTGAAACTAATAGGTTACTTCCCAATATAGGGTATTCTGATAAACTTGTTTCAGTGTGAGATTTGGAGTTGGGCGTTATTCAGGTAAGTAACACCACATATAAATGTATAATTATATATATAATTTCTGGTTATCAATAATTTTGAATTTATTTAAATTCTTTTAAAGCTTGCTTATATAATATTAAAACGTTGTTGGGCTTTAAGCCATTTTCTGTTATTATATACTTATTAAATTTTTGAATTGCTTTTCTTTCCCTGAAACATTAATTCCCATATTTTGATCACGTACGTTATTTTTGAACTTTTATGTTTGTAAACTGTTTCAAATATAACTGGATTATTTTTACTGTAAACAAATGGGATCATGCATATATTTGTATGTTTGCTCGACAAATTGTTCTGCAAATTCTGTTCTGCCCCTGACCTGTCTGAAATTCTAAAAATCTGAAATTTATGTTTTGTTTTTGGATAACAAAGTTATTTTGATATAAATTTGTTTAGTCTCCATTTAGCTAGGCAATAACCCTGTCACTGGGGGTTAATCACTGACCGTGTCGACACGTACTTCTGACATAGAAACTATAGTTTCGCACCGTTCCGTCGGTGAAGAATAACGGCCTCTGATATTCTGGCTCGAGTCACCGAGGGTAAACAAATGAGCACTGATATTCTGGCTCAGGTCACCGAGGGTAAACAAATGATTCTGTTATTTTGTTTTGGCTATAGTGATTGGAGACATATATTTCTGTTTGCTATTAAATTGCATTTTGTTGGATTACTTTGATTTCATGAACTATAATTTTGATAAATATTTGTAATATGTATTATGATTGGTTTTGATTCTGGATTTTTGAAAATTCTTATGATCCCAGTTATTTTTAGTGGGTTGCTTACTGGGCTGTCAAGCTCATAGCCTTCTTGTTGAATTTTTTCAGATCTGGAGTGAATAGTACAACAGATATCTAGTGAGCTAAAGAGAGATAGGTTCTGAGGCCTTGCATGCCTATTGTGCTATGCACTATGGGTGTGCGGCCGTTTGTCAACGCACCGGGTCCGACGAGCTGGGTTCGGGGCGTGACAGCTGGACTTGTGTTCAAAACATAAACATAGATGATAACTCATCTTTGTTCCTCGCATTCGATCCAAATGTCTCTTTTCACTTTACTCTGCTTCGACTGGAAGCAAATTGCAGGAATTAATGCCTTAAGTTTACAAAGTACTCGTCGATAACATGCACTTGGACTTGTCATCAAGTGTCTACTTAACCTTCAGATCAATTATTACTTTCTTAGAAATGGTGGCAAAGTTTACTTGAATGGTGTTCTTCATATGGTTTCCAGTCAGAAGTATCTACTCAGCATTGATTTGCATTATGCTTTGGCAATGGTACATAAAGGCGTAAAGGAGATAAGTGTATGGATGCTTGAGGATTCTGAAAAAGGAGAGTGGGTGTTGAAGCATAGAGTTGCCATGGAGTCTTTTTATGATATTCTGGAGTTTCATCCAGACATGGATGTTATTTTTCTGGGAAAGCAACAGATTTCTGAAGAAAATCTCATGTCTTACGACATGAAGAATGGTGAGTTGAAGGAGGTTTGTGACTTGAACCAGTACCGGGGATGGGGATTTGGCTTGCTTTGTGTTTTTTCTCCCTACTATGGGAAGGATTATCTGGAGAATAAAAGAGATATATGCATGATCATCATGTCATGTCTCTGTTTTCTGTAATATTTCTGACATTTTAATTGTTCTTATGATGATTTATTTAGCTCAAAGTATCCTCGATTATCTTAATTTTTATAGGATTTATCATTTTTTTTAAGATAATCATGTCTCTGTTTTCTGTATTATTTCTGACATATTAATTGTTCTTATGATGATTTATTTAGCTCAAAGTATAGGATACTTTGAGCTAAATAAATCATCATAAGAACAATTAATATGTCAGAAATATTACAGAAAACAAAGACATGATTATCTTAATTTTTATAGGATTTATCATTGTGTTAATTAATATTATCTTAATTTAAAAAAATGATAAATCCTATAAAAATTAAGATAATCGAGGATACTTTGAGCTAAATAAATCATATGTCAGAAATAGTACAGAAAACAAAGACATGATTATCTTAATTTTTATAGGATTTATCATTGTGTTAATTAATATTATCTTAATTTTAAAAAAATGATAAATCCTATAAAAATTAAGATAATCGAGGATACTTTGAGCTAAATAAATCATCATAAGAACAATTAATATGTCAGAAATAATACAGAAAACAAAGACATGATTATCTTAATTTTTATAGGATTTATCATTATGTTAATTAATATTTTCGTATAACTGACATGTGCATGCATGTATCATGTATGCATTCTATGAAAAAAAAATTATTGAGAAACCATGACAAGTATTGTTTATGAATACTGTACATTAGGTTTATCATGTTTACTAGTCTTGGATTTTTTTTTTTAAATAATATATTTTTTTTTTAAAGTTGCATAGCAAAAGAATTTATTTATAAAGGTAGTTAAACCACCTTAATTAGCACATGTTCATACTTGCTTGCTATGCAGTATGGACACGCCGTTGAGCTTGATGTACCAGTGTCACACCTATGTCTGGACACTGTTGGACATAGTGTCTAACTACTAACTTGGCAAGAAGGACTTGGTACAGAGTGGAGGATGAGATGGGAGGAGGAGGAGGAGGAGAAAGAGGTAGTGCCGTGATACTTGGTTCATAATCATGTTATTAGGGTTAAAAATTTAAGGGGTTTAAATTAGTACAAGAACTTTTGTATAATATCATGCATAATAATTTCGGTCTTTCGATTTTACCTTAAAAATCGATGGTTCTGTTTTTACCCTTAGTATTCTTTTTTGAAAAAGTTTGTCATTTTTTTAAGTAAGAGGGGTAAAATGGTCATTTGCCATTATTTCATTCCTTAAATTAGTGTCATTCTTGCCTATTTGGTTTTCCTCTTCAACCGATGGCCTTCTTCCTCTCCACTTCTTCCTTCATCTTCTCTATGTTTTCATTTTTCTCCTCCAATCTTCTTCCTTCTCTTCTAGTAGAGGGCTAGGAATTGAAGGTTTTTGTCTCAATCTCAATAGGTGAGGTAATCTCCTTTCTCTTCTTAATATATTTTTTTTTTAATTTCTTTGTTCATGTGAAATTTGTCGAGTTTTTTAAGTTCTTTGAAGATTTTCCTTGGTGTTTCAAGCGTATAATTCAATTTCATTCCATGTTTGTATATGTATGATTAAAACCTACTTTCAAGGTTTCTAATTGTTGAGTTTTGAATGTGGATTTGGATGGTTTGATGGCCTAAGTGACTAGGAAGTGTGTCCCCAAAGATTGTAGATGAACGGATGTATTTTTTTCATGCAAAACTTTGATGTTATCGGTTGGCACTGTAGCACGTTCTTAGTTTACTGTGGCATCCGGGAAAAGCATGCTCTTTTCATAGATTTGAGTGTTTTGGTGCTTCTTTTATCACTCTTGAGAGTTAGGTTGGGATTAGATGAGGTTTGGAGCTTGCATGCATGGTTTTTAGTCCTCGAATGCTTGAGTTAAGTTGGGTTTGTTTGAAGTTGGTTTTCTTAGTTTCTTTGGTTGGTTTTGTTGTTCCTAGGAGTGGAAACCTCGATCAAGGGCGGAGAGTTGTCGTGGAAGACTAGTGAGAACTCGAACTCTAGTGGTGCTAGTGCGGTGAGTAGGACTTCCAAATGTTTTGAACTTATAGAAGTTTATATATTGATATTTATTCCTTGATTCTATTATGTTTTACACACGTGTAGGTGTTCTATTGCATTTTCCCGTTTATTGCCTGTTGTAACTTATTAAGGGTGTATTGCGAGAATGGTGTTAATTTAGATGCTATAGGCTGCATTTATGATGAGAATGGCTTTGGGCATGTTTTCTTAAATTCTGTGGAATTCTTGGTGTGACTATGAGTTAAGATGGTTGAATTTGAAACTATTGGAGTGTATGTTGTTTGGATGAATAGAATGGTTGAATATTATAATGACTAGGATGAGCTTATTTGATATAAATGAGGTTGATCTTATGTTTTGATGAGTTATATAGTCATGTCAACAAGTCAATGTATGGCTATAAAATCGTGAAGTTAATGTGGAGAAGTAATGGGTGTAAATGATGCAGGTCTTTGGGTAGTTTTTATGAGGTTGATGTTAGAACTTGCTTAACGCTATGTGTGAGCTATGGAAGACCTAATTACTCTTATATTGTGGGATTGTTTAAGTTTTGAGATATGATGTTATGAACAAGGTGCATGGAGCTTGAATGGAGCTTGATGTTATCATTAATCTGCAGAATGTATGTTAGTGAACATATTTATCATTGAGTTGAAGTTCGTAAGTTTGATGTGCATATTTGATAATAGTGAAATTTTGGTGAATATTGTCCATGAGGGGAAAGCTAAATAGAATTAAGTTAAGTGATTTATATGCATGTACCCAATGAAATAAGGAATAGTATTATGGGTCTTAAAAATAATATTAAAATGACGTTGATGATACGAGAAAATAATGACACTAAGAGAATAATACATCTCTTCACTGATTAGGAGGTGATTTTAGACAAATGTTTTACTATAATGAAGTACAGTACAACAACAAAACAGTGGAGATTATATACCTGATCAAGTGCTTCTTGTTGTCTTAAGCTGGATATCATATTCTTTTCTTAATGATGTATCCATTGAACTTGTGAAGATTACATTTGGAACATTAAATTAATTTTATTTGATGATTGATGAAAAGGAATTAATTTAGTTTAGTTGATAATAGAATCCTACAGTGTTCATGATCGTAAAAGTAATATTATCTACGGAAAAAATCTATGTGTTGTGCTGAGGTAAGTGGTGATTTTGTTTAAATGCATAGCTTTATATGGGTGCTAAAGTATTTTTTATTGCTTGTATGCTATCTTGCTCTTCCTCTTAAATGCATTGAATGGTTTTCTTATGGAACTTGAAACTCATATTATGCTCGTGTATGCGCTAAGTTTCATGAGCAATTATATGTTTATTTTCCTGTTGTTATTTATGAGTAAAATGCTTTTCAAAGTATGTTTGTTTGGACTAAATTTAGGAGCTGAAAAGTGATTCTTGAACCTAAAAATAGTTTCATAAGTTTGATGGATTTTCCTTTTGTTTGATTATGTATGTTTTTCCTTGTCGAGTGCATGCATCTTCTTACTTATTCACTCCCATTTCTTAATTAGATTTTGCCATCACAATTACTAGCTATCTGGCAGTAAAAATATTCCAACTTCTCTAATAATATTCATGGCGGAGAAAATCAAATTTAAAATTTTTATTCAATTTTCCATGCCTAGTCAGAGACTGATGCATCTTGTATTTTACTTAGCTGACAAACACACTGATTCAAACAATTAGTACTTGGTCACACTCACAAGCAATATTTCTCTTTATAAAATTTTCCTCCTTTGATCTTCCTCCAAGGTTCATTTTTATAATTAATAAATTTTCAATGCCACAATATTATAAGTAATCAAAACCTTGAAACATTTCAGCAAAGCAAGAAACGATGGAGGTTCCAAAGAAGTCTAACACTGCAAACAGGTTGACAGATGATATACTAATCAACATCCTCATTCGGTTACCTCCCAAATCTTTATGCAAGTTCATGGTCATCTCCAAAGCATGGCACTCTCTCATTTCTGATGCCTACTTCCGAGCTCTGCTTCCACCAACCATGACCGGCCTCTTCTATAATTTCAGATGTCTAGATCCCAACAGTGGTTATTATAAGATCAGTAATAAGTACCTCTCCATACCAAGCTGGAACCATGGTTTCGTGGACACCACCCTCAGCTTCCTTCCTTATCCTGGTAAATTCGAAATCCTAGACTCCTGCAATGGTTTGCTCTATTGCCAGCTTGAGGACTCACCATCTTCTGATATCTTTGTCTGCAACCCTGTGGCTCGAAGCTGGACTTTACTTACTAATGTAAACCTACACCTCTTCGACTCTCTATTCCTAGTTTTTGATCCAAAGTTCTCTCTTCAATTCCAACTAGTTGGAGTCCAAACAAATGGAGGATCTTCATGTGTTGAGCTGGAGAAGTTCTCTTCTCAAACTTGCAGCTGGGAAAAGTTTCAAGTGTCTACTAAAATTGGTACCAACTTTATCCCGCACAGTCGAAGAGTTTACTTGAATGGCATAATTCATATTGTTGCTAGTAAGAGACATATGGTCGCCATTGATCTTGACAGCATGGTTTGTAGGAGGATTGAGATGCCTGTGATCACACCACTGATAAGGAATGCACTGCTTGGGAATTTAACAGGGAGCTTGCATTATGCTGATAAAAGAAACAAGGAGATGAATGTATGGATGTTGAAGGATTATGAGAGTGGTGAATGGGTGTTGAAACATAGTGTTGTGTTTGAGGTTGGGTTTAATGTTATGGCTTTTCATCCAGAGATGGACATTGTTTTCCTGAGAATGTTCAATAATAAGATCATGTCTTACAAGATGAGCAATGGTGAGTTGAAGGAGGTTTGTAAATTGATGCACAGGAGCATGCGGGGGTTCTTTGTTTTCTCTCCTTTTTTTGGTGAGGATGTTTTGGAGAATAAATTTGGTGCTTGATTGTCTTTATTTTGTGTTTGTATTTGTTGGACAAATTGCATTTATTTGTGCCTCTGGTCTTATTTTGCTACATTTTGCTACATGTATGTGGCTTCGTTTTAGCCTTGTTTGTTAATAATTCAGTGTGTTTATGAAGAGTATTATTAACTTTTCCATTCTAATATTTGGGGCGCAAAGTACGTTATAGTTTTTTTTTTTTTTTTTTTTTTTTTGTATGTCACGCACTTCGTTTATAGCTAACCCTGCATTGGGAGAGGATTAAATATTTGAACTTCTGACTTTTTTATGAGAGTCAAATGTTTTAACTGTTTGGTCGGTCATTGTGACAAGTGACAACATGTTAGAGTCTAAGATCGAAAAATCTATTTAAATCAAACAATAAGAAATTTTTTTGAGAATTTGTGGTGTTCATAGAAAAATCAATCCAATAGTCCTAATCATAGATAGTGGTGTCAAATGGGCTAATACGCCCGGCGAGACCCTATCTAGGAGCGGCACAAGACCTGTGTATTTTAGGGCCCACCTACCCTTTGGACACCTACCCTTTGGACAATCCAAAATGAAGCACGGACTTTAAATTTTAAAACCCAAAATTGTTATGAAAGTTTATTGTACATATTAGTTTATTCGATTATATTATTAAATATATTCAGATTTTACCAATCTGATTTTAAAAAAAATAAAGGGGAATGAGATCACTATAGTCATAATTTTTTTTTAAATCAAATAAGAAGTCAATAGCTCAAACAATAGATTTTTACAAATATCTTTTGAAATATATTATATAAAAATCAAAAGGTAAAACAATAATTTTCACAAATATTTTCTAAAATTATAATTTTCACAAATATTTTCTAAAAATATAATTATTTATACTATATAAACAAATTTATAATATATCAGTATGCCAAATAATAAATTTTTACAAATATTTTTCTTAAAACTATTTTTTTAGACTATTGATATTAATTTGTAAAAAAAAAAATTTTTTAAATCAAAATAAAAACCAAAAGTAGAGAGAGAAATGGAGGACCCGAGATCAAATCCCATGTCAATTAGTACTGGATCCCTTGGGTAGGGGGTTTGTCTCGGGGAGGACCTAAGATCGAATCCCATGTTTGTGTAAAGTGAGGGCATAGATAGCGTTGAGCTTGCAGTTGCGCTCTACACAAATTGTTGTGTATTTTAAAAAAGCTCTAAACAAAAATATGTTTAGTTAGCACAAAATTATTACCATGCTTTTTTTTTTATTGTATATATATATATATATATATTAAAATTAGATAAAAAAAAGAGAGGAGGGCAATATAGAGACATAGTCATAATTTTATTTTTAGATAAAGTAAAAAGTCAATAGCTCAAACAATATTTTTTAAAAAAAAAAATATATTTTTTAAATTATTAATATTAATTTGTAAAAAAATTATTTTTTTTTACAAATTAAAATTAAAAATTAAAAGAAATTAATAATTAAAAGGAGAGAGGGGGAATAGAAAAAGAAGCGTTTCACGGTGGAAGAAAGCGTTTTGAAAACGTTTCAAAAACAGTTGAAAATATAAAATTATTATTATTTTTATTTTTTTTAAATTTGTTGTAAAAAATTTTTAAAAATAAAAATAAAGTGTAAAATATATTTTCTCAGCTTTGTTTCTAAAATATGAAATTAACAAAAAGAAATTAGCAACAATGTTAAGCACTCTAGTCTCTAACTAATCTCCGTTTTTCAAGAGCAACGAGACCGCGGGACGACTTAACTAAACTCGAATCGATTACGTGGCAACTTGATAGCTATATACGCGCTTTCCCGACTTCAATACACGAAGAAGCCCCGTTTGACGTTCTTCTCTCTAATCGCTGGCGAAAGCTTCACAGAGAGAGAGAGAGAGAGGAGAGAGAGAGGGGTAATGGCGCTGTGCTCATGCTTCGGCCCATCAAAGGCAGAGAGGAAGGAGGCAGAGCGCCTCGAGTCGCAGGAAGCGCGCGCTAAAGCCGCGGATGCAGCCCAAAAGAGGTACCTTTGTTTCCCATCTCAATCTATAAACCCTTTCTGATCCTTTCTATGAAAAGGAGTATTTGGGGACCTTGATTTGAATTGTGGATTTGGGTTTCTTGAATTTTATTGGCGATCTTGAATTTTGAGAAAGATTGTGTTGTGTTTTTCCAAGTAAAGGCTGAATTTTTAGGGATTTCTCCTTGAAGGCAAGAGCAGTTTGAGAAGTCGGCTGTTGGGAGGGCTGCACGTTCGCAAGTGGTGGCTGCGTCAAAGCAATCCAATTCCAACAACAAAGGAGAACCAGTTCTTCAGGTTCCCTTTCTTTTGGCTTAATTCATTGCAGCAATTGGAAAGATTGTTTCTTTATATATATATATATTTGTTGAATCGGAATCTTTATTTGGTATTATGGGTGCAGTGGCGAATAGGATGAAGAATAGAGAAGTGCTTCTTTGATTATATCTAATCATAGTGTGGTAAGTTTGTGAAATTTTTATTGTTTTTCAATTCATCTGTTATTGCCTTCTTGTTGATTTACTTGAAGCTATTTGGTAGTTTGATGGGTATCATTTAAGTATATATTACTTGCACTTGTGATGTAGAACCTCGGGATTTCATTATGTATTTGGTAAATTATGACAAACAAAATATTGGTTTTGTTTCTGCAGAGGTTCTTTAAACTGATCTTGGGGGAGTTTCATTGTTTAGAAGGAGGGACTTTAAATTAAGATACGACAAAATAAGTCTTAGGGAGGAGTGGTTATATTCTAATCATGCTTGTGACGTAATAAAGAATGAGGTATTGCATTTTCTTAGGAAGGCGATGAAATGGCTTATATGTTCGAGCAAGTGCCATCAAAGGTAGGGAGGATTCTTCAATGGAAAGAATCATTTTAGTTGAAGATAAAAATGAAGAAATGATGACTAATGATGACTAATGATAGAAGTCAAACTTAGGGGATTAATATTCCTCATGTGCTACTTATAAAGAAATGGACAGAAATAGATCGATTAATTGAATCTTAACAAAACTAGGAAGGTCCAAGCAATGATGTGATATTGCCTTATGAAAATACAAATTTAGACTATGTGCAACTTGTTGCTTGTAGCAATTTAAGTAATTTCTTGTCTATCATTTCCAATCTTAAAAACCTGCTTATACACAGTGGAGGTTTTGTTTGCACAAATGGCCTATCAAAAAATGGAAACAATAGAAAAGTTCTTGTTGATGTTGTATATAGACCTTTATAAGCTTGAAATTGATTGTGGAAATGATTAGAGATGGTTTATACTGATCTGCGTATGTATGTACACCGGCAAGCTTATATGACTGTCAGAAATAATTCCTTCCATCACAAGTGACAGGTTGTTCTTAGCATATGTTGAATGAGACAAAAAGGTGGGTATGACTGACACTTATCTCATAGCTTTTGGTGTGAAGTTGCATGAATTCCTCTATATCCAAGTGTCACATTTTGCATGGTGTTTGGGTAAAATTTATAGCTTGAGATATTTTTCAAACCTTTTTTGATCATGTTAGACTATATTGCTCATAGACGGAGAGTAATCTCATGATGTAGGTATAAACATTTTGTGCTGTAGTTATGCGTTCCATTGGAAATTTTAGAGGTGATGCACTAAAGATCTTAAATTCTTTGTAGTTCAATGATATTGGAACTAGTGATGATCGACACAAACTAATTCGAAATTGAGGAATAGTATATTATAGTTAAATGCATGAATATTCTCCATCCTTACAAAGTGGTGTGAATCTTCCATTGGCTGCTGCTAAAATGCTACATTGCTTCAAGGCTTGATTGCAATAGCGATTTCTTCGAAGGATATGATATCTCAAATTCACCATCATCGATCTTCTAGCATGCAACAATATATAAAATTTATGACTTGGGAGACATGTAAACTTTTGAAAGGATGAAATATAAAAAGTTGGTATGTTGGAAGTGAGCTAACTGATTCAGCAACAAGCCATTAGTCCCAACTATTTGGGATCAACTACATGAATCCTATCCCTTCCACACTCCTAGAGGGCCAAACTACTAGATAAACCAATCTCAGACATATCATTTGTGAAGCTAAATGATTATTGAATAAATATTTCAAATGTGGAAATACGTTTATGAGTTTTTGTTGCTCAGCTACATGAATCCTTTCCCTTCCACACTCTTAGAGGGCCAAAGTACTGGATAAACTAATCACAGATATATCATTTCTGAAGCTAGCTGATATTGAATAAATATTCCAAATGTGGCAGTACATTTACGAGTTTTTGTTGCTCAGATATTGTGATTGTGCTTTCGGGATATGATATAAAATCATCTTTTGCTTTCTTAATGCAACAGTTGTTCTTGCATGTTTTGAATTCAAAACTAATATTTTCCACCTTTTCTTTTCAGGTTGAATAACAGGCATTATAATTCACAAGACTAGTAAGGCTGGTTGGACTAGTCTATGCACATAATGCAGTTCAGATCATATGTTTTTGTCAAACTATGGCAGCTGCTTTGTACTTGTGAATAATATAGCTATATTTGACTTATCTTCTAGTGATGCTTGAACAAGCATCGTTGTGTCAATGTAATTATACTATACATGACTTCGTATAGAGTTGAGTGTTTGATATTAAGCTGTGTTCAGAAAACCTAAGTTTCTCAAGGGTCATAGTCCATGAAAATTATCTGCCATATTGAAATTCAGAGAACAATAGTTCAAAATGCTGACAGAAGAAATCAATTGCCATATTGAATTTCAGAGAACAATAGTTTAAAATGCTGACAGAAGACAGCAATTAAAAAAGGATTTCTGACAATTCCTCATATATCAAAACTCAGTCATTTATAGTAATCTTTCAGTACATCAGCAAGGAGACAAACACAAATGAGCTGAGAGAGCATTGTTATTCCAGCCTTCTAAAGGGTGACAAATAGCGAAATTCGTATTCAGTATTGAAAGGAAAAGCTGTCATCCTTCAGACTGTCCTCCCTCCATATTTCTAGGATCTCTGAGGCTGTTGGCAAATCTGAGAAGTGAGAATGTTCATGGGACAACAAATTTCCGTCGACCTCTGTATCAGATTCATCCGAGCTTTCATACAAAATCGGTTCCAAAATTTTGTCATCAGTTCCAGAAGGCAAGCTGGAATCAATCTTATTGTCTGATTCTTCATGGAGTGTGATTAAACAAGACTCCAGATTGTCATTCTTTTCAGTTGCTCTCTGAGGAAAATTAGGTAGCATCTTCTCAAAACTCTTCAAATTCTCTTCTGGTGGATCAGCAAGCAAGTTATATGCTGAATTATAGCTTGAATTTGGGTTACGGGAGGTGTTCTCTAGTGGCGGCTCAGTGATGGACTGCAGAGCTTTTAAGAAATTAGGAACAGGATCTTCCATCACAAGGTCACTTTCATTGAGATTGTCGCACAGGTTTGACAATGTCTCAGTGCTGAGTCGATCCTTGTTTATCTGGAAGAGGTTCAACCATTGATTTTCATCGACTTGCATTGAAGCATGCGCCATGCTGTTGATAAGAACGACAGTTTTCTGAAAGTTTTGATGCGCAATGGTCTGGCATATCAATTCAATGAAGAAGGAAATATGAGGAATTTCTCCTGATTCTAGCACAGTGTCAAATGCATGCTCCAGAAGATGCCACTGCAAAAGAAACAACATGATCATTAGGTGTTCTTAGTGCAAAAATTCGTTTAACAAACAATTTTCATAAGACTAAATACAACCAGCCAGTTCATGGCACACCAATAACAATGAAGGTACGCGTAACATGATGTGATTAGTTGAAGAAGAAAATAAGACCCAAGAACTTTTTTGCAACATCATACAAAAAAAAAAAAAAAAAAAAAATGGAGCTCTGTAACTAGGTTTTGAAGCAATCATAAAACTTAGATTCGCTTGCCTTGTAGACTATCTAGCATACCATATAACCAGGAATGAGGGGCCTTATCTTTGGTCATCATCATTCTTTCATCACAGAAAGAAGATTAAAGTTTTCATAATGTTTTTTTAACCAAGGATATGAATAATATTAGTTTTATATATGGGAAATTAATGATTGCAACTTCTACAGTTTCTTAATCGATTGTGCTAGTCAGTATTTTTTTTTCAAGACCAAGACACCACACTATAAGCACTTTAGGCTAGTTTTACACTACAGCCTGCAGATGAACATGAAAATATGTGCACAAACTACAAAGTATTTACAATGTACCTTTCCAGCTCGGGAGGCTTCAACCAATATGCCCGCATGTTTCTTTAGATCAAGCTGGTAGCCATATAGAGCCATCTCCCTGTACACATACTCAAAATACTCCCATTGGTGGGCAGATGCAGATATCTCAAGCATCGAGCTGTATGTATATTCATCTGGCTTAAATGACACATTGCCAGCAGTTTCCAAACCAGAAACATTCTTTTCAATGGACTCAAACAACTCTTTTGCTTCAGTAAACATGTCACCGCGCCCATAAGCTTTCAACATGGCATTAATGGTTCCAATATTAGGAGTGCAGAGATGATTCATATGCTCAAAAATTGAGATACAATCACTGATGTATCCGCCATTCATAGCAGACAGAATCAAGCCAGTGAATGTCACTTCCAATGGCTTAGCGTAAGGAAGCCTTCCTAGCTTTTCAACCTAAATGTATGGCATACACAAATGTCAAAATGATGCAAAGGAAAAATTATATGTGATTCTGGAGTCAAGATAATGATAAAATACATACATGTCTAGCACATGCCTAGAGTGAACCATGGTTTATAGAGCAGCACAAGAATGTACCTATCAACTATGGAGTAAATCCTTGCACTGGATTATACTTCGTAGTTGATGAGAACATCTTTGGGCTGTTGACACTATCTCAATTTCTATGATGCCAAATTATGTCTTCAAGCAAAAATCTAATATTGGACAAGTATGACCACAGGTAATTCAGCACAAACCTCCATGATGGCTTCCTGCCATCTCCCTTTGTTACACAAGCAACATGCTAATTCATAATATACACTAGCTACTCCAACAACTCCTCGTTTTTCCATATCCCTCACTGCTTTGATGGCTTCATCAACTTTGCCCTCCTCCCAGAAGGCTCTCACAAGAACTGCAACATCAAATAAAGAATGCAGAAGGCTATCAGCACATTACTAAAGATATAAGACAGGTACGGACCAAAAGTTTTGAAAGTTTACAAAAACAACCTTTATAAGTTAATGCCTTTGTTGCCAGGCCATTCTTTTGCATTTTTTCAAAAAAGTAATGGACCAAGTCATATTTCCTCGATTTCAGCATCACCTTTTAACAAGCACTTCCTGTTAAGACTAAAATGCAGATATAAACTCAGACAGAAAAAGTACTAACAAGAATAGCTAGCATACAAAGAAGTTATTGGTATTCCATCTATCTAGGCGGCTCCCTCAGTTACTTCACAAATATCAAGTCAGAACTCAAATAACTACACCAGGGATCAGGTGTTAATTTCACTAGGGGCTAATAACTGTTAAGAAATTAAATATGGGCCCAAACAGATTACACAAAGGATCTCCCAATGTAATGTTCCTAGTGTGAAGCTTTAAAATCATTTAAATTGTTCCCTGTTTCGTAAGTCTAATTAACCACATCAGCACAGTAAGCAACGACAATATGAAATATAGCTTTAAACTGTTATTCCTCGAGGATTAATTCTCCAACCAGTGAATGTAATTAATTTTGTTCTGTTCTTTTACAAACTCATTTCTATTTGGAACCCACAAGCTATTGGAATCTTGGAGATCTGATCAGGAATCAAACAAATGACAATTGATATCAATTATGCATAGTTTTGGAAAAACTTTTGGAACACTTCTCATAATACTTGAGGCCTACTTTCTTGTTTGTACTTGCCCAGTTATACTAGATACATTGTTCCAAATGAAAAGGATGATAAAGTTCATTCCCTTGGCTTTTTACTGCCCTTAATGGACCAAATCATGGTATGTACATTATGATATTCAGGGGTTATGTTTTCCTTGCATAAAATGATCAGAAAAAGAAACAGTCCTCACTGCTGTCTTCCTGCAGGTTATTGGCAAGGAGATTAATTGTGTTGTACTATTTCTGTTGATTTTCACTAAAAGAGTAGCTAGCTTGAACAATAATATACCGCAAAGAGTGAAGCAGACACATTAGTTTCTAAAGCTAATGATAAACCCATCTCTTAGAATGTGACTATCAGATGAAACAAATCAATTGAAAGGGTCGTATTCCCCGTTGGTCATGATGTCTAAACTTTCTAACAAGTAATTTTATTATAAAGAGAAAACAGTTGAAAAAAAAATACATTTTTAAAATAATATCAAATAGAAACAACTTCATAATAGTACAAAAGTTCATATCATAAAAGATAATACTTGATCTGTATGAGTTGCTTCAAGAATGGTGTTAGCTGTATGCTGACTATAATGATATACCTCCATAGCTAATCCATAAGTTGCTCCATTTGGTTTTAGACCCATACTCCTGATTTGCTTAAAAATCCAGAATACTCCTTTCCACTGATGGGTTGGAACACAGGCATTGAGCAACTAGAAACAAATAAATGCCATTGTAAGTGTACAAAAGGATGCATATATATTGTTCAATGATTTTTTTTTCAACATGAAGAAAAAACACTAGCAGAAAATTTCATTGAAGGTCTCCTCACAGCATTGAATATGACAATGTCAGGTTCCAAACATGGGTCCCAGTCTTTGTGCTTCATAATCTTAATTTTTTTGGAAGGTTTTTGCCTCATGCATTCAATAATGCTGATCAGCTCTTTCACCAAACCAGCTTGGCCCAAGCTAACAGCAATGGCGTGGAATGCTGCCATATCGGGAAACAGATAACTATCATCCTGAAAGTTGTATTACATCAAGATTATATATTAAATGACAATATGCATGAGAAGAATTATGTGAACCTATCTATCAGGAGGAAACTATATATATATATTCAAAGAGCAAACTAAGTGATGTTTAAGAAAAAGAGAAAAAATTCATACTCGCATAATATTAAAAATACGAAGAGCTTCACTTGGATTTCTTCCCTTACCAAGAATTGCCAAAAGCTTTGTATACACATATCTGCAAAACCCAAAAGGAAAAAAAAGGGCAGGAACTTATTATTGTTGCTTCCTCAGTCCACAATCATATACATTCTTATCCATCCATAAACCCAACAACAGGTCAAAAACAAACTTCACCTGCTTTTATGATATCTGTACTTCTTTTCATTGTAAACCCATTCTACAACTGACAACGCATGCCTCCAATTTCCAAGAACTTCAAAACCTTCAAGTAATCTGAGAAGATTCTCTTCTGAAAAATACAATCCTGACTGCTTCATCAGCCTCGGAAACTTCCAATCTTTCATATTTAAGTCCATCTTGGTCAGCCTGCCCAACAATTATACAATTTAGCTGCTAGAACATATGAACCATATAAACGCAGAAAACTGAAAACCAAACACTACTGTCCTAGAAAATGGAAATAGAGTACAGAGAGATTGAAAATTTTCTACTCGTATTACTGATATGTAGTCCAATGAAAGCACGATAACAAGTGATATGCAGCCTAATGCAAAGAGAAATCCAATAAAAATCAAACCTTTCTATCAGCCATTTGATCTTCTCCTCATCCCCCACCAAACCTTTGGGTGAAGATTTTTTCCATTCCATCACCCTTTCATCCCCACTAGCTTCCTCAACATCATCATCCAACAACCACTCATATTCAACTCCATTCCTCTTCTCCAGCATCTCCCTCAGCTCCACCAAGTGCTCCCCTTTCAGCCTCCCATCACCTAAATCCTCCTCACCATATCTCCAAATCCCTCTCAAATCAACAGCCTTCAATCTCTCCCACGGTCTACCAGACATCACCAGAGCTCCTTCCCGCCTCTTCTCCACGTCCGCCTTGAAAGCCCCGTATTCTGCGCGGGCAGCACGGAACCGAGCCTCCTCTTCAAGAATTTGCTTCTGAGCATCAGAGAGTCTGGGAGATTGGGCGTTCAGGGCTTGTTTCTTAGCTTTTCGGCGGGATTTCTGGAGCTCCTTCTTGCGGAGGGTGTGGAGGATCTTGGGCGTCGGTTCCACGCCCTTGCGGAGGAGGCGTTGTCTGATGACCTCGGTCTTGGGATCCAAAGGCTTCGCTTCGCAGCGAGGAAGACGAAGGCATGGAGGCGCGAGCGCCATTGAAGAACAGTGAAGGTATCGAGTTCTCCCTTTCTCTTATCTGTTTTTTTTTTCAGATAAGTCCTTGTTATTTATTTTAATTTACAAACAACTTTATTTCTAAATGTATTAAATCCAATAATAATAATAATAATAATATATTAATATTTATAAAACTGCTATTTGAATTTAAACGAGTTTTCAGTTAATAGAATTACAAATCTATATATTTAAAAATTAATTAAGTAGTAAATAATAAAATATAATGGGATTTTAAGTCAGTGTGAGTTTGGGACTTGCAGTTCATATATGGTGCATCGTATAAATTGGATAAAAATACGAGAGTGGATGAGCAACCTACTCCATTGATTATTTGCGTTTGTCGTATTTATTAAAAAAAATTAGGGGCACTCCATCATTCTAATTATTATTTACCTTTTAATTAAATTAATCAAAATCTTCATATTATAAAAATAATGGGAAAGTTCATTTATACTAATGCTGACCTATTTTTGAATCAACCCAAAAATAAATAAATAAATAATCCAACGCTTGTAACCATAGACGGTTGATATTAAATCCTGGCGTCTGATTTTTATTTTTTTTTTTAATCTGGACCATTCATCACTTTGATACAAATCAACGGTTCAAAATGAAGAGCTAGAAAATATGGTTAATCTAGACCGATCATCATATGTATCGTAAGCAAAGCCATAGATCTAGGATCCCATCCGTTCATTTACATCAAGATCGATACCCGAAAGATCCACCGTCCATACAAAAACGCAAATCTCGAGGCAACAATACCAGCGGCTATAAGATCATCGTCTTAGGGTTTTTTCGACTCTCCACCCTCGCGCCGAAACCCTAGGCAGTAGAGACCAGAGCAGCGGCCGAGGAGCTCCAACAATGGCGGTCGGGTGAGTTCTCGACCATTGCTCAATCTTCGTTGATGTTTGGATCTCTTTGCTTCTATTGTTGACATAGTGTTCTTCGTTTCTGATCTCGCTGTGCTTGACTTCCAGGAAGAATAAGCGTATTTCGAAGGGGAAGAAGGGAGGCAAGAAGAAGGCGTATGGATAGATCCCATCTATCGCTTTCTAAAATTTTTGTGTTGGTTTTCTTCTGTTTTGTTGGATCTCTGATGTTTTCGGTCTCTTGTTTGCAGCGTCGATCCTTTCGCAAAGAAAGACTGGTATGACATCAAGGCGCCGTCGGTGTTCAGCGTGAGGAACGTCGGGAAGACCCTTGTTTCTAGGACTCAGGGGACCAAGGTTTGCTTTCGATCCCTTGTTTTTTTCCCCTTTTGTATTAGATTGATGTGGCGTGATAATCTCATACTTGAGATCTTTCATAACCCTAGATATGTTTTGCCCATCCTGGTTCTAGTGGAGACAAAATTATGGCCTTTCAGCGTTTTCTTCGTGAACAAAAAACTAGTATATGAGTACTAGATGTCGGTTTATCTTAATTTAAGTGTTCTGAAAGATTTATATAATATTCATTGATCCTGTATGAATTTTCTGTTTTAGTTAAAGTATGTGATATCTTTGTTGCGGTTAAATTATTATCTTAAGCTTCAGTTCTGTGCTTTGCAATTGCATTGCATGTCATCAAAAAAATTGGATTTTTATGGGAAATAATGAGCATTGATAAGTGGATTATATTTGCACAACATCTTAACCTGTTGATGCTTTTGTTATAATCATGTAAATGTCATGGATTTGTTGTGGGCTGGAGGTTAATGTCAATCTAAAGTTGTAAAATAAATAAAGGCGTTGAGTGATGGATGTCGCAAGATTTAATGGGTTCTCAAATGTGTAGTGTTGGAATTGTTTTTCTTAGCAGTGATACTCTTGTTTTTATTGGTTCTCATAGTTCGTGGATTTGTTTTCCCAAATGAATTTGTAGATGTTGCTAGCTGATATATAAAGGTTGCGTGATTTTTGTCCTGATAAGTAAAAGTGTCTAGAAAGAAGGCTAGAAGATATACATGGTTTTATTCTGTTAATCTCTGGCTTTCAGTTTTCCTACCTAACCCTTTCTCCAGAGTAAACATGTTAAAACTTTGAAATGAATACTTAAACAATGTTTGTCCAACTGGTTGTACATGCTGTTTGCCATGTTCAAGTGGCATTCTTGGCTGAATGAATATCTTTTTCTTTTTTGCTTTTGTTGTGGAACTGATTATGACAAGTGTCATGTATGCAATCCATTTGTGTTGTTTATAAATTAACAAATTTTCCTGATTCTATTGTTTCACTGGAAAAGACGATTGTTACATTAATACTACATTTTCTCTTCTGACAGTAATCGGATGTCTTACCTTCCTTTCATCCAAGTAAATGATTTCTCTTATGTTCTTTCTTTCCATAATCAATGTGCAATTTTGCCTTACCACATCTTTAGTATCATGGCATTGAGTTTATTATGTTAACAATTCCTTTCTTGTCATTCTAGATTGCATCTGAGGGTCTAAAGCACCGTGTGTTCGAAGTTTCGCTTGCTGATCTTCAGACTGATGAGGATCAGGCTTACAGAAAGATCAGGCTACGTGTGGAAGATGTTCAGGGGAAAAATGTCCTCACAAACTTCTGGGTATGTTTTGGTGTGTGGCAGTCCCCAGAGCACTTATGTTTTGCCACATTCTTAATCTTCTTTTCCCTCATTTTTCTTCAGGGGATGGACTTCACCACTGACAAGCTTAGGTCATTGGTTAGAAAGTGGCAGACCCTTATTGAGGCTCATGTTGATGTTAAGACTACAGACAATTACACCCTAAGGATGTTCTGCATTGCCTTCACTAAGAGGCGTCCAAACCAAGTGAAGCGCACTTGCTATGCCCAAACCAGCCAAATTAGGCAGGTTAGTGCATTATCCAGTAATTGTCAAGTGTTGGCTTTGCATGGTTAATTTATTTGAAGATTAACACTACTAACTTTTTTATTTTTGTCTAATCTTCAGATACGTCGTAAGATGAGAGAGATAATGGTTAATCAGGCTACATCTTGTGATCTCAAAGATTTGGTACAAAAATTTATTCCTGAGGTGATTGGGAAAGAGATCGAGAAGGCTACTACAAGCATCTACCCACTGCAAAATGTTTTCATTCGCAAGGTCAAGATCCTGAAGGCCCCTAAATTTGACCTTGGAAAGCTTATGGAGGTACTTGTGATGGTTTCATGTTAAATTATCTGATTTGTTATGCAATTCATATGGGATAATATCTTAATACATTCTTTTTGGACAATTTTCTCATGGATTTTATATTGCAGGTCCATGGGGACTATAAGGAGGATTTGGGAACCAAAGTCGAACGGCCCGCCGATGACCTCGCTGCAGAAGGTGAAACAGAAGTAGTTGGAGCATAAATTGAGTTGGCTTTAATCTAATTTAGCATAGTAGAACTACTTATGCTCTACTTTTATGTCTTTCGGTAATGAATGCTACTTGTTTTTGGCAGTTTTGTTGTTTATCCTTTTATTTTAAAGATGAGTTGAATTGGTTGTCTTTGAATTCAATGTTGAGACATTCTGGTTAAGCGTATTATTCATATTCGTACTGTCTGATATGATGTGATCTTTGTCTTTTACATTTGTTCAGGCTTTACTTAAAAATCTGTGAATTTGTTCGAGTGTTTTGAACCATTGTGCGTTCAAGAAATGATTCAACTACTAGAACATTTCAGCAGCATTTTCTGAAGGTATTGTGGGCTTTCATGTGGGTGATTGAAGTATGTTTGCTTGTGAATATCTTGAATTCTTTGGTAATTTGGTTTTCTTGCTTGCTTTGATATACTTGTGCATGATAAGCCCTTGGGGTTACTTCTGTAGTTTACATCAAAGCTGATGTTATTTTTTAGAAGCATACAGTAAACTTCATAAAATTGAAATTGCTCTTATACAATTTGATGACAGTATCAATAACAATTTGTTGTTGTCCCCGTTGTTGGATTTTGCCTTATTGTTATAATCAGAGGTTGTATTCGAAAGATAGATTTGATGTGTGTGTTTTTTTTATTTCACTATGTTATTTTTTGAAGGGTTTTTAAACTTGTCTATTGCTTTTATGGAGATTTATTTTAAAATATGATTTAGGTATGCTTGTCTCTCATGTTTAAGTTTACTGTTTATGGTTTTGGTTGATATATTTCTCAGTGTTTTGTATTTATCATTTCTTATCATTTGTTGTTTATTATTTATTTATTTTTTTTGGAGAAACATGAAGAAATCGTCCAGCATGTGTTATGTGTTGGATTGAATAGATTGTTTGATTAGAAGCTAAATGTTGGATTTAATAGATTGTTTGATAATATGCTGACTCACGTACGTTAAGCTAAATCTTTATGAACACAATAACAAATTGATCAACCTTTTGGTTTCTTATTGATGGAGACGTGTATGACCTGGGCTGATTATATTTTTAATATTTAGATTAAATGATAATAATTAGTTAAATTGTGTAATATAAGAAAATTCTAAGGTTTGTTTGGATTGGTTTCTTAATTTTTTTTTTTTCAGTTTAGTAAAAGTGTTTCTCGAAAGTAATTTCAGTATTTTTTTTTATATTTTGTGTTAGATTAATTTTTTTATAAAAGCAGAAGTTGTAAAAATAAGTTAAAAATCAGTTTTTTTAGAAGTTGGTCATGACTAACTTCTGAAAAAAAAAATTGTTTTTCAGCTTTTGCAGAAAAGCCAATACAAGTAACTTTCTTTGAACTCAGAAGCACTTCTGGGTTTTTCAAAAGCTAATCCAAACAAGTCTTTGATTTCTCAAAAAATTATTTTTTTTTTCAGTTTAGTAGAAGTGCTTCTTCAGAAAAAGTTAAACGTTTTTTTATATTTTGTATTTGAATTAGTTTTTTTGTAGAAATAGAAGCTGTAAAAATAAACTAAAAAACATTTTTTTTTAGAAGCTGGTCATGACTAGCTTAGGAAAAAAGCTATTTTTTAGTTTTTTTTTACAGCTTCTGCTTTTACAGAAAAGACAATACAAATAACTTTTTTTTGAGTTCGTAAGTGCTTAATTTATAAAAAAACATTTTTGGGTATTCCAAAAACCAATACAAACTCATAAGTAACCCGGAAGTGCTTAATTTATAAAATCTAGTTGCATTGACTTTACTTCTCTATTATAGGTGCAGTTTGGAATTCAAACCCTATGTCGTTTGGTTAAAGCGCATTGGCGGGATAATCAATTCATGTTTTACAAATTTCCTATATAATATAAAAATTATATAATAGTTTTATAAATTTTTTAAAAAAAATCTTTATTATCATCACCCCATTTTACAAAATATAATATAAAATAAAATAAATTTTTTATTATCTCTAATAAAATTTTAAAATTAGGAAAAACAATTAAAACAGATAAGTTTATTACTTATAATATAAATATAAATAAAATAAAATAAGTATTGCCAATTGGTTTTTTTTACAAATTAGTATAAATAATTTAAAATTATTATAATTTTAGAAAAAACATATTTATACAATTTTATTATTTAATTTCCTGACATTCAATAATAAATTGGTTATATAGTCATAAAAAATATTGTAAAAAATAATTATTCTACAACTTGATTTTCTATATATATATATATACTATTTTGTCTCTTTCACTTTATACATTTACTCAATAAAAAAAAATCATTTTCATCTTAAAAAAATATTTAGCCCCTCTTAAAATACTTTTTCGGCCCCACCTCTACTAGGTAAGAGCAGAGATTATACACAATTTCATTTTTATAGGAGTATATATGTAAAATAAAAAACACTTATATATTTAAATATTTTCACCAATAAGTTGGGATGCAAAAGCAAAATAAAAAAGTTTTCATTATTGGACTTTCTCATCTAACGGATGCGGGTTCCAACCGCAAAAACCAATAACCCGATAACAAACAAACCCCGGGAAAGATCCCAACTGCCAGAAATTTCCGGGGGTCCTCAACATTCCTTTTTTTTCTTTTCTTTTTTTAATTTTTATTCTCTTGTTCATTTACATTCATGTTTTTTTACCTCAAATTCTTGTAAATGATAATTAATCTCTAGCATTTTTTTCAAATTATTATTTTTATGTTGAATTAGAGATTCATAAGCTTCAAATGTCATGAACTTTCAAAGCTTTAGCCTCCTTCAGTTGAGAAATTCTGGTAATCTCTCCACTTTGATTTTAAACTTTGATTAATTCTTTAGTTTATTATTGTTTGAATCCAAATAAATTTGGTGTTTTTTCCCCTCTGTTATCTGTTGTTTAGGTACCACAAGATGTTTGATTGCGGTTCCAAAGCTCAGTTCATGGATGGCCACAAAGAGAAATTTGTAAGGTGAGTCTGATTTTGGAAAAAAATTTAATTACTTTTTTAATCTTTCAACCATTTCTTCAATGGATGCATTGTTGTGATTTTATGTTTAATGGAGTTTCATTCAAGTATTCAATTTTAGATCATTTGTTCATTGTTATTGAATTAATCTTTTAACCACAGAGATATGATATGAAGAACTTGCACAATTGTTTTATGCTTATCAATTTTCATCCATGTCAAATGAATAAATTTAATCTTCGATGATTTTACTTTATGTTATTGAATTGTTTGTTGTTTGATTGATGTCTTTAATGGGTAGGTTGGAGGATTCAAGTCCAAGATTATCGGTTACCTCTGATATAGGCAGAATGAAGAAATGTCGATTTAGTATCGAGGCCTTAGGCCTTAGATCAGTCAAAACATCAAAGTCCTTTAAAAGGGGTGTTCTTAAGGGCTCCGAAGGACTTAGATCACTAGGCAGATCACTTCGGTTCGGAGTTGCTAGAGCTGTTTTCCCTGAAGACCTTGAACAATCTGAGAAAAAAATATTCGATCCTCAAGACAAGTTCCTTCTCAGGATGAACAGATTCTTTATCATATTATACATTTTTTCATTTGCCGTCGATCCGCTGTTCTTATATCTCCCTATAGTCGATAAAGACTCTAATTGTTTCAACATACATGGAGATTTAGCTATTGCAACAATCACATTACGGACATTGATCGATTCTTTATATCTAGTTCGTATAGCTCTCCAGTTTCGTACCGCATACATTGCTCCATCGTCTCGGGTATTTGGTAGAGGTGAGCTTGTAATTGATCCTCAACAAATAGCCAATCGATATCTTAAGCATAATTTCATCTTCGACTTTCTTTCGGTACTACCTCTGTCTCAGGTTGGCTGAATTTTTACTCTTTAACTCTAATTGCTATTAATCACTTTTGTTTGTGGATAAATTTGACATTCTTACCATTTTACAGATTGCTATTTGGAGATATTTTCTCACCTCGGATGTTGCCGATACAAAAAGAGCACTAGGCTATATTTGCTTTCTCCAAATTATTCCGAGATTTATTCGAATAATTCCATTGATGAAAGAGATGAGAAGAACTGATGGTTTCTTTGCTAGTAGTCCATGGGCCGGTGCTCTATACTATCTTGCGTGGTTTATGCTTGCAAGCCATGTATGTCTCTCTTTAATTCTTGTTTCTTTCTTTTAATCTGATAAATGGAGATTCTTATTAGTTTGATTGATGAGTAAGCGCATTCGGTGTTACTCGTGTCTAGGCATGTGGTGGATTTTGGTACTTATTTGCCGTCGAACGGGAAGATACATGCTGGAATTTAGCTTGTGCAAACAACAGTACCTGCAAAGTGGATTTCTTGTACTGCGGCAATGGCCATTTAGACGGCTTTGATCGATGGCAAAATGTGAGCGGCGAAGTTCTTTCGGCTGAATGCAATGTAGATGGCGATAACCCGCAATTCAATTTCGGTATCTTTGCACAGGCATTTACATCAGGAATAGTTTCAGATAAGAGCTTCACCAACAAATTCTTTTATTGCTTGTGGTGGGGTTTACAGAATTTAAGGTAAGAATTCTCATTTTTGCACTTGTTCGGTTCTTTAATGCAATGCCGATATGAAGTAGTTTATTTCTCATGTATTACTGTCACTGAATGTATTATCTAAACTCTATATTATGATTATGATCAAGAAATTTCAAGTGTTTCTCTTGCTTTAACAATGTATCAACAATATTATTCTTTATGCTTCTGATATTTTCGATATCATTCAATTCACTAAACAACCTGACTGTTTTCTGTTCTCAACAGTACACTTGGTCAGGGGCTTCAAACAACCACATATTATGTGGAGAATGTCTTTGCTATAATTCTTTCGATTCTTGGATTAATATTCTTTTCAATTCTCATCGGTAATATGCAGGTAAACGAAGCTGATGATTTCCCATTTTACACTTGGCTATTCATTGGTAAATTTTAATTCAATGCTGTTTGCAGACTTACCTTCAATCGATGAGCGTACGGGTTGAAGAAATGAGAGTTAAAAGGCGGGACTCAGAGCAATGGATGCATCATCGGTTGCTGCCTCCGGAACTTAGGGAACGTGTTAGGCGATACGATCAATACAAGTGGATGGAGACAAGAGGCGTCGATGAAGAAAGTTTGGTTCAATCTTTGCCCAAAGATCTCCGAAGGGATATCAAACGACATCTTTGTTTGGGTCTAGTTAGAAGGGTGAGTGATCAATGTAGCAAATAACCAATTTTGATATGATATATGTTAGCATATTATTTAGATCCAATTCAACCCAAAAACTTAAGTTTATAAGTTTATAGGACAAGAAACGGAGATTTATATAGTCAAATCAATATTTTCCAAATTAACTGATGTGGGATTATTGATTACCTAATAATATTTATGATGATCAGGTGCCTCTGTTTGCGAACATGGATGAGAGGCTGTTGGATGCAATATGCGAGAGATTGAAACCGAGTTTGTACACACAAAATACATACATTATAAGAGAAGGAGACCCTGTTGATGAAATGTTGTTTGTAATACGAGGCCGGATGGAGAGTGTGACTACCGATGGCGGCAGGAGTGGTTTTTTCAATAGAGGATTACTAAAGGAAGGAGGTTTCTGCGGCGAGGAGTTACTAACTTGGGCTTTAGACCCCAAATCAAGCGCAAACCTCCCATCATCGACACGGACTGTGAGAGCATTATGCGAAGTAGAAACATTCGCATTGAGAGCCGATGAATTGAAGTTTGTAGCTAGTCAATTTAGGCGTCTACATAGCAAACAAGTTCAACATACATTTCGGTTTTATTCACAGCAGTGGAGGACATGGGCTGCATGTTTTATTCAAGCAGCATGGAGAAGGCATACGAAAAGGAAGGCGGCAGAGCAGAGACGGCGCGAGGAAGGGGGTAATTCTAGCCCGGACAGTAATTCCGGTAGCTCTTCTAGTTTGGGTGCAACATTATATGCGTCACGCTTCGCGACGAATGCAATGAGAGGAGTTCAGAAGCAGAGAGCTAGAAGTGGCAGAGGCTTAGTGAAGATGCCGAAGAAGCCATCTGAGCCTGATTTTACTGCAGATGATACTTACTGATACTATAAAGAGTTTTGCAATGTTCACTTGATATTGAGAATTATTGATTGATATATACTATAAAGATTATGAGAATGTATTACATCATGCAATGAATTGTTGAGTGAATGAATTGATAAATTTAAGGGATTGTTCTTCAATTTGATTTTATGTTTTTCTGCTGAAATATGTGAAGAATATTGGAATGTGATTGGCATTCCATGGGCTCATGATTCAAACACAAACTATAAACAAAGATCATGTGTTTTTGTCTGAACTTTTTCAGGGAAAACTCATGAAGGCATTGAAATGTTGTTTTAATAATTCTTTTATTACTTAAAAACATCTTTGAGTTGGTTGTGGTTTTATATTGCAACTTGTATATCAAACAACATATAATTTAAGAGACTAGCTTGTTTGCTTGCATTTTTCTTAGCTGGTGGTTAATTATCACATTTGTTAATGTATAGATCCATTAGAGAAAATAAACTAATTTCATCTGTTAATGTATAAATATCTTTTGCAATAATTACTAACTTGTGAATTAAGTTTATAATCAAAATGATAACATTTTGGGGTCCTTCATGGCCACCAATAACCCTACATTTCCATAGGCCATTGTGTTTCTTTTCTCATGCTATTTTGCATGCTAATCTCATAGCATTGCATTCTTTTAATTTAAAAAATTAAAACTAAAATTAAATAAGATGATTAAAAAAATATATGATAAAGACATAGAACCTATAGAGGTTTTATATATATCATTTATTTATTAAAAATAGATACCATTATATAAAAATCATAGAAGAAAACAATACTTACCTACATTAAAATATGACCAAATGAGGTAACAATGAGCAATAAAATATGTGTATCCATGTTAGAAAATAAATATATATAATAAAAACATTCATAATATAATACACAAATATAAAATAACATCATCATAATATATCTAATGTATTAAATTAGATTTTTTTTTTCTTCTAATTTTAGAGTGCTACTTCCTCTTTCGCTTTCTTAAAAAGATAAAATAAGTAAAGAATATACATGTATATTTTCCATTTGAGATAATAAAACATCATAATAGAATATAGAGATATAAAACAATATTATCCGCATTAGATGTAAATTTATTTATTTTTTCTCTTATAATACTAGCTACTGCTTGCTTTCACTTTTTCAAAAAAGACGATGAAGAATATAAAAAAAAAAATCATTTGAGATAATAAAAAGAATTAAAAGGAATAAAATCAAAGAATTTTTCTTCGCATTTACTACCGACATATAAATAATATATAGTAAATACTCTTCTATATTATTTTTTTAATGAAGAATTGAGTCATACATTTTTGACCCACCAATCAACAAAAGAGCACCAAAAAAAGTTATTGAACTTTTAAGATCATGCATCTAAATGATCTTCACACAAAAGCTTGAGTATGTCTGCCCTCCATCCAACAAAAAAACAAGGCAAGAAATATGCTTGTGGGATTAATAACATAGGGTCATGCTTGCTAACCTATGCACAAGTCTTTAAAAAGAAAAAAAAAAAGGATTAATTATAATTTTTTTGGTTAAAGTCCAATTAGGGTTTGAATGCAAAGCTTGAGGAAAGACTAGTTTAAGTTTTTCTTCATATTATATCAATCCTAACTTTCTTGGACCACACTCGAGTTTCAATTATTTTAATGCAATTTGGTTGGCAATTATTCATTTCATGTCCCCCTTCTTTCCTTGTTTTATAATTAATTAGGTAGTGTTCAAGGTCAAGGTTCATGTTGTTTTCCACTGCCCATGAGATGGAGACACAAAGATATTCATATATATATATATATATATATATATTATAAAAGAGAGTGCATGTGCTTGTTAATACAATGGTAAATTGGAGAGATAGAAGGAGAGGATTTTGTTTTAATACATAAGTAACTTAATTTGGGAGAGTAAAACTAGAGCAAATGGATAATTAAAATATAGAGAGAAAGAGAGCTTTGAAATTAACAGAGCATAAGTTATTTAGTGTGTTTTTGTTAGTATGGATTTGATTTAGAGAGAAATTGAGTTTTTTAATAGAGAAGGTAGCTTGGTTCTACTGCTTCTTAAATGCAAGTTGATCACCTCAATTCTCTAAATAGTTCTATACCACTCAGGCATGGCTTCTATACGGTTAATTACACCTTCAACTAGTATTGCTCAAATCCCTCTACTACCACCACAAATAAAAAAAAAAAAATCATATAAGTTGCATCATGAGTCTTTCGAATCGAGTCAAATAAAATTTGGATCACAAACTCTAACATGTATAAAGGCAATTCATGATATATGAAGGGATACTAAAAAATTAATAGTTCGGTGGTGCATATAAATGATTTGTATGTATTTTTATTATCAAATAATATATTTTTAATTGCCTGGTATAATTAACAAGGTAAAAATAAATTAAAGTTCATTTGAACAGACTTACCAATTAAAAAAAATATTTTAAATTTTTTTGACAATTATTTCTCATAAAAAATTATTCTAAATTTAATTTATTATATTTGAGCAATCACTTCAACATTTTGGTTATAAAAACCATATTAAAAATTTTTTAATTTAAAATTCATGATAACATCACATTCCACATAGAATAATGGTAGCTCCTTTCCATATCGAATGAAAAATCTAAAAATTAACTCTTTCACATAATAATTGAGATGTATGGCTTATCCACTTTATAAAAAAAATCAAGATAACTATTTCTATAAAATTATTAATTTTTAAACTAATCCAAACACTTTTAAATCACTCACAAGTGCATCTTTTGTAAAATTAAGTCATTATTAACAGATAAAAAAAAATAAACATGTCCTTGCTCTAAGACAGAAAAAGAAAGAAAGAAAAAAAAGTAAGAAAGATAAAGAGGTGACAAGTGAGCAGTGATGCTCTCACCATCAAGCAAATTAAAACCATTTCATGTCTATATATATATATATATAATGTAGTCATTGTCCAAAGCAGTTGATAGAGATATACCAAGTTTTGCCTACCCAAAAAACTTTATATATTCCACTTTTGTGAATATATTCCTCTCCACACATCAATCATTTATTCATAAATATCTTCAAGAATATAATTAGTTACACCACCATATGAAAATTCAACTAAAATAAAACACATCCTAATTGGTCTTTCCTTGCAAAGAGATAGATGCGTGGCGTGGAGGACAAGCACATAACATTCTCCTCTTCATCCGTTCTTACTTGTAATTTATTACCAATTTTCTCACTCTCATAATGTTTTATATGACTTGCTAATTCAATGTTTTTTAAGTATTAAAATTAATTAATAACAAAGTTTACCTTTTCTCTATAACTAGTAAATGTGAGGTTTAGTTTCTAAAAGTCTATTATTTCCTTTCAAATCTAGAATGGGAAAGTATGAACTATGTATTTTCAGTTTTATGTTTGCTATTGTTCTCGAGTCTATCAAACAAATATTTGTAATGCATATCCGAGTAATTTATGCACATCAATTTCTAAAAAGTGAAATTTCTTCTCCTAGTTCATTTCAATAAATCAGTAGTTTATCCACTTTTTATCAAAAAAAAAAAAAAAAAAAAAAAGTGAAATTTCAAAGATTAGATTCTTTTCGAATGTAATGATCTAGAGTTTGTAATTTGTCTAACTTTACGAAAAAAATTAATTAACATCAATATCATTATCATATCACAGAAAACTAACATTTATATTTTATCAATAATAAAAATTAATTTAAGAGATTAAAGTATGTTTTTTTAAGAAAATTCGAGACATCAAAAATATATTATAAATATAATTGTTACAAATACAAGTATAAAAAACATAATAACAAAAATAAATAAATAAAGTGATTCATGAGTAAATATATAAATGAAAATAAAAAATGTACATAAATCACCCCGAACCACTACAAATAAATAAAAGATAGCATAAAATGTGAGAGATAACATACAAGAAGTTAAGGTCTTTTACCTCTTCTTGTTGTCCCACTACTAATAGACTTTTTTTTGTTTTTTTTGTAACAGTTGGACCGCAAAACTTATTCTCCGTCCTTCTATTTAATATATATATATATATATATATATATGTGATTTATCTATTTTTAAAAAATAATAGTAACATACACGAACCACTAAAAAAATGACCGCCCCATAACATTAATTGTCCATGATCAATAAATAAATTCAGTAGAGTAATTATTTTAAAAATGTATTTTTTTTTTTTTTGAATATTTTAAGAGATTAAATTATAACACAAAAAAAATCAATAAAAAGGACAGTAAATATAATCAAGGGAACAAAGAAACCTACACTTACCCACCCCCTCCAACACAAGGTCACTATCATAGACCAGCAGCAACGGACTCTCACATGCCACGTGTTCAAGATGACGTGTCAACCCATCCCTGGCCCCACATGTTGGTCCAGAACTAAACCATGACACTCTCCTGGGCCCCCACTTTGTCTCCAACCCCCTACCCCACACTCCCACGTCCTCCACCTGCATGGCCACCACCTTCCACTATATAAACCCTACCACCCTCTCCCCACAACCCTTCATAAAAATGGGCTCAGAGTGCACAATGACCCCACTTTTAGGTCCTCTACCATACCACAGTGATGCTGAGAAGCTCAAGTTCATTGAAGACATGACCATGAACACAGACAAAGTCCAAGCCAAGGTCCTCTCTGAGATCCTCACCCAGAACTTGAACACTGAGTACCTTAAAAGATTTGATATCACTCCTGACACTGACCGTCTTGCTTTCAAGTCTAAGGTCCCTGTTGTCACTTATGATGACCTTAAACCAGATATTCAACGTATTGCTAATGGTGACCGTTCCCCTATCCTCTCCTCTCATCCCATTTCTGAATTCCTCACCAGGTACTTACATACATATCTCATATATATAGTCTAATTGATACTTAATTTCTTCTGTTTAATTTGTTAGATGATATGTGTTTTGTTTTCATGATTCATAGTTCTGGCACATCGGCCGGTGAACGGAAACTAATGCCGACTATTGAACAAGAACTCGACCGACGACAACTTCTTTACAGCCTTCTCACTCCGGTCATGAATCTGTTAGTATATATATATATATATATATATATATATATATATATATATATATGTTTAAGTGAAAAGTGGATTTGAGCTTGTTCTTTTGTAGTAATTTGATAATTAACTTCGTTATTTTATGCAGTTATGTGCCGGGATTAGATAAAGGGAAAGGATTGTATTTTTTATTTGTGAAATCGGAGACGAAGATGCCGGGAGGTTTAACGGCGAGGCCGGTGTTGACAAGCTATTATAAAAGCGAGCATTTTCGAACACGGCCTTTCGATCCATTTAATGTTTATACTAGTCCTATATCGGCAATCCTTTGCCCAGATGCCTTCCAGAGTATGTACTCTCAGATGCTCTGTGGCCTCTATGACTGCCGCCAAGTCCTTCGTGTCGGTGCCGTCTTTGCTTCCGGTCTCCTCCGTGCAATTCGCTTCCTGCAACTTCACTGGCAAGAGCTTGCTCATGACATCGCCACCGGAACACTGAGCGACAAGATCACCGACATCACCGTCCGTGAATCACTGGCCGGAATTATTCATCCAGACACTGAACTCTCTAAATTCATTTCCGATCAATGCTCGATAAACGATTGGTCGAAGATCATACCGAGGATTTGGCCTAATACTAAGTACCTCGATGTCATCGTCACCGGAGCCATGGCTCAGTACATACCTACTCTGGACTATTATAGTGGTGGATTGCCGACGGCGTGCACGATGTATGCTTCTTCGGAATGTTACTTCGGTTTAAATCTCCGGCCAATGTCCGATCCTTCACAGGTTTCCTACACCATCATGCCGAACATGGCTTACTTTGAGTTCATCCCTACAAACTCCAACAAAGCCGAACTAATTGACTTGGCTGATGTGAAAATTGGTGAAGAATATGAGTTAGTAGTCACAACTTATGCCGGTCTTTATCGATACATGGTTGGAGACATACTCCATTGCACAGGCTACCACAATTCAGCTCCCCAATTCAAATTTATCCGACGAAAGAATGTTTTGCTCAGTATCGAGTCCGATAAAACCGATGAAGCTGAGTTGCAAGCAGCGGTGTCCCGTGCAAGTATTGTACTACAAAAACATTGCGATACGAGCATTATCGAATACACGAGTTATGCCGATACTAAGGAGATACCGGGACATTATGTTATATACTGGGAGCTTCTAATGAAAAAGCCGGGGAGGTGGCCGGAGAAGGAGGTGATGGAGAAGTGTTGTTTGGAGATGGAGGAGGAGATGAATGCAGTGTATAGGCAGAGTAGGGTGGCAGATGGATCAATAGGGCCATTGGAGATAAGGGTTGTGAAACAAGGGACTTTTGAAGAGCTTATGGACTATGCCATTGCTAGAGGAGCTTCTATAAACCAGTATAAGGTTCCAAGGTGTGTGAGCTTTGCTCCTATCATGGAATTGCTTGACTCTAGAGTTGTTTCAAGTTACTTCAGCACTGCTTGCCCTAAGTGGACACCTAATAGTAGTGGCAATTGAATGATGGTGATATTTGTCCAAAAAAATTAAAAAAAAAAAAAAAAAGGAGTGAATGATGGTGATGATGGTGGTGGTGGTGGTAGTAATGGAATTAATTAGTTGTCTAAGTTATTTTAATGCTTGGATTAGTGTTGTTACTTGTTATGCATGTGTAAATATGTGGGTTTGGGAAATGGAAAGGAATGGAGAAGAGTTGTGGTAGAGTCTAATCATGGATGTCTATTTGGTTGTTTTCTTGTTTACGTGTGTGTATATAAATGGTAATGTTGGCATGGTGGATGGAGGAGATGGGCTGTAATGTAATTAAGTTAATTATATAGGGCTATAACTTGCTGATTTTTTTTATTTTTTTTATTTTTTTTATTTTTTTTAAATGTGGAGTCATACAACCACTTAATTTTACCTCTCAATATACATTGAGAAAAAAATCAGATCTTTTAGCTTTTAATTATATGGATCAGAGTTAAATTTCTTAATTGTTTGACAATTATGATAATGGTTCATATAATTTATTTCATCATATTTTTATTTTAGATAAAAGTTTTTAAAAAAATCATTTAAAAGAAGGGGTTGCTAATAAAAAATTTTAAAATAACTGATAAAGTTTTGTGATTCACATTATTATATTAAGATTCCTTTTTGGTATCTAGAAATAAAATAAAATATGAAAATACATTATATAACTTTTTAAGAAAATAAATTAATTACTTAAAATATATTAAAGAAGATAAATACAAATACATGAGTAGTGTCTTGATAAAATAATGACCAAACATAAATAACAAAATTGGGATGCGACTCATTAACAAGCTGTAATTAGGTATGTCTCTCAAGTAATTAAAAAAATAAAATAATCACTAGATCAAAAGTGAGAAATACATATAATACAAGTCTGGTTTTAATCAATAACATCTCTCTAGAGTCATTATTCTACAGTCAATTTATTACAACTAGCAAGTCTTAGAAAACCATTGGATAACTCCACAAGTGAGTATATAACTTTATTAAAAGTGAGTTAAATTTTTTCTTATATTATAAAAAACTAAATAGCCAATAAATTTTTGTTTATACCAAACACCTAACAATGGTATTGTGACCTAATTTTGGTCCAACTACTATCATTAGGAAGAAGACCTTGATCCCATCTTGCCTTTCATAAAAGATGGACCACTATCTATGCATGAAGTTGGTTTCTAGAGAATCTTATAGTTAATGAACCTATGCTTGATTATTATTATTATTATTATATTCATTATGCCTATATTGATTCTTAGACAATAAATGACATTAACTTTAGACCTCGATTCAACAACGAAGGCATTGTCGGAGGGACATCTCCTTCTGTTCAATCATTAATTAGTGCTTAATGGATTAATTAACCACTAATTAATGTGCTCTTTATTACTTAATTTTTCTCTTCATTAATTAGTGGGGCTATCCCATGTGTGTGTGTACTTTCCATTCCACTGTTTATTGATATTTTATATATATATTTGTCACATAGAACTGTTCTAATTTTTGTTAGTTATGTATATATTTGTCACATAGAACTGTTCTAATTTTTGTTAGTTATGTATATATAGGAATTTTGGTATATATGCTTAATTATTGAATTTTTCATTAAACAATAACCGGAGTATTGGGTTTAAAATAATTTACGCTTAATTTTTATTGTTTAAAATTATGATCTTTATAAGATGAGTGTTGTTTTTTACTGTATATTTATGTTCTGATCTTATCCTTTATAATACTCTTTAACCAAAGCTATAAAGGTAAGATTCGATATGTTTAATTTTTAGAATCTGTCATTTAATAAAGACTTTATTTATTTTAATCACATGTGTTTAAAACTTATCCTTTGTACTATTAGCCTAGTTAATTTCTACATATATACTGTTGTTGTAGTTATCATTTATATTTTTTGCATTATTTTCAATTGTCACTATCTTAATGACGAAAACGTTTTTAAACATAACAAGCAAACTCTTGGACCACCATGTGATTCACATATTTTATAAAGTAATTTAATCATCCATGTAGTTGTTTGTAACAAATGAAAACACACAAAGTCTATAATTCAAGTTAATTAAGGGAGCCAAGTGGTGATTAATTAGTAATTAATTAGTCATTTAAGAAATGTCATTGAAGAGATGTGGATTGATTAGAAAAGTTAATAATCTTGCTTTATATTTAGTTAGTGTTGGACAAAGTGATAGACACATATTTGCAATGTATGCCAACTCCGCTTTACTTGTTTGCTTGATTGAAGAAGATGGAACTTAGAGTGGTCCATAAACATTAGGTTTCATTTTATTTGGTGATGAAACCTAACCGTTAGTTAGCCAACATTAACATTAATTTAATTTAAGTTTGGCTTTCAATGGATGATCACACATAGTTTTCCATTTGATCATCTTAATTTGTCCTTGTGTTTCTTTTAGAGTTTTAGGACGGCAAGCAAGATTATTTACAAAATACAAACAAAAAATTTACATTTTTATTTTTGTTTAAAAAATCAATAAATTGTTTATTAGTTGTAAAAAAAATAAAAAAGAAAAAAGAAAGAAAGAAACGATGACAAGATGAAGAAGAAAATAAGAGCAATTGAAGTAGGCATTTAATTAAGGGTTATTTTTGTATGATAAAAACTAATTAAAATTTTGCAGTATAATCTTTTTATTTTAATATAAATGATAAGAGCCGCCTCACAAAAGGGTTGACTGTTTTGTTTTTTTAATGAAATATGCAAATTTTAAGGGTTATTTTTTTTATAATAAAAACAAATTAAAATTTTGTAGTGTAATGTTTATTTATTTATTTTGATAAAAATAACAAGTTCCGTCTCGTGGTTGACTATTTTGTTGTTTTAATGAAATATGCAAGTTTTATTTAAAATAATACCTATATAATATATGAATATATCTTTTTGTAAGGCATGAGATTAGTTAATAGTTAATATCAATCATGAAATTTAATGAAGAGTACTCTATAATTTTAAAGTGTCATGACATTGATAAGTTAATATTAATTATTATCTATGTTTAGTAGTCGTTATCATCAATAATAGACTACTAGTTGTATAGCATGAATTAGACCATGATTTTCCACCTATACTAGACTACTCCAAGCTCTTTAGTGACAAATGGAAGTATTATTCCCTTTTGAAAGCAATATAAAAACATGATCATAATTCAATGTCTGAAACATTTGGATGACTAATAATTAGTCAGTGATAGTGGAAAACTTAAAACTTCCACAATAAAAGAATAAATCTAAGAAAAAAGTAATAAAAAAATTAATTTTGTAAGTTATTAATTCGATTAATTAATCATTAATCTCAATCATGAAATTTAATAAAGACAACTCTACAATTTTATAGTGTCATGATAGTGATTAGTCGGTTAATATTAACTATTATCCCTGACTAATATTTGTTGTCATCAATAATAGACTACTATATATGTAAAATTAATTAGACCATAATTTTCCACACCATATAATAAACTACTCCTATTTATATTAAATCTTAGTGACGCATGGAAGTATTATTCCCTTTTGAAAGCAATATAAAAACATGATAATCCAATATGTAAAACATTTAGATGACCAATTAGTCAATGTTAGTGGAAAACTTAAAACTTCCACAATAAAAGAATAAATCTAAGAAAAAGTATATATTAAAAGCAAAGAAGATTGACAAGACTCCAAATGTGAAAAGATTCTCATAATTAAGAAACAATCTTTCATAATGCTTTTTGATCAATTTGCAAGCAATTATCCCTAAAATTTTTCTTCTTCTTTTCCTAGTTACATCCTTTTTTTATTCTAAAATCCCCAAGATGGCAAAAACTTCATTAAGAAAAAGCATTAAGCATAGATTCTTATAAAAGTGCAGCATCCATTTAGAACTAGTGCTTCATTTGCATGCTTGCATATGCATGCATGCATGAACACTAGGACTTTGGAAACTCAATGAGTACAATGAAGAATACCATGTGTGACTTGGATTCACTTAAAAGAGTGAGACATGAGAGACATGATATGATACTCTGTGGAGTTTGCATGAACACTAGGACTTCTTTTAACTCATTGAGTACAAATGTACAATGAACAATAGTATGTGTGACTTGGACTCACTTAAAAGAGTGAGACATGAGAGACATGATATGATACTTCGTGGGCTTAATTAGCCATGAGAATGTTCTTAAATGTTGTGTGCCATGCCTTTAGGCTTAAAGTTTAAAGAACATGACTACTAAGTAGTGGAAGCCATGCATGCAATATTGCAAGAATATGCATGTCAAGCATCAAAGTACAAAGAAAAAAAATAAGGACACAAAACTAAACCTTTTTTTTTTTAGTGGAGGTGCAAGTTGGTTGTGTCTAGTCAAGTAAGTGAGAATTTTAGAAGATGATGATAACAATGAAGCATTGGTTGTCATTGTTTTCATATCAGAATGTTGGAATCCTATCAAAAGATTTATTCATGTTTATTTTTCATATATGAAGAATATTTGGATGTTATTTACCACCTTTTTAATAGAAAGCATTCTTTAATAATATCTCAAAACCATTTGCCATTTAATTCATGATTTTTGTTCACGAATAGGAATTTAATCTAATTTGACTAATTGATTTTACGTATCTATGTACATATATAAACACATGTAACTATCAAATTAAAACAGATTAAAACAGATTGTATAAATCATAACTAGATTTTTGTCGGTAAATAAATCTTGAACTCTTTGATTTATGTAAAATATAGTAAAACTATTTTTCCACGACAAGGTGTTTTTGAAAATGAGAATAAAATTGCCATATTTATCCCATTTAATTAATTGTAAAAACAATTGAAAAATGAAACATGCATTATATGCCTAGTGAGAAGGCCCACAAAAGAGACATTGAACCCAACCAACTAAAAATTCTCGGCCCAATCTGTCTAATTTCCATTAAAGTTCAACTAAATTCCTATTGGAAATTTCTATTGGCCAATTTAAAGCATGTTTGTAGGGGTTTTATGACTCATGTATATTAAAAATAAATATAATAGAATATACACATTCATCTAAAAAAATACACCCTATAAATAATTGAATCTTACATGTTAAGAAAGTTAATTTTCAAAATTTCATGAATAGTTTAGTGTTGTTTCCAAAATTAACCTAATTTTTCTGTCTAGAGATTATTTTTTCCAAATTTAATTGTTTATTTAAATATCTCTCTTAATTATCTCTTTTTATTTTTCCCCCAATTTATTTGTTATTAAATGCACGCCACTTTTTTAGAAAAATATGCAAACATTTTTTTTTTTAATTTGAAAATTTTTTTCAGTCATTTTCTCCACTGAGTAGTGAACTTGAGTTAGAACAAATTTGTAAAATTTGAGTAATATAATTTTCATCTATCTCTATTTTCTTTGGAGGATCAGTATGTAACATCATGTCAAATTTATGAATATATTTCACAATTTCAATAGCTAAGGTTTTTATTGAGAATAAAAATGAATTTCAAATAATATATTTTCAATAAATATATCATTTATTGCTTCATCTAGCCTATTTAATTTTTATCATTATCCCAACAAGAGAATTGAATATTGCTTCAACCAATCAATTTAATTTTTATCATTGTCTCAACAAGAGAATTGAATATAAAGTCAACGGTAATTTAAAAATAATAATAAATGCTTTATTAATAATAGGAAAAGACAAATAATTTAAAATAAACAATATGAAATTGTGATAGATAAATAAGAACAAGGGATTATATGATTGCATATATATACCTTGAAAAAAAAATCATATTTACATACATCCCTAATATTGATAGAGTGTATAATAAATACATAACTTTAAGAGTGAAAATATTATTTAGGTTGTTCATCGTTTATAAAGGTGTGTACAGATGTATGAGATATATATATATATATATATATATATATATAAAGTATTCCTTTTCAAGGTGTTCGTATGAAAAAAAAGTTTACATTACACATAAATGATCATTTATATCTTGCAATCATTTTTTCCCAAAAAAAAAGTCTAAAAATAATGAAAAAAACAAGACAAATAACAACAATCATAATTAGAAGGCCATAATTAATTTTTTTTTAAAAAAGACAATAGAATTAACAAACCCATTTACCAAAAAAAAAAAAAACCAAAACATTTATATGACTAGAAACTAGAAAGAAAGAACTTTATATAATTTGGCTAATTGATTAAAATAGAATGGTTAAATGTAACATATGTTATAGGCCTTGCATGAGGGCCCAGAAGATAGAGATTGCCCCCAAAATTATAGGCCCGGTCCGTCTAATTTCCATCAACTAAATTTCTATTGGGAAAACTAGGGCATGTAATTCACTCTCACCAATTGGCTCAAGGCCTATAGACCAGCTCAAATTTGGCACAAACCTGATCCAAAGTCAATATTTGACGGATCAGTCTAAACCCGACCTAAACAAATTTTGGATTGAATATGGATATTATTTTTAAGTAGGGCCAGCCTTTTGGACTTTTTAGGCTTATCCAACCAGCCAGCCCATAATCTGGCTCATTGGATTTATTACTAAATATTAATAATAAAAATTTAAAAAATATTACAAATGGTTAATTGATCGAAATAAGTCAATCATACAAGAAATCTAACTAGTTAAGTGGTTAATTGTCATGGGCCAACCTCACGAGTCATGTCAGGCCAACCAACGACTCCTCGATGATTCATCTTGGAAAAGGTTACATTTTTATTGTTCAATCAAATACATAGAGGTGAGATTGACAAATGAGTGCCCTAATAAGGCTAATATAGTTTGATGCAATATTTTTCTCAAGTGAAAATATAATAATATTATTCAATTAATAAAATTATTATTATTATTATTATTATTATTATTATTATTATTATTATTATTATTATTATTGTTATTTAAATCACCACAAAGTTTAGTAAAATAAAGTTTTAAAAAAAAATTACAACGGGACGATTCAAGTCAACTCCATCGGCCCAATCCTGGCCCAATCCAATGTTTGATCCAAACAGTCAAGCTCATGAACTAGGCCATGGGTTTCATATTTAAATTTGGGCAGGCCCAGTCCACCCCAAACTATTTATGAGATCTGTCAAATATGGGCTTAGGCTAGGTCAAAACTTTAATTTTATGGGCTAGACAGGCCCGGCTCGGCCCAATGATGAGAATGAGGCATGTTTACCGGATTTTTCTTTTTTGCTTTATTTTTTCATATTTGGTAAGCTATTTTAAAAACCGATGCTTTTTTAAAAAAAATATGGTGTTTTTCTAGGTTTCAAAAACTCTTAAAAAACGTCTTCTGAAAAGATTTTTACTATTTTTTTCCTCAAAATTAGAGAGTTTTTTATTTCAAAAAACTTACTTTGAAACATATCAAAATATGGATTTTTTAATAAAATAAATATATTTAAAAAATAAAAATAAAATAATGTTTTCAAAGCAAAGAAAAACTTAAGTTTTAAGTACTACATAAATTGCTCAATAAAATTATTTCTGTCATGATCTGTGATATGAGTCTCATTATTATAATATATTTAAGTGACAATTTAAGTTGACAGTTCAAAAGCTTGATTACTAACATAATATATTTAGCTTTAAATTTGCATGACAAAATAATAAAGATAATCATTATCATAATTAAAAAACCATAATAAACAAAAAAAAAAAGAAATTAAGAAGCCCCATTAAAAAAAATTAAACTAAAACGTTTAAATGAAAATTTGATTTCATGCAATATTTCTTATTTTGCATTTTCAAAAACTTGATAACAAAAATATAATTCAAAGGGACACCATCAAGATATTTTTGAAAACCAAAAGCCATGCATGAATCCACCACACAAATAAAGAACAAACACACAAGCACCATACTCTATCCACTTTGTTGTGTTCCTTTATCTCATTCTTGTCATCTATCTAGACATGGGTTGGTCCTTGTGCACCACTTTCCATTCTAACTTTTTTTTTTTTTTAAATCTTTGGATGGATTTGTTTGGCCTCCCCATGTCCATTATTCCATATATTCAAACGTCATGCATGAAGTTCAATTTATATTAATAATAATCATTGAGGGTCTCATTGGATAACTCAGAAAAATGTTATAATTTATATAATATTACGTATTTTCACAAAATTATGGCATTATGGTTGTTTGAGTATTTATTTTATACTAAAAAATTATGGTATAATGGGATGTTATGGCATAAAAAAAATATTTCACTGGAAAGGAATATTTTTTCAATGTAAAAGTCTCTCTTTTTCTCGATCCAATCACTGACCACAAGTTCACCGGCGGTCCGGCCACCATCTGATCGGCCAGTCTCTAGCAACAGGTTATTGGTCCATTGTACGGTCCGACCACTGTTTAACCGGTCTCTAATGACTCACCAGTAGTCCATCGGCGGTTCAACTAGCCTCTAGTGATCGGTCATCGGTCCTCTAGCAGTTTAACCATCAGTCGACTAGTCTTTATAATTTTTTTTTATTAACCAAATACTCATTTTGTAAAAATAAAATATGTCTCTATAATAATCACTCGCACTTCCAACGTAATAAAATTATATCATATTTTTTTCATTTTATAACCGAACATGCATGCCCTGAAATAAGAATGAATTTTATACTAAAACAAGTCAAGAGAATCAATTCCCAACAAGCATCTACACAAGGACCACTACAATTTGTTTTCACATTCATATTAAAGCTCTCAAACTTGAGGTTCTGTCTTAATCGGACTTTAGTTAATCAATATAAGACAATAGAGACATATGAAACTGAACCTTTTTAACTTTTCCCTTGATGTGCTTTGATTAGCACTAAACCATGATGCTAAGCATCTTATTTAGTTATTTTAACATGGCTTCTCATGATGCCACGTATTTTTCTGACTATTTTTTAAAAAATACATTTTTTTATTTTGAGAGCAATTTTTTAATATCATATAAATAAATAAAAAAAAATTCTATTTTAACCTGATTGGCCGCTGATGTAATTGTTTAAAAAACACGGTCTAAATACTGTATAGTTGAGTTTGATTTTGCTTTACCATCATATATTTGTATTATTTTCTAATAATTTATAATTTATCAATTTTTATAAAAAAATAAATTCCATCCACGAGCAAAAAAAATCATATCAATGTGTCACAATCGATAAAACTATAAAAATAATAATTTGTTTCCATATTCAAGTGTAACCTTCACTCATTTGTCGTTACTTTCAAAATTTAATAAAGAACACATCATAAAAATTGACAAATTGTTACTTAAATAATGAATAAGCAAACCTAAGATCATTTGATTCATATCCCTAAACCGACAATACTGTTATTATAAATATTATTTATAAATTATTTATTAAAAGGATATCATTTCCTTCCCTTCTAGGGTTGTACATTATGGGATTTATTAGCTCAGTTTGGTTTCTAAAAATCTTCTCAGTTTATACGTGGGAGAACTCCAATCACCTTATGTGATTTCTTGCTGAGTTTATAAATAATTAGCTAATTTAATCAATGCATCATTGTATATGTTTGTTTTTTTGACAAGACTTTGTGGGGGCAATTTTTGTCACCTTTGTCAAAAATAAATTAAATAAATCGGATTGGTGTGTGGCCTAATGGATTCGGAGTTACAAGAACACGAGGCATCCGCATCCGAACCCGTTCTCACCACGAGTTCTCCACCCGCATCCGCTTCGGTCCTCATCGTGGTCCCCACATCTCCACGTTCCCATCAAAGCCACGTGGCAAGCATCTGCGCATGCGCTGCCCGCGCGTGACCGTATATTTCGAATTTACCAAATATCCAAATTTATTTTATGTTATTAAATTATTTTGGAAATTCCATTTTAAAAAGTTTTTTTTTTCTTGTACCCCTTAAAAAAAAAGAATTATCTACATATCCTTACAAAAACAATTTTTATTTATTCATTGAAATAATATATCTCTTTAAATATCTAATTTTATCACATCATTATTCACTTAAAAAAATAATAACATACTCACTTAAAGTTTGATTTTTTTCCTAAATCCTATGAGCATGAGTATGTATTTCCAAGGTTGCCTTTAGATGTATTTTTACTTAAAAAATAAAATATATGGTTTTTTTAACAAATATTTATTTTCTTGAATATATATAAAAAAAAAAGACCCTGACTCATTTATTGAATTTTTTTTATTTTCTCATTATGATTTAAAATTGATATTTTATAATTACTTTTTGGTTCTTAATTTTACCTATAAAAATACTTTATAGACTTAAATATATAAAGTTTAAATAAGTTATTAACATGAAAAAAAAATTCAAACACCAGGAATTGAGGGAGCAGTGAAATGAAATGCCAGATCTTTATAAGCTCTTTTTTTTCTTAGAAATTATTATTATTATTATTATTATTATTATTATTATTATTATTATTATTATTTTATCTTCTTATAGTTTATTTGTATTTTTAAATAATATAAAAGATTAAATCTATTTACTAAATTAGATACGGATAATATCAATTGGAGGTGAGTATAAAGGGCGGTGACGAGATCTCTGGCACTTTGGCCAAAAACTTTGCCTTTATAGGCTTTAGCCGCGTGGCACGTGCTTAAAAGAAAAAAAAAATCTCATCATTCCCTTACTTTATTTCGCTGTGTAGATACAACAGGAAATAGCAAAAGTTTCCAGAAATATTGCGCCACGTCATTATTATACACGTGGAAGATCCTCATTGACTGAGACTTTGGATTGCTGTTGAATCAAGAACTCGCTTACTAAACCAATCTCCAGATGCCGTTTCACATTTCCCTTCTGGTTCTGAGATCCGATAGGAAGAAACGGATCTAAATCCCATTTTTTTCATAACATAACTCTTTGATATATAATCCCTTAAGGAAACTATACCACCTATCAATAGCAGTCCCAGCCTCATGGAGAACACACTGGCAACTAAAAAATAATAATAATAATAATGATTTTTTTTAGACATAAGACAATAAACGTCGCCTCTTAAGAGTAAGTCAGGGACGTGCACATGTATGGAGTTAATACCTCAATACACCCGTACCTCACTTTATGTGGACATGGGATTCAATTTTGGGTTTCCTCAAAACAAACACCTTACATAAGAGATCTGGTGCCAATTGACCCAAGCGGTCGTTGGCCAGACTAGTGAATCTTGAATCCTCACTTTACGTGGACATGAGATTCAATCTCGGATTTCCCCAAAACAAACACCTTACATGAGAGATCCGGTACCAATTGACCTAGCGGTCGTTGACCAGATTAATGAATTTTAACACTTGAAAAAAATCGCTCGCTTATCTATTCTCTATGTTGTTATAGTCTTTAAATATAGTCTCGTTTGTTGTTTTAGTATTAATATTTTATTAATTTATTTATCTGGTAATTACCAAAGAAACCTCCAAAGTTTACAATATTCACAAAAAAACCCCACGAATTTTGATATCCCTAAAAAACCCCTCCTTTTCTATAGAATGAATTTCAAACCCCCCAGGGCTGTAACGGAAATTGACGGAGTTAAATTTGAATTTATTTGACGAAATTACCCTTACCTGGGAAGTTGTGAAATCGCGAGTTGGTTTGACGGTAATGCCCTTACGTGGAATGATGTTACCGCTTATAGAGGAAGCCGGTTATTTTTCTTTGTTTATTACCGAGAGGGCACCATTTACGCCGCCGGTTAACTGCGATCATCGCATCTTCATCTTTTCCGTTTCCGAAGTTGTCGTTGTTGGCTGGGTTATTTGCGATCATCTCCTCTTCACCTTTTCTGTTTCCGAAGTTGTCATTGGCTGGGTTATTTGTGATCATCGCCTCTTCACCCTTGTCTGGAAGGAGAACTCCCGCTCAAGGCTTCGGAACTTCATCAGTTTTCACACCAAGGTAAGGAGGCCGTTGATGAATCTGATGGTTGACTTTTTCTGTGTGATAAATCTAATTTTGTGTTTTATAATGTTGTCTCCGTTTAACAATTTATGTCTCCGTTTAAGTATTGAGTTTACTGTTTAACTATTTTGCTTTCTGTTTAACTATACGACTCTAAACAGATGTATTGTTCTTCTTGTAGGGTTTTGGTCATGGCAGTCAACCTAGTGAACGGTCGATGCTACTTGACACCTGTTGTCGAGACTCTGAGTGAATTGAAAGCTCACATGAGTGGACGTCACTGGGAGATCATTAGAAGGACACCGTTCGCGGCTTTGACCGAGATTGAAGCCGTCCTCCAAGAGAGAACCCTTCTTGATTCTCTGCTGCAGAGGTTTGATGACCGCAACAACAAATTCAGGATCGGGGCAAGCCTGGTCAGTTTCAGGCCTCAAGATGTGGCTCTCATCCTGGGGCTACGGTGTGTTGGAGACGCTGTCGTGTTCCACAAGAAGAAACCACGCTCGGCATTCGAGTCGAGGTTCCTATCAAAAGCGTACGAGAGAAATAAAGACTCCATCAAGAAAACACTTGAGCAGGTAGTTCGGCAGAGGGGGGAAGAGGAGAATTTTGTAAAACTCCTCATGGTGTACCTCATGGGTACTATCCTCTTCCCGAACACCTCCTGCTCTGTTCCAATCTGGATCGTAGACTATGTCGACGACCTAGCGGGAATGGGACGATATGCATGGGCGCAAGCGACCCACAAGTGAATGATGGAGGACGTTCCACAAGCGGCCGCTCGAGTGCAAGCGAGGTGCGCCGGGAACAAGACCAACACGAGGTATGTCAAAGGTTGCTCGGTTGCGCTAACGACTTGGTTCTATGAGCTCACCGGAACCGGCAAGTATTGTATTTGTCGTTTAACAAACTATATTAATGTTTAAACATATAAGTTAACCGTTAACTATATTTGTTATTGTTTAACTGAATTGTTTTTGTTACAAACATAGTATTTAGTGTTTAACAGTATTGTTGATTACAATTGTCAGTTTCCGGAATTGGTCGCCGTGAACCAGGACGAAGAAATATTTCTTGGGGCGAGGCGTGTCGGTGATACAACTACACACGGAGGTGATATTCCTGCTCCCGTTCCGTTGGCGTCAAGGAGAGATGATCGGCCAACATCCTCGAAGCGCGTCCGACGCCGACCACCATCTCGGAGCCCACCCCGCGCACGGACTGATCGGCGACGGGCAAGCCCCCCTCCACCCCCCCCGATAGCAACATCCGATGACCTGACCGCACGTCTATTGCAGGCGTGCGAGATATTGACTGTAGAGTTCCCCAGGCTTGTTGCTCGCGTGGCGGCTCTGGAGGCACGTTCGCAGGCCGATGTTGACGCAAGAGCCCCCCTCCATCCACCGGTTGACTGTACTACCATCTCCGATGACGACGTCATTGCGAAAGCAGTCCCGCGAGGCCGACGTCGCTTCCTTCGCCGGAAGAGGCTTGCGTGGAAGGAACCGACAATGTCGCTGCCTTCGCCGGCAGACGTCGTCGCAACGGAAGCACCAATTGATGTTGAACCAACAATGGCTGAGGCTCAGCCAACTTTAACTCCGAGCGCGCCATTGGAAAAGCCGCAAGCACTGTATGCGCCGGCTGCACTGGCTGTGGCCCTGCCTGTCGATCCCGCTGGCGATGTCGACAGGATAATAGAATCTCTTGCCAGTGAAGTCCCTTCGTTGGAGGCACTGGCACCGGCAACGAAGGAGAACACCATCCAGGCGGTGATTTCCGTAGAAACGGAGAAAGACCTTGGCTTGTTACCGGTAGCGGCACCGGCAACGAAGGAGGACACAGTCCAGGTGACAGTATCCCTGGAATCGAACAAAGACGCTGTCGTGTTACCGGCACCGGCACCGGCATCGGCACCGGATAAAGACTCTGTCACCGAAGGGCAAGGAGCTGTCAACGAGCAAAGAACGCTCACTCAAGCTGAGAGGACACTCCTTGCAAATCAACAATTCGATGACGTGCCGAAGAACTTTCTTCCGAAGAAGAAGAAATATGCCGGGTTACCGCGTCTTTCGAAATTCGAACAGGAAATCATATCGGTATTCTTAAACTGTTATATGGACTCGTAAGTTCCGTTTAACTATCTATGTTATCATTTAAGTAGTTTACTTTTATATTTAACTATCCGATTTATTAATCAACTAGGTTATATATCTGTTTAAGTATGTTACTTACAATGTAATTTGTTTAATTTTTCGTTTAAATGTCAGGACTGTCGTATGGAGGAATGATTATGTTTTCACTACACGAGCCAACGTGTTCACGTTGTTGGACGGGAAGGAAATGGTGACAGACGACGTCGTCGACGTTCTGGTCTGCATCATCCAGAAAGCGCTGAAGAGATCGCGGTCTCCTTACAAGAAACGCGCTGCCATCACTCGGCCACTGGCCCTGTGCCTGTCCAAACAAGAGAACACGGCGGAAGACGCTCTCAGCATGATCGACGATACTGCGCGGAACGTCCATGATGTCGACATCGTGATCATGCCAATAATTTTAAATGGCCATTTCCACGTCATCGTGCTGGACAACGTCAAACGAGAGTACCGGCATTACTCCTCTTGCGAGAGTGAGGAATACGACAGAGACGCGATCGATATGGTGAGCTACAAGTCACGTATAGCACACACATCGGAGTTCGTATTTGTCCATGCTAACTTTAAAGCTTATTTCGTTACAGCGGAAACTATTCGAAAATTGCGTCGAGATGGAATTGGGCGTGTCGGCGATGTCCTCGTACCCCATGATTCACGATAGGAGTGCTCCACGACAAAAAAAAGGAATTGTCGACTGTGCAGTGTACGCGATGCGGTTCATTGAGCTGATTCTAAATGGTGAAAAGCTACGCCTACCACAAGCGGATGTCCCTTACCTACGAGCGAAGTTTGTCGCACGCATACTCATCGATGGGAGTCCAGCCGGTGTCAAGGACAAAGCCGAGAAGAGTACCGCATCCGATGCACAAGAATGAATTAGTTTGGTAAATACAATGTAAATTTTATTCGTTAGTGTTTACGTTTACAAATACATGTTTGACTAAGAATGTCTGTGTTTAAATACAAAGGTCTCTGTTTAAACACAAAGGTCTCTGTTTAAATATAAAGGTCTCTGTTTAAATATAAATATCTTGGATTACGTAAGTAAGCTTGTGTGTCATAAACACTGATTGAGAAATAGACAAGTTTTTGTTTTAACTCTGTATGGGAATTCGTGGGAGTGTGACGTGGTATGATCGTAACGGTCACTGCAATAATTTCGGTTTGTTGGGAGGAGAACATGGATTTTGAAATATATTCTCTGGTCAGCACTGTATGCCCGGAATTAACCTTTCGGTCATTGTCTCGACGAAGGGCTTATGGCGGCAAACCTAGTTAATGGCCGATGCTCCATGGCAGCGGTTGCGGACACGATGGATGGCTTGAAGGTTTACATGAATGGACAGCACTGGGAACTTATACGATTGACACCGTTCGAAGCATTTACTGAGGTGAGAGCGGTATTCCACGATAGGGCCCTTCTTGATTCTTTGTTGCAAAGGTACGATGACCGCACAAAAAAATTCAGGATCGGGGCAAGCATGGTAAGTTTCAGGCCTGAAGATGTCACCGTCGTTCTTGGTCTGCGTTGCGATGGAGAGGAAGTCGTCTTCCAGAAGAAGAAATCACGCTCATCTTTCCAAGAGAGGTATTTCTCTAAAAGCTACGAGAGACACAGCGACTCTATCAAGAGCACTCTCGAGCAACTTGTTCGGCAGAGTGGGGAAGAGGAAAATTTCGTCAAACTCCTGATGGTGTACCTTATGGGTACAGTCCTCTTCCCAAATACATCATGCTCGGTGCCAAATTGGGTCGTTGATTACGTCGATGATCTACCTGGCATGGGCCGATACGCTTGGGCGCAAGCGACGCACAAGTGGCTACAAACCTTCATAAAGTTTTAAAACAATTGATGTCCAGGATGCATATCATCAATGTCATCGTCGGAGTCTTGCAAATCAGAGGCATCGCAGGGAGTTGTTCAAATTGCAAGTTGAACAACCACCTGCAGATTCTCTGATCTTCAAGGATACTCCGATTTCATTGACGATATGTGTCCCGGCGATCCCCTGGTCGAGCAGATGTCGCATCAATTGTTTTTGTAACTTTATAATCTAATCACTCCACTCGAAGGCAATTTATACAGTAGATACATTATATGTGCACGGGAAATGGAAGGGTCGTTCAACTTGGCTACTTCAATTCAGGAGATACATTAAATGTCTTTCAATGAGAATTCCAAGGGTCGATCAATTTTGCCCGGACAACTACGCTTCGGTATTATATGTGTTACATGTCTATGTTATCCCTTAAACAAAACGTTCTCCATTTAATTTTAACTTAACCCATTTAAATATTAATGTCTCCATTTAACAACAATTGTTATTCATTAAAATAATATATTTATGTTTAAACTTACTGTGTAAATATCAAACATATAGACATAAATATGCTTATTATGAGTTAAAATAGGTGTTTGTTTACAATGGCTAGTCGGCGACAGGTTCATTACAAGATCTACGATTATGGCCGGACGCGTGGCAGCGGCTGCACCGTAACTCGCGGACCGCTGCCGCTTGCGACTCGAGCCGCTTCCGTCTGGGTCGCCCAGGTAGCCTTCTCGTCGCAGGCGGACGCAGATGGAGTTCTCGATTGTCGTCCGTAGGCTTGTCATCGTCTGGTATAGGGAAAATAGCGTCCGTATACGCAAGTTTGTATGTCTCCACGGTGAAGTACCGGCTAATAAATTGATGAACGTTGGTGTCTGTCTGCATTATTGCAGCGCAAGCGTGTGTGCACGGGATACCATAAATTTGCCACCTGCGACATGAGCATGTTCTACCCGATAGATCGACGGAGTTACTGCAATGGTCAACGACTTCGTAACGATCATCGACACAACGACCAACATAAAGATTTCGGCTTTCCGCAACCAGTTCGTCTACCTTCCTATGTATATCGGGGCACAAGTACGTGTCCCATTTGTTCGCTTGCTCACGACGTGTGTATAACATCCGCATTAATTTGAACCTGTATCATAACAAATTATAATTGATTGTTAACGTAAGCAAAGAATACGTAAACATAAACGTGGATAGTTAAACGAAAACAATTATAGTTACATAGTAACAACGGTAGTTAAACACAGACCATTATAGACACATGTAAAGTAAACGAAGTTAAAGACTGACGAAGATGTTTAAACAGATCGAAGGAATCAAACATTCAAATACCGTATGGAGTCGACCATTCTCGTAACGGGTAAATGGCGAGCTTCTTTTATTCACGCATTGAAGGACTCTGCGACATTTGAATACATATTGCCCCAACGTTGTCCTTTGAACAAAAAATTACACCAATGTGACAAATCTGACTTTTGAAGCAGCCAGCGATGTGCTTCTGGTGATATGCCCCGCAATTCATTCACCGTATCATCAAATTCTTTACTCGTTGATGCCCACGCAATACGAAAGCATATGGACCAGCACTCGTCCTTCAATGCCCTACCGAGTCCGCCATTGGCTTTCATAAAATTGGCCTCCAAGTGTCGAAGGCAATAGGCATGTGGGGAAGAGGGGAAGACCCTAGCAATGGCGTTCACAAGCCCCTTAGACCTGTCCGACACAAACGTAATAATCTCTTCATAATCGCCTTTATCGTATAACGCATTACCTAACTTGGAAATGAACCACGTCCAATTCGCATCAGTCTCGTTGTCGACGATACCGAAGGCCAAGTGGAAAACCCATTGTTTCCATCTTTGCCTGCGGCGCCCAGCAACGTGCCACGATATTTCCCAAGAAGATGGGTACCGTCGACAAACAGCAGCGGCCTACAACCCCACTTGAATCCCATGATACACGCACGGAATGAGAAGAATGCACGTTTAAAACGGTCACCGTCTCTTTCTACAATCGCAATGCTGCCGGGATTTGTCTCACCCACCTTATCGACGTACCAGAGCAGCAGATCATAGCTGGAGACGTCGCTGCCATCGAGGATCACCCGGGCACGCTCTTTACCCAACCAGGCTTGCTTGTATGGAATGTGGACACCGTGTTCCCGTAACATGTCCTTCTGAATGTCGATTGGCCTGTACAATGGCTGGCCTTTAAGCTTATCAATAACTCGAGCGCTTACCCATTTTTTCGACGCTTTAGGATGTGACACCGAGCCAATCCCACCACCGCAAGTGTGTGACGGGTGCATTGTCTTTATTCTGAACGTATTTTTATTGTATTCCTTTGATGCATGAAGGCGCCAGCGACAACCAACGGCAGCGCATTCTACAGTCACCCTGTGTTTCTCATTCTTTACGAATTTGAAGTCAAAATTCCTCTTGATTGCAAAATTCCGAAGCGCGTCTCTGAAATGTTCAACGTCTACGAAACGTTGTCCGATATCCAACGACAACACTTCGGAATGATCCGAGGAGGACGGAAGGCATGCTGCCGCGTCCGGGTCGCCATCAGATGGAACAGGTGCGCTGGCAGAATCAGAATTCCTGCCAACACTTCAGACAAACGGAAAACATCAGTAACTTAATCGGAAACAAAATAAGTTCACTTCAAACAAGTATATTTAAACTAAAACATAATAAGTTAAACACAGACACAAATATTTAAACGGTAAAATATATGTTTAAACGGGAACGGGGATGAGACCGGTTAACAAGCATAACTTATTGGTTTACCACGGGAACTTATTTTTTTAAAAGGAAACTGGAATACTTAAACGGTAACTATAATAATTACACGGTAAATATAATAATTAGGCGAACACATATGACTTTAAGAGTAAAGATGAAGGATAAGAACTTTACAATGACAAGAATTCGTTTTGACTATGATGCGACAATGGCACATCATCTGTCTCAACAACGAGATCGACTGCAGCGCATTTGAAGAGTGAGTATACATGACACATGCGCTGGAAGTCAACCTCATTTTCTATTGGGCAAATCGTTTTATGTCCATCGGGTGTGATAAACTTCACCCTAACATGGGAAACATCAAGACCCCATCGGTCACATATCTCCGCTACGATTGAATCCCAACAAGTCTGTGCCGTGAACACTAGCACTCGTCCCTCCCCGTTGTATCTTGCAATTGCACAAAAACTCTCCATTAAAAACCTGCATGTAAATAAATATAAATTGGTACTCTCTCTTAAAGGATGATCAAACAGAGACAAAAAGGAAGACATTCTCACCTTATCTCCCCTTATCGGACAACCGGCGGAGTTCAAACGAATGCGAACGATGACACTTCCAAACTTTGTTTCAGAAAATTCAATACAAGAAGGAATGAAAAAGATTGACAAAAGCCAAATAAAAAATGTTTAACATGATGTGACTGGGCGGTTGTTTTCCCACCATTTACAAGGGTACACACGGAATTTCACAGCATAAACCTTGTACAAATGAACGACAGGGGGTAAAAATGAAATAAAACACTAACGGAAGGGCTTTCTGGGATATTGCAAACTTGCAGGGGCTGTCTGGGAAAGTTTGCAATTCCCGAGGGGTGAATAGTAATTTTCCCTTTATTTATTTATTTTTATTGTGTGATATATATATATATATATCGGCATCTATAACTCTGTTTATTTTTGGTTTTTAATATATATATATATATATATATATATATATATATATATATATATATATATATATATAATTCCTTATAATCTATGTAATATTATTTAATTATTATACAGTAAATTAATACAATTTTTAGCAAGTTGATTAATAATTTTCACATCAACAATAAAATAAAATAAATATAAATATAATTACAAATTCTGTGCAACCGTTTCCCATGTTGAAGTGAAACGGGGAAACGAGAAGTACGTATGAGTGAATATAAGCGAACCCTTCTCCGCCAGTCGACGGGTACAATACTTCGATCAAACGATTCGTAGTCCATGGCTTCCGAGTTGAACGAGAACCGGACGCCACTGCTCGCCGGAAGTTCGTCGGACTCCGACTCCGAACGAGCCTTCGAGGAAGAAGAGAAGGTCATCATCTCCATCACCTCTGATTCCGACGCTGATGCTGACTCACCTCCCCCCTTCTCATGGAGCAAGCTCTGGCGCTTCACCGGCCCCGGATTCCTTATGTGCATCGCCTTCTTGGACCCGGGAAATCTCGAGGGGGATCTTCAGGCCGGCGCCATCGCCGGCTACTCCCTGCTGTGGATCCTCCTCTGGGCCACTGTCATGGGACTCTTGATTCAGCTTCTCTCGGCCAGGCTTGGCGTTGCCACTGGTCGGCATCTTGCTGAGCTTTGCAGGGATCAGTATCCGAAGTGGGCGAGTGTGACGCTGTGGTTGATGGCGGAGCTGGCGCTGATTGGGGCTGATATACAGGAGGTGATCGGGAGTGCGATTGCGATCAAGATTTTGAGCGGCGGGGCTGTGCCCTTGTGGGCTGGGGTTATTATCACGGCGTTTGATTGGTGAGAATGATTTGGTTTTGGTTTTCTTTTTGGAGTTTGCGTTTGGTTGTTTCTTTGGCTTTTCTTGGTTTAATCCATCTTCCCCTTTTCGAAATGTGTGATGTTTTGTTTGTTGATGTTTGAGTGAAAGGTTTTTTTTAGGGATTAAAATGATTTTTAGTGGATTAGGTGCTCTATTTTTGTGTTCTGTATGAAAAGATTGCGGCTTTTAGAGATTTTTTATGCGTGTTTTTCAGTGACGTAGTTAAAGTTTGGTGTTTTCTTTAACTAATTTAGTTATAATTTTTGTTTTAATACTGTATGTTTGTTCATCTTGGTTCTCTCTCTCACACATAGTCCGAAAGGTTCATAAGCCAGAAGACGATGAGGATGAATGAAATGAGATTATCACTGTGAAAAATGACTTTTGTTCATCTTCTGCTAAACAGGAAATTTAGGATGAATTGATATCTGATATTCTGAACTTTGCTCTGTACTTTTAACATGATTTGCTTAAACTTGCTGACTCTGTATTTATTGAATATAGTGATTAGTTTGTTATTTGTCATTTACAAGATAAATGAGTTTCTCTTCTATGATGTTGGCAGCTTCATCTTTCTGTTTCTTGAGAATTATGGAGTTAGGAAATTAGAAGCCCTTTTCGGGATTTTGGTCGGGACAATGGCCGTCTCCTTTGCTATAATATTTGGTGAAACCAAGCCGAGTGGGAAAGAACTTCTAGTTGGTAGCTATTTCCTACAACTGAATTGGAATTCTGTTTGTCTTGTTTTACTGATTTATTCATCACACTTGTAGTTCATTTGATTTCTGCTTGCAGGTGTCTTGGTACCAAAACTCAGCTCGAGAACCATTCGACAAGCAGTTGGAGTTGTGGGTTGTGTAATTATGCCTCACAATGTGTTCTTGCATTCTGCTCTTGTGCAATCAAGAAAGATCGACAATACTAAGAAAAACCGTGTTCAAGAAGCAATGCGGTATTATTCAATAGAATCTACCATTGCTCTTGTCATCTCTTTTGTGATCAATGTGTGTGTGACAACTGTTTTTGCCAATGGTTTTTATGGTACTCCTGAAGCTGACAATATAGGCCTTGAAAATGCTGGCCAGTATCTGAAGGATAAGTTTGGAGGAAAGCTTTTCCCTGTTCTTTATATATGGGGAATTGGATTGTTAGCATCTGGGCAAAGTAGCACCATTACTGGTACTTATGCCGGTCAGTTCATTATGGGGGGATTTCTTAATCTCCGTTTGAAGAAGTGGGTGAGAGCAATGATTACTAGAAGCTTTGCAATTGTGCCAACTATCATTGTTGCTCTCTGTTTCGATACATCTGATGATGCATTAGATCAGTTCACTGAGACGCTTAATATACTCCAATCAGTTCAGATCCCATTTGCTCTCATTCCACTGCTCATTTTAGTATCAAAGGAGCAAGTTATGGGAATTTTCAAAATCGGTAATGCTATGAAGGTATGCTAGCGTGCTTAACATCAATTTACTTCTGAAGATCAAATTATGAGAACCTACATTGCATTTGAAGTAGTGTTATATGGCATGATTTCTTTATAACTAGAAGTACATTCACCATCTGCATCCAATGTTGATAGTTGTCATGAGAATGCTTTTGTTCTGTCATTAGAAATATCATCACTTGCCGCATGTGCTTACCGTTGAATGATTGCCCAATTTCTTGATGTTAGAGAAATACATGTTATGTATAGTTTGCTAGGCTATTATCAATTTATTATACACAAGCTTTGCGGTGTCAATTTACTGTAATTCTGAAGTGCTGTTCTTAGGAAGAATTTAAGTCCAGGCTCATCAAAACGTAGTTCTTAACACCGGAATCAGGCACAAATTTCTCTATTTAAGATTAAAACAACTTCTGAAGGTTCATCAAATGCTTGTTAGGCACAAAATGCTTGTTTTTGCTTGAAAAATACTTTCAATTGTCAAATGATAAACAATGCATCAATGCTGATCATGATGACTATAACATGAATTGCACAAACACATGCCTGGAATTCCTATTCCTTGTCTCAAAACATTGTCTTCTTCTTCTTGTCTGCAATAGATTTTGACATGGGCGATCGCGGCATTCCTTATCATCATCAATGGCTATCTTCTGCTGGATTTCTCCACCACCCAAGTGCACGGTTTGGCACTCATCTCCATTCTCTCCGTTGTATTAGTAGTATATGTTGCATTTGTCATATACCTCATCCTTCAAGGTACCGAGTTATGTTCTAGACTCACCTCTGCAGTCTGTAAGGGCTCTAGCAACTAGTCTGAAACAAAGAGCTCCAGTGTTTCATACCAACTGGTTCTTCTTTTCTGAATGTAAATCATCATTCATGAGCCTCTTATTGTTGAACAACAGTTCTCCATTGTACTGTGTATCTTTTGCTGAAGAAACTGGCTCATGTACACGAGGAATGATATCATTAGCACACTTACAAAGTACAACTAAGCCTTGGATTTAGTTTAGTTTTAGGCCCTGTTTGGATGGCACTAAAAATTCCATAGGAATGGTTTTCATTCCTATGAAATTTAGGTTGCGTTAGGTTCACGGAATGAAAATAGAAAGGAAATAGGAAAAATAATGGTAATGATATGGTAAGAATAGAAATGAGAATGAAAACTGTGTTTGGTTGAAGAATTATTTTACTGGGAATGAAAAAAATTTAAGAGTGGAATGTGAAAAAATTATTTTTATACTTTTGATACACAAAAATCCGATTAATAATAAACTAAAAAATATTTTGAATGTTATTATTAAAAATAATTATTATAATTAAATATTCACATTAAATATCTCATTTTAATTAATTATTATTTAATAGGCAAAAATATTTTTGCTTTTATTATTGTAATTATATATAATAATTTTTATTTTAACTATTATTGTTAATTATTTAATTTTATAAGTTTTATTTAATTAAATATTTAGAGGGGTAAAAGTGTCATTTCAAAGATTAACACTATTTATTTCTCCTTAAATAGTTCCATTCCTCTCAATTTTGGGGTAATGTATATGCTTCTATAGTACTACTATTCATTATTTACACATTCTTCCTATTCTAACAGTCGTGTATCTAAACATGGGTATAAACTATTATTAAGAATGATTCTCATTTTAACATTGTTTATTACCTCCCTCCAAACACATCTTTAGTATTATATAGGAAATTGTAAAAATGAGTGATTAGACATTTTTATTATAGTGTAAAATTACTATGAAATGTCTTTATTTATTTATTTTTCATTTTATATAGTTTTAATTGAGTTGTTGGTAGGGTTGAAATAACAAGCAAAAAAATTATAATTTTAGGGACAAGTGTTTTTAATAGTATTGGTAGTTCATGAATGTTGCAGTTGTAAATACCTCTTTAATGAATTTGTTGGCTTTGAATAGATGGAAAATTAAAAGAAGACCGACACAATGGGCAAATGGAATGAAAATCATAGCGCTCATTTAGTGAAATTATTAGGTGATTAAAACGTTCCAGCGTACCGCTCATAAAATGGATGGACTAAAAAGACATGGAATAGAATATTTCGTGATATGGTAACGAAATTTTCTAATTTAAAATGCACTGTTGTACAAGTTAAAGCATTAAAGCGAGAGATAAAAAAAAATTACGAGCTTATGAAGGGGTTTACCGAATTAAGTGGCTTGGGATAGGATTATGAAAAAAAATATGGTAAAAGCCACTGAAGAAGTTTAGGCACCACTACTTGAGGTATATATTTTTATTACATAGTTTGCAAACTTTATGTAATAATTTCATTTAAACATTTTCATCAAAATATGCAGAGAAATAAAGGGATAAGTTTACGTATTACATAAGAGTGTTGGCTTTAAATAGAGAGAAATTATTAACGGCTAGTTTTTAAAAAACTCCAACGGCTAGTTTTTTTTAAAAAACTTTAACAGCTAGTTTCATTTTCAAAATTAAAAATTTCTATGGAAAAATTACATCCAAACACCATTATGCAAGAATTTTTTCTATAGTAAATTACATAAAAATCATTTTTGAATCCTATAGAATAAAATTTCTACATAAAAATTTACTATCCATCCAAACATGGCCTTAGGGTAAACAACTTACATGATCACATCTTTTTGTGTGTTTCTATTTCAGTCATCCAGATTTAAAAAATTACAATTTGATCTTTTATCTTTAGTTTTGTTACAATTTAGTCATCTGAGCATGCACCATTAATAGTGGCATATTACATAACAATTTTTTTACATAGCTAAAATCTAAGCTAACATATGCCATGTGTGATCGTTGTAAATAGTGCATGCTCTGGTGATCAAATTATAACAAAAATTAGAGGTAGAGGATTAAATTGTAATTTTTTAAAACTGGATTATCAAAATAGAAACACATGGAAAGATAAAAGGACCATTTAAGTTATTTTTTTTTATTTTTATGTCATTTATATCAAATAGATAGAAATATGTAATTTATATATCAAATAGAAATAACTTTTATATCATGGTTTTTTTTTTTTTTCAAGTTGTTTTGTTAAATTAGTTTAACATTTGATAAACTCATAGATAACGGGTGATCACCGCAATAACTTATAAGAGACTTGACTTTCATGTGAGAGAATGTGAGTTCAATTTCTTCTCAATTCATAATCGAGATATATTAATAAATAAATGTGGGTGATATTTTCACATTGTAAATAATAATAATAATAATAATAATAATAATAATAATTAAAAAAACTCTTATATCACTTGAACCAAAATAATAATAATGAATGATATTTAGCACGACAATGATTGTGAAATTATTGAATTAGTTTGTTAGGAACCTACTATTTTAAGACTTATTTTATTAACATTTAATAAAAATATTTGGTTATTTATTTATTTTATCAACACTTTCTCCAGTTATTTTCCTTCTCACTATCCAATCAAAAAAAAATTCCTGAGAATATTTAGTATTATTTATTCATAAATACCAAATTAATAAAAATAAAACAAAAACAATAAAAAAAATTCTAATATATATATATATATATATATATAGTCGCCCACAGAGCGGGGACAAGGTATTGATCCTGAAAATAATATTATTTTAAATCAAATCAAAGGAAAAATTTAAAAATGGACCTAATAAATTAATAAACTACACTAATCACAAAAACAAATTCAAGTTGAGTTGCAACACGTCTTCTAAAGCAGCCACGTGGACTTTGAGTCCAACTTGGCTGCTACGCCTAACGCCAGCAACCAAAGTCTAAGCTGGTTAACATTAGCCAGCTAACGCTTTTCTAAACCCTAATAAAACGAAAACCCTCGAATCATCGTCACTCTTTTCTCTCTCTCTCTCTCGGCGGCGAACTGGAGAGCTGGAAACAATGCATGCCGTGGTCTCCGGCCACCGCCTTCCGTACATCTCCGGGCGCACCGGTAACCTCACCGCTCGCCGGAGCAAGAGGGCCAACACAACCGTACGCATGGCGTTCAGAGAAGATGGCCCTACGGTCGCCGTAGTGGGAGTGACGGGAGCTGTCGGGCAGGAGTTCCTTCAGGTGCTTTCCGACCGTGACTTTCCTTACCGCTCTATTCGCATGCTCGCTAGCCGGCGTTCTGCTGGCCGCCACCTATCCTTTGAGAACCGTGAGTACACCATTGAGGAGCTCTCCCCGGAGAGCTTTGATGGCGTTGATGTCGCTTTGTTCAGCGCTGGTGGTTCGGTTAGTCGTGAGTTTGGTCCTGTTGCTGCTGAGCGTGGGGCTGTTGTCGTGGATAATAGTTCGGCGTTTCGTATGGATCCTGGCGTCCCGCTTGTTATCCCGGAGGTGAATCCTGATGCGATGAAGCATATTAGGTTGGAGGGCAGGAGCAAAGGGGCCATCATTGCCAACCCTAATTGTTCTACTATTATTTGCTTGATGGCCGCCACGCCGCTGCATCGGAGGGCAAAGGTATTGTTAGTTTTTATTTTCAAATTTTGATCTTTAAAGCTTAAAGCTTTTTGCGATTTTGGGTAAATGTAGTTGCATTTCATGGCTTCTATTTGTCTTGAAACCTGATTTTCAAGTGAAAGGCGTGTTTTTTATTCAATTCCTAATTGCTCTCTTCAATTCTAGCTAGAAAAAGAAGCCTTTGATTTTCTTGACTTATTAAGAGCAGGTACGTAATTACTGAACAAAGGTCAGGAGGGAGGAATTCAAGTAAACTGAAAAGTATAGAATCCAACGTATAAAGATCTTTGAGACGGACTGTTTTATTATTTGGAAGATTATCTCTAGGTTATTGGGCTTGAATGACTATTAGTCACATTGTCTTGTTGGAGAGATATTTGTGCAATAAGTGCCTGCTAAACAAGCAGAAAGCTGATGTTAATGTGAATTGTAATGTCAGAAATGTTGGAAAGTTGCGAGTAATGTATGATTATTTTCTAGTGATTGACAAATGTTGTGTTATGATTATCAGAGTAAGAACACATCTTTGAACTGTTTCAAATAATTCTCACCCTGTTGTGTTTGTATGGCAGGTGGTTCGAATGGTTGTCAGCACCTATCAGGCAGCTAGTGGAGCAGGTGCTGCAGCAATGGAAGAACTTGAATTGCAGACTCGAGAGGTTTACTTCTTTCTTTTAAGCATCCTTTTTTGTTTTATCACAGCTGCTAATGAAGTTCCTTTGCTCTATAAAGCTGACAATTATTCTTCCTCTTTGATCTTATAGGTTTTGGATGGCAAAAGACCCACTTGTAAGATCTTTAAGCAACAGGTTATTTTTCTTTGTTGGTTTCTGAGTCTGATTGTCTTGCATTTGTAGCTGATTAACATGTTTGGTTGTGTGGTTTAGAGCTAATGGAACTGTACACACTAAAATTAACATGTCATCATTGTTTCTGCAGTATGCATTTAATCTATTCTCACACAATGCGCCAGTTCTTTCAAATGGGTATAATGAGGAGGAAATGAAATTGGTGAAAGAAACAAGAAAGATCTGGGTACTAGTTTCACTTTGTGGCCTGCTCTAACTTTGCCTTGTTCATTTTTCAAATCATATGTTAGTCTTGCTGCAGAATGATGAGGATGTTAAAGTGACTGCAACTTGCATCAGAGTTCCCGTGATGCGTGCACATGCTGAAAGTGTTAATCTGCAATTTGAAAATCCTCTTGATGAGGTAAGTTGAAGCTGCTGGTGATACTGGTTATTGCTGGTTTCATATCAGATTCTTTCCCATGAAAAAAGTCTTTATATTCTATCAACAGTAACATTTATTTAAATAATCAACTTATTTATAAGCCTTGAAATTAATTACCCTATTGTTATTGATTATTCTTGTTTCATAGATACTAACTACAGCAAACAATCAAGAAATGGGATGTTTTGAGCATAAGATATTAAATATATGCTTAGTTCTTTATCTTGAATTATGAACGTTGAATACCATTCAATGGTAGAATTCATGTCGGTGGACTGAATCAATAATCTTTTGATTACTAGTATTCTGTCATGACAACTAACATTCCAATAATCTCAACCTCACAGAGTTTGAGGGACAGTCAGATTGAATTCTTTATTTGAATGACTAATTTGTTTTGGTTGTTATATTCCTCTTGCCGTAAGTAAATCTGCATGATGTCTCCACATTTCATTTCACAGACACTAGCCTGACTGCTCTCGTTTTTTGATCATCCTGTGAATTTGGATCTGACACAGGAACTGATTGGCTTACAAGTGGCTAAAACCATAATCACTCTGCCTTGTACTTTATAAAAGGACTCTGTCTTCTACTCTATAAAAGGAAAATATTGAGCATAATCTTTTTTCTCTAAGATAGAAGTGAAAGTCAAGAAAAACAACTTCTTTTGTTTGCACCACACTGTCTAATCTCCTGCTTAATTACTATTTTATAGTATCCATTATCTCTCCATGAATTGAAGAGTAAAATATATGCTGAGGTTCTAATTGTAGTTTGATATCATGTGTTAGGATACTGCAAGGGAAATTCTCAAAGGGGCTCCTGGGGTGGTTGTTATTGATGACCGTGGTGCCAATCGTTTCCCAACACCATTGGAGGTTTCTCTCATACCTAGTTATATCCAAAACAGATGATTGTAGATGCCATACTTGATGACTAGCAGCATCATCCTGCAAGATTCTAGGTGCATCTGTGTGGACATTATGTCATGGATTTAATTTCTTGATTACTTGCAGGTGTCAAACAAAGATGATGTTGCGGTTGGTCGTGTTCGTCAAGATGTTTCTCAGGATGGAAACCATGGGTAACATTTATCATCCCCTTCCATTAATTAAAATGCATTCCTTTGTTTTCTCCCAGATTGTACTGAAATCAAAATACCTTTCCCCAACAGACTGGACATATTTGTTTGTGGAGATCAGATACGCAAGGGCGCCGCACTTAATGCTGTGCAGATTGCAGAGATGTTACTCTGAACCTACCGGCTGTCTTAAAGAGTATGTTTTACCCATCTTTCCTTGGTTTCTCATGCTGGCAAAGCAGTATTCAGTATTCTCAAATTTTGAGTGTTTTGAGTGTTTTGAGTGTTTCCCTTTGTTCTTCATCTATTGTTAAAGATGGTACTATATTTCAGATGAAGAGAAAAACAATAATACTTATTTTCAAAGCCTCTGGTTCATATGCTGATAACAATAAGTGAATACACGCATTATTTCCTCATCAAACTCAACAGCAGATAAATATATATATATATATATATAATATAGTTGAAGAAATAGATTGCTCATAGTCATGGGCACTTGGGCTTCTTCTTCTTGTTAAGCTTGTTCTTGTAGCATGGGCATTCATCCTTATTCCCATAGGTTCCAGATGGCACACAATTGCATTCCTTGCAGCAAATACCACAGTACTTAAGACACCTATCCTGTGCACTTGCCTTCGAGCACCTCACCTTGCACTTCGAGTCACAGAAGGCTGCAAAAAGAGTTAATTCAATTTAACGGTCAAATTTTATTCGATAACGAGCATGAAGGTCCTACCTGAGGCAGCCATTGCAGCTTGAAGATAAGCGGAAGTGAAGAGAACAAGGATGGCAAAGGTGGCAAAGAGGAGCTTCATGTTTGAAGGTTTTAGTTTGATGGCATCAAAGGTTTAGAGAAATAGCTATTTATAGAGTCATGTTCGGTAATAATTGCACAAAAACACTTAGACACACCTCTGATTAGGAATTAGTCCATCATTTTGTCTTCGTAGCTACGTTGGAGATGATTGCCGATGAATGTATTGACCAGTTATGATTGAAACCTGTGTAGGTTCAATTTAAGCTATCTTCACTCATGCCGACATTTTCGATCAAGTGTTTGTGTTTGTTTTTGAGAAGAATGGTGAAACAAGTGTGGGATGTCAATATATCATGGCCTTTTTTGCTGCTTTTTCTTATATTTTTTGTCATTGTGCCTACTCATGTGCCTTCACTTGTAATGTTGGCAATTTCATGACTAGAAATGGGCATGGATCACTTTAGAGTAACTTGCACTTTATTGCTTTCAATGAGTGTTTTGTTACCATTTCACATTGATTTATTTTATTTTGCAAGTTTGAAGTATTCAATTGGTGATGTAATTTTGGTTCCAGGGAATGATTTTTAGGGCATGTTTGTCAAGCCTGTTTTTTTTTCTTTTTTTTTCTTTGTCATTGAAAATTAAAGGTTTTTTAGAATAATGTTTTTGATATATAGAAAATTATTGGTAAATTTTGTAAACATTTCTTAATTGAGATTACAAAACAACAACAGCTAAAAGTCTTCTAATAAGTAAACTAATCTTATTGTAATTGATCTGAGTATGTTTTAAGAAATTTATTTAATGGATCAGCACAAGAAGATTATATTTGTTTGTATTCTCTGAAAACTTATATAACTAAATATTAGCAATGGTAATTAAAATTATTTATAATTTATGATTTAAATATTTAACTGTAAATAGATGTAAGTAAATATTTTTATCATTTAATTATTATAATACATTGTATAAAACATAGGTTGATAATAGTATTGCAACAAACATTTTTGTTTATTATTATTTGTTTTTTTTTTAAATAATTGAAATAAAGTTATTTTTTAAAAAACAGAAAACAAGGATAAAAATTGTTTTGTAAAAAACAAAAACAAAAAAAGTGAAGATTTTAAAATATTTTCTAAACGATGTGTTTCTTTCTTTCTTTTTTTAATTGAAAAATTCAGTACGGTAAAATTTAAGGGGTTTTAATTACTATGTAGTCTGTACCTTTTCAAAATTTGGGTTTTTAAGTACTCGCTCATTAAAATTTTTCAATATAATTATCTTTTTACTTTTTACCTGTTTTCTCATCATTTTATTTGATTTTCAATAAACGAAGGCATGCCTTTGGTTGCGGAAATTTAACTATTTAAATAAATATATTTAGCGATTAATTTAAAAATATTAATATTGATAAACACTAATTATTATCTAGTAAAGTATTCTCTTCGATCATATTTATATGTCCACTTTAACTAATTTATACTTATTAAATAAATAAATTAAAATTAATTAATAGTTTTAAATTTATAAAAAAATATATCAGCGTTCTAAAATTACTTTTATATTTAAGAATTCATAAAAATTCTATAATTCTCTCCCTATTTTAATTATACCTTTTATTTCATCCATGTTGTCGTCCTTCAAAAAAATATTAAAAAATAAAAATACATTAAATATAAAAAATAAATTTTAAAAAATTTATTTAATACCTCATAATTTTCTAAAAAAACATATAAAAAGAGAAAAAAAGCTTTTAAAAGAAAACATGTAAATAAGACCGAAAAAGGACCGAATGAAGTAAATTTTAATTTTAAAATAATTAATTTTGATAAGTTTTACTTAAGTCAACATTATTAGTTCAAATAAAAAAAAATTTCTTTAACTCAATATTTAAAAAAAAAAAAAATCAATTAACATCACAATTTTATCCCCTAATCAAAAACATCCATGCTACTCTACATTTTTGGTTTACATTTAAAAATACCATGTTATTCAATAAAATAATAAAATACACATGAATTTTTTTAAAAGAAATATACAGCATAAAAACCCAAAAATTAATCACACATCTTTACAATAATAAATGAATTTTCTTACAAAAAAAAAAAGGGGCAAAGAAATACCATTATTTACTGTGAACTTAAGACTTGAAACTGAGAATAATAGCACAGAGCTTGTCTAATTCACTGACACTCATCAGAGGAAACCAAGTTAACCTGCAAACAAATTCAGAAATCTTAAAAATTAATCTACAAGTTCTCTCTTTCCATTAGAATTCTCAAACAAAAAAGATAACCAAAGTCAAAATATATACTTTTATAATCTCCGTCTTGCTTCGATGTCCCGAATATGCTGCAAGAACACTCATATGAAAAACCTGAACAGATAAAACATATAAACATTTCATTGATCATGTATTATGTTATTTGTGTTATGTTTTCAGTAATGGTAAAACTGAAATTCTCACCCTGAAAGGATCACCCCTCAAAGACTGAACAAACATCGAATTCCTCGAGCTTTTACCCTGTCATTTAGAAAATTTATCTTAGTTTACAAATGCCGTAAACTTTTGAGAAGAACAAACTAAAGACTTGAGTACCTCGAAAGAAATATCTCTTAGTCGTCGACCGGTTTGAGTACAGCAAACACGAACGATGTTTTCCTCGCAACTCCCACTGATCATATAGTCCCTTCCATTCATGTAGTATGACCGGGTGAAGTTTAGATTGCTTCCAGTTGAAGTGATATCAAATACGGTATGAAGACGTCCATCGACTGCTAAAAGTTGCTTAACCTGCATGAAATAATCGTTAAGACTTATCGGCTGAAGGAATGCTCGAGATTGTGTCAAGTACCTCGTTGTCAACAGCTGATGAAAGTAGATAATGATCATCAGGAGAAAAGCAAACCATGACATTTCCTCTTGTGCTTGAGGCAGTGTAACAAGGTTGTGACGTTCCTTGCCTCAAGTCCCACATCTTGATCTTTCGGTCGAATGACACTGTAGAAAATACACTAGGGGAATGGTTTGCAAACCTGACAACATTGATGTGTTCTTGATGTAAATCTTTAAAGATCTGCACGCGCTTTCCGCTGCCTATGTTGTACAAAGCTACGTGTTTTGAGAATCCACTGGCGATAAAATATTCATCTGTTGAATTTATACTCAGTGATGTCAACTGCTCGAATTCATCGAAATTGTGTATGGCAGCATCTTTGCTGCAATATTGACCAGTAACTCGGGATGGCATTTTACACACATCGTGTAGTCTTAAAGAGCCATTGTCTGAGCCAGCAATGAGCTGCAATTCACCGTAAGACCGATTTCAAGTTAACAATTTGCAAGTGCATCATTCCGCGTCAATAAAAAATTAGTTTGATGATTGCATACCTTTGAAGGATTGTTCTTAAGCCAACAGAGGCCCAGTATGCTGTGCATTGCCCCGACTGAAGGAAGATAACCGACAAGTTTCTGGGATTCATGGTTGATAACAACTAGTTCACCATCCAGAGTTCCTAAAGCCATGAGGCTAGGATTACAAGGATGGTACTCAAATTGTCTTGGATTAGAACCAATGACTTCTTCTCCTGCACCATTTCTAAATTTGGGAATCAGCTGCAGAAGAGGCCATGGGGAGGAACTCATTTTGGCAGCTGAAATTGATCTGGAGATCGAATGCCGACTTCCTTTAGAATAATTTCGTTGACAATGAGAAGATTTTACCTTCCTCTGAGAAACATTGCTTCCAAGTTCACGTTTCGACAAGATACCGACAACACTTTCTTTGCATTGTCTATTGTACGGTAGATATTCATAATGTTTCTTGAATATCAAATTGGCGTTTTCTCTTTCGGTGTCGGTGACACTCGAATTATCCAATACCTTCAAACAAGGCAGTGAGGATATCATATATTCTCTGTAGTGTTTATCAAAACAAACAGGTGAAGGATGATGTGAAACGTGCTGTCTCGGAGAAAACTGATCAAGATCTTTCACATGAATGCTCGATAACAAATCCTTCTGGTTGGGTAGATTCGGGACTTTACCTATAGCTGCATGGCCACTTATACCATTATCATATGGATATTCACCATAAATTTCATCAGTATTGATCTTCACCTCTGTACTTGAAAGCAGGATTTCTTCCATAAACTCAGAACTAATCTGATGATCAAACTTAGTGAATTCATCACTACACTGGTGATTACTTGAATCTAATTCACTTAAATCCAATGATTCCTTGATTGTGCTTTGAGGCAACTCATAATTTGTCAAGGGACCATCATCAGACTTACAGATTCTCATATTTTGATAGAACCAAGATAGTGCACCTGATGATGCTGAACTTAATGCCTTCTCTGATGTTGGACATGATCCAGTGCCAGAGCAACACAAACAATTCTGAAAACGGAGTTCAGTCAGAGATCGCAGTTTCAATAGAGCAGCACATGTCATTGAAAGATTAGCAACTCTTGTCCCACACATAGATAGGTGCATTAGCTTTGGCATGCAGCTCAAACAACTTATATGGAAACTGGTCAGAGAAAGACTGAAATCCAAGTTAAGAGTTTGCAATTGCGGAAACTTCCCAGTAATGTTGAGTTTGCGCATTGGAGAAGATTGCAGATACAACGTCTGGCATGACAAACCGTTCTGCCAAATATCACTAAAAACAAGGCTAATATTAGATTACAAAATAAATTGGCGTTTGAAAAATAGCTCAATATGTAAACAAAGTAGTATTGATGTGTTCAACAAGGATTATAAACAGAAATGTCGATGAACGACGGCAAGCAAGTAAAATGTCAAATGCAAATCTTAAACGACGACAGTAAGCACCGATACTTGACTTTGTTTCTGAAGAGAATCATCACAAACTAGAATTTGATTATAGTGCAATGCTAACTGACAAAAAATTCCTCGACTTCAAATTCTATCAGGATCTTATATGTACTCTCAAAATACCGAGAGGTTCAAGATCACATACCGCAAAATCTTCTTCAAGTAAGATGAATCAATAAACTCAACTACTCTAAGCTTGCAGTTGACAGCTTGAAGCAGAGAGAGAACAAAGTCTTCATCCAACTGCAGACAACTTGATCTTTGACGTATGTCAATTACATCAATACCGAATAAATTGATATTGGACAATGCATCAATAAGTGGAGGGACATCTGAATTCACCAACTGGTCAACAGAAATTTCCAAAACACATTGCTCTTGGCACATTGTTTGATTCTTAAACTGTTGCAAAAGAACACATTTCAGAATCCATTTCATATTATATATATATAACACATTTAGGGCAGCAAAATTACCTTGAGAAAACTTGATAAGATGGAAGGATTTGATTGCACTTGATGCTTCCTGCAACAACTAAGGTACCTTTGGCAACACCCAAATCAAACAACAAACAAAAAACCCCAAATCATCAAAACAACAACATGTTAATTAACATGAATTATCACAGGCATCTCACAATTTTTTTTTAAATACATATATATTACAATTTAATATATATAAGAACACAAACAAATGATAACAACCATCTAATTCATCAACAAAAATCCAGTATCCAAACAAAGAGATACAAATCATCAAATCTAGAACAGAAACAGAAGTAAAAGCAACAGCCAACATGAACATCAACAAATACATCACAATAAACTCCAAATCACTAAAAAAAAAATCCAATTTTTCAACTTCATCTGAAATCCAAAACTGTCATTTTTTTTTAAGAAAAATTCTGAGATTCAACTTAACCTTCAAAGTCTCAGCAAGAAAAACTCCAACAAACATCACTAAAGCAAAAAAGAACAAAAATGGCAAGGATTTGAATTGAGGGAGAGTACCTAAGTTGAAAAGCCATAAATGAACTTATCAAAGGTCCTTCTTCTCCTTCTCCTCCTCCTCCTCCACCTCCTTGTTGGTGGGCTGCTTTCCTCTTGTGGAGATGGATTTTGGATTGGAAAGTGAATCTAGATTTTTTTGCTCAGTGGAATGGGGATAAGCAGGAATGATTAGCAATATTGATATTTGTTGCATTTAAATGGTTTGGTGGAAAGACTCAATCAAAAAGACAACATCACATGGGGCATACCCTCCCAAATATCATGTTCATGCTGGTTTTAATTTTTTTTTTTGTCCACAAAATGTGATAAGCATTTTGTTAGTGACAGGAACAGTGGAACAAAGACGCGGAGAAAACTTATCAAACACATGTACTATCAGTTTAACTGAGTTTTGAGATTCAATCTTAGATATTCTCCGAATAACTACGGTAAAAAATTAATAATAATAAATCATTGTTGATGTTTTTAAAATTACATTCATGCTATCTTACATATGTTAAGGACTTGGAGAAAACTTATCAAGCAAATATGAGTTTTAAGATTTAATTTTTGATCCTCTTCAAATAAACACAGTAAGAAATAAATAATAATACACCAGTGTTGATATCTTTGCACTTTTTGTTTTAAATTTATTATTATTTTTTTAATCTTAATCATTTTGCCCATCTATTCATTCATATTTTTTCTGGTTGACTCACAAAGAAGAAGATAACAGTGAGTGACTTAAAAAACTAAACCTTGCAATATATGTTTTTTTATATGTTTACAAAGCCGAACTCAAAATCACCTGCTTAAATAATTTAAAGTTAATTGTTTGAACCAACTCTCCTTGGTAAATTTTTGATATTCAACCTCTAATCAAAGTATTACTTTGTTATTCAATATCCAAGGATAAATTTGTAATTTCAATTGGTTTTTGGATTTAAAAATAAAATATTTGAAAAGGTACAAATGTTTCAAAGGATACCAAAAACTCTACGGACTATTTAGCAATTTGGAAGTTTTAGGGAATTTATTAGTGCTTGTTTCTTCTATTAATTACCAATAGTAGCTTCTAAATTTGTTGTACCAAAAAGTATGAAAGAATAAAATAAAATAGTAATTAATAAAAAAAGAAAATTACATGGTATGTTTTAAAAAACAGATATTTTAGATATTTATAAAAAAAATGAAAAGTAGGGTTTCTTTTAAAATTTATCAAAGAGATACAGGTATGAGCTTTTTTTCTCAATATATATAAATTATATAAAGGTAAAATTGTAATTTTAGGTTATATAAAGTATGATTATTGTGATTATATATAAATTAAAATTAATACAGTTTCATGTTTCCCAAGTGAGATCAAACCAAATAATATATATATATAGAGAGAGAGAGAGGTTGCGTAGGCCAATAACATTTTAAAATTTAAAATCTACTAATGTTTATTTGGATCTTTGGATTGTAATTTGACAATTTTTACATATTGCTAAACAATGATTATTGTACTTATCAATAATAATACAATAAAAAAATGAAATGCACCATATTTTGATATGAATTGTTCAATCATTTTCAATATAGTAATTCAATAAATAACAACGATTCAACTATATTCCAAATATGCAAAATATAAAACAAAAACACATCCAAATGCGTGACTATTTTCAACTGCAGACGTCGGCAAATTCATTTTTCTCATATATATATATATATATATATATATATATATATAGAGAGAGAGAGAGAGAGAGAGAGAGAGAGAGAGATATTTCAACTAAATGGTTAAATTAAACAAAAACCCTCCGAGAGGTTTCCAACTAAATTGTTTGACCATTCCTTCATGCTTTGTTTTGGATTTTAGAGAAAATGACACATAAAGAATAACTTGAGAAATATTTAAATTTATCCTGGTACACATCAAATAATAATAAAATGATCTAAATAATAAGATAATGAAATGACGTGTCAATTTAATCCATAATGTAGAACATTTGCACCACTTAACTTATTATTCATTATTTTTTTATTTTTTTATTAAGTTTATTCCATTATTGACTAGCCAATGAGAATTCTTTCCAGTTTCCACAAATGCATGTATTTGTAGAAGATATTTTCTGAGCTAAAACTTTGGATAACAACTGAGTTTTAATGCTATTTTATATTTTCATTATTGGAAACAAAATAGTGTCTCAATAGGGACAAAATAAAGGACCTTGCACTTATCTATAAGATAAGAACAATAAATAAATAATGTTGATTGAGATATTTATGTTTTTTCTATGAGACAAGCATGACACAAGCCGAAAGTAATAGTTCACCTTTTTTCCAAAAAAAAAAAAAAAAAAATTATCACTATAAATATTAAATAGTTGTTCGCTTATCTATATTTTAAAAAATCATTTTAATTAGTAGTTGATTTTAATTAGTACATGAATAAATAAAAGTATTTTATAGGTATATAAAAGTAAGATAATTTTATGAATGTATGTATATCAGAAATTATCTACTTTTATATGAGCATGTATGTATTTTTCTTTGTTTTTTTTTATAAAGATAGGCTTCAAAAGAAAATGTTTTTTAAAAAATTAATAATAAAAAATATTGTTTTTTATTGAAAAAAAAGTCATTTATACAACACCTCCACAAAAAGAGAATTATAATTCAGTAAGCAAAAAAACAAGAACTCAATGATGATCTCTGTCTTATATATTAGTGTTCATTACATAGAGATGCTAAATAATTAAGCAAATTACATTATGGATTCTCAAATTTTTAAAATTTATTAATTAAATTAGTCACAATATATATTCTCCATTAAATATTCTTTTTACCAATATTTGTAACCATTCAGATATAATAAATAATTGTTTTCCTCATTGTGTTATTAATAGATTGAAACATTATATTCAGTTAAACATTTTCTTGTTTAATGTAAGCTTAAGGTCCAGTAAATACAAAAAAAAAAAAAAAAAATAGAAGAATTATGCAATATCATTATATATATATATATATATATATATATATATATATATATATATATATATATATATATAGGCGATACATTCTTTGAGGACGTTAGAAAAATGTCCGCAAAGAAAAGAAAAATAAAATAAAGAAAAGAGAAGAGGGAGACATAGAGGTCGGTGATGAGAGATTGGACAATATGGAGTATTGCATTGACCAATGTTTTAAAAACAGGACCAGGCCGACCGGTTCAATCGGTTCAATCAGGAATCGCCCAGTAAATTAGTCTAATTAATTACACTAAACACTAAATAATCGAATCGGACCAGATGATTTTTTTTATTTATTTTAAAATTTTAAAATTAAACCCGATTCCAAAAAACAAAAAGCAAAATATTATATACTTGTATTTTATTTTATTTCTCATTTTTTATTGTTGTTTATACTTATATTTTATTTAATTCTTTATTTTTGAATATTTGTTGTATGATTGTATGATTGTATATTTGTACTCTGAAAAATTCAATTTTATGTAGAATTGACGTTTTGTGACCTTATAAAAGCAATATAACTTTATAATATGCATTATGTATTTTTTTCTTAATTTCTTTATTTTTTAAATTATTATTTATTTATTTTTAAATTTTTAAAAATTTAAAATTTATTTATTAGAAAATTATTAAATCCAGTTGAACAGCTTGGTTCAACCAATTTAACCGTGAACCAGCTATCTAACCGGATCGACAACTTGTCTGATTTTTAAAACATTGGCACTGACTTTAAATCAGATAGTGGAGGTGGTTTGTTAGTTTTGAAATTTCAGTATCCAATTTTTTACTACGCAACTGTTCTTAATATATATATATATATATATATATATATATATAAGCAAAGATGGGTCTAATTAAGGCCCAAAAACAAAGTAAGGCCCATGGGTATCTGGGCCCAATCCATCAGTCAGTCATCGGGAACCGCGTTGAAGGAGTTGAATCGGTTGACCAAGAAATCAGACCGAGTCAAGACAAGCTGTCTGATGTGCTTACGAACACCTCCAGTGAAGTCACCGCAAAGACATCAGCCAACGTAGTGGAGGGTGTTGATACTGGTTTCTTCTATAAAGACGATGCTTTTGGTGTAACTAAATTACCGGGGGTGTTCAGAGCCGCATGTGAGATCATCGAGAGACACGAATAAAGCGGGTGATCTGACGGTGGGGACGTCTTTGCAGCCTTTTATGGTGTGTTTACGTCTACCACGATAGTTGACCATGAGATAAATTTTTTTTTAATTAAGTTATTAAATATATAAATAGATGGGTTTATTTATTTTGGATATAAATTATGAAAATTTTTTTGGTTATATTAATATTAAATAAACTGATTTGTCCTTATTTAAAAAATCAATTATTTTATTATTTTTTATATAAAAGAAAGTGGTTTATGTTTAATTTGTAAATAATCTTTGATTTTTTTTGTTTTATATTATTTTTTCTGGGATTGTCAATTTCTTCTAATGAATTTTTTTTTTATATGATTTAAACTTGAAACTATTTATTTAAGAGACCTAAAACTCTATCACTTAGATTAACCTCGTTGGAATTGACTTTCACGTGCGGTAAAAATTATAAAATGATGATAATACTTATTTTGTGTTTTTATATTTTTTAAATATTTTGACAGTAGTTTTACATTTTTACCCACTAAATAGGTTTTTATATGAGATGTTTTTAACATTAGAAAAAGAAAAAGAAAATAAAATAAATTGAAGAAAACAATAACATACTCGGAGCCAGAACATTGATATAAATATTAAATATTAATATTAAAAATAATTAAAAAATAAATTTACTCAAATAAATTAAAAAGGCACATTTTATTTATAAATTAAAAAATTAATTAAAATAATATAGACATATATTCAAGCAACTAATAAATATAGGATTGTAAAAAAAAAAAAAAGACAAGAACTCATCTAAACAATATAACCGATCCCAAATAATAGTTAGGACTCAAGGGTTGTTATTGTTGTGGTCATCACCTTGGTTATTGTTATGTGTGTATATGTGAAGATCTTAATCTTAATTAAACATTAATTATCATGTCATATATGTTATAACTCCCAACAATTTCAGCATCATAAGATTCTCTCATGCAAAACATTCTACTACAATGTTATAAAACCAAATACTATTTATTCATTACATCAAAACAAACACAAAAACATTTCAAAGGTCATCCTCTGTTCATCATCACTCACTTTTCTTTTCTTTTTTCTTCTAATCTTACTATTTATCATACATCATCACCGTCATCATCATCTATTTAATTTGAATACCAATCTTTAAAATAAATTATTTCTTATGAATCCATCCTTCAATTTTGTCTTTATTTATGTCATTAAGTAAATACTAAAATATTTTTTTACAATAAATAATTTCATACAATATACACTACAACAAAAGTCATTGGATTTTTTGTCGTTATTATGTCATTAAAGTGCTTTAATTAACGGCCATAATCAGAGCACTCACATTTTCATTGTTTTCCTTAATTCTTAATTAATCATAATCCTCTTGTCTTAATTACTCATTAATTAACCAAATCTAAAAACCCAACCTATCACGTGATCATCAGGCGAGCCGTCTCTTTTTGCCATCACGGTTAACGGCGCCGTTCCTTGTCTCACGTCCCGGTGAAGTCACCGCTGCTTCGGATTGGTTAGAGTTAGCTTAACGGGTTTCGGATCTGATCTGATAACTAGGGGAGCTGAGAAGGTGAGTTTAGTGAGCGGTGATTGGAATTCTACTGTTTATTTTCTGTTCAAGTCCTTGAATTAATTTATTATTATTATTTTCTTTTGTTTTTGAGGATTTATATATTTATATATTTTTTATATTATATTTTAGTCCTTCTCTTCGGGTCTATAGGAAGCACGCAGAGGAGTGGGAGCAGAGCTTGGTCACTCTTGCTCTTCTTTCCAGGATTATTGGAGAGAAGTCCTCGGAAGTCTAGGAATTACATTTTGATCCTTGATTTTGTGATTTTTGAGTTTTAGGAGGGGTTGAATGGAGAGGAAGCAAGGGTTTTTCGCTGCGCTGAAGGAGGAGGTGATCCGGGGACTATCTCCGGCGAGGTCGAGGGCGGGGAGTCCGGCGAGGAGTGCGTCGCCGATGAGAGGGTTGTTGAACCCGCGGCGGAGGAGAGGGCGGCATGTAGCGTTGGATTCGGGAGTGATGGTGAGAATGGGGAGTTTGAGGCCTGGAGGAGAGGGACTGGCACCGTTGATGGAGGGGCCGGACGGTGATGAGGGTGGCGCCGGAGGTGGGAACGTTGGGGATGGGAGGAGGGAGGGGTGGGGTCAGTGGATGCGAGGTCAGCTCTCGAGGACGCCGTCAGTGTCGGGAGGAGGAGGAGGAGGGTCGACGTCGTGCAGGCGGTCGGATCTCCGGCTACTGCTTGGCGTGATGGGGGCGCCGTTAGCTCCGATCCATGTTAGCTCCGGCGAGCCGCTGCCTCATCTCAGCATCAAGGACACCCCCATCGTGAGCTTTTCTCTCTCTTTTACTCTGTTTTTTTTTCTTCAAGTTTTAACCTAAAAATGCGATCTTTTTCACGCGAAAGGACTGCATTTATGCTCAGATTAATTGTTTCTTGTCTGTTTGTATGCTTGCATTGATGATTCTTTGCCATTTTCATCCGGAAAATAAAGCAAAAATCGTTTTTTTTTTATGATCTCTGAAGGACATTTGATTTAAGAATGAGAATGCATGTTTCTGAATTCCACTTTTGATACTGTTCACTGGATTTCATGTAGACATGAATTAATTTGAGTACTTGTTTGGTATAAACTTCAATGCTTGAATTCATTATTCTTGAATTAGTATTCAATTAATCGCAGTTTGTGCATCTTTGATCTCTCAAATGTGTTTTTGATTGTTACATAGGAGACTTCGTCAGCTCAATATATACTACAGCAATACATTGCAGCATCCGGGGGGCAGAAGCTGCAAAGCTCTATTCGAAATTCATATGCAATGGGAAAAGTTCGAATGCTGGCTTCGGAGTTTGAGACTGCAACCAAAGTCATGAAGACAAGGTGTTCAGCTGCAGAGTCTGGTGGTTTTGTTCTTTGGCAGATGGCTCCTGATATGTGGTATGTTGAGCTTGCTGTCGGTGGCAGTAAGGTGCATGCTGGTTGCAATGGTGAGCTTGTTTGGCGCCACACTCCCTGGCTTGGCGCACATGCTGCCAAGGGCCCTGTTCGACCTCTCCGACGAGCTCTGCAGGTCTATGATCTATTATAGAGAAGATCACAGTTCGTTTTGTTTGCATGAACTGAAAAGCTTTGCTTAATTTGGTGTTAATTCTGTGAGCAGGGCCTTGATCCATTAACCACAGCAAGCATGTTTGCCAATGCTAGATGTATCGGTGAGAAGAAAGTCAATGGAGAGGACTGCTTCATCCTCAAACTCTCAGCTGATCCTCAGACACTGAAAGCTCGAAGCGAGGGCCCTGCTGAAATCATAAGGCATGTGTTGTTCGGTTACTTCAGTCAGCGAACTGGGCTTCTTGTGCACATGGAGGATTCACATCTGACTCGCATTCAATCAAATACCGGCGGTGATGCAGTTTACTGGGAGACAACTATAAATTCATTCCTTGATGATTATCGCTCAGTTGAAGGGATAATGATCGCCCACTCGGGCCGATCAGTGGTCACATTGTTCAGGTTTGGTGAAATGGCAATGAGTCACACAAAGACCAGAATGGAGGAGGCATGGACCATCGAAGAGGTTGCGTTCAATGTCCCCGGGCTTTCAATGGACTGTTTCATTCCTCCGGCCGATATAAGAAATGGTCTGATCAGTGAAGCCTCTGACATTCCTCACGGAGAGCGGGGAAAGAGGCTTATCCCCCCAGTAAATCATCAGGTGAAAATTGCAGCATTGGAGAAGCAACAAGATACCACCAATAACATAGTCTGGAGGGTGGAAGTTTAGTAGTATTAGTGTCTGACTTTTAGTAGGATCACAAACAAGTCAAAATTTGTTTATAGAACTAGAGTTTTAACTAAGATTACTGACTTGAGCTCTAATACTAACTGTTTGTAGCTCTTGTTTTGGAGTTCAAGCATAGATTTGTATTCAGATTTCAGAACTTGATGTACTACCACTTCGCTCTTAATTTGAACTTCTTGTTTCTATTGCTCTCGAAATCATTATTCCATCCGGGTTTGTAATCGAGCCACGGCTGACCGTGTTTTGTTATGTTCAAGCTCAGCTCGGCATTATTTTTATCTGAGTCAGAATTAAGCTTGGAGGTGTTCAGGCTCGGTTTGTTGCCGAGTCCTTGATGAACCAAGCTTTTTATATCATTAGTTCTATCTTTATTGCAAAGATTATTTATTTTGAAAGGAGTGATTAAGTCTTTTGAAAGAAATACTATTTTGTTTCCCATGCTTGACACTCTTTACACATAGATGATGAGTGAAAAGATCACTGTTCTTGCTTTCTCTTGAAGGAAACTAACCTTTTGGGGCTGTAAGATAATGAGAAATTGTCCTATGGAAGCTTAAGAACTTCTATTTGGGACACTTTCTTTAATCCTTTATGTAGCTTCTTCATTTAGATTGTCTTGTGACTTTAATCAACTTTAATTAAAGTGTCTCATGGGATTATACCTTTTTTTTAATGATTAAATTGGAATTAAGTTAATTAAAGAAAATAAATAAACAAAAGAGGTAGAATGAGTACTAGTGAGATTCATGATGGGGATGAGAAAGATGGGAAACATGCAGACATAAACTGAATGAAAAATGCAGGCTTGATCTGTCCAAACATAATGCCAAACAGAGCATCATTTTTGTTCCATGGAGTGGAGTGGGTGAACATGTTTGTTCTAGTTTTGGTTCTTGGTCTCTCAAGTTTGGGAGCTCTTAGGAAGAATGTCTTTTTGATGTGAAATTTTTTATTTTAATTTCATCCTAAGAAATGTGCAGAAATCATTGGTTTTTAAGTACATAAATATCATATTATATGAAATAAAATAATAAAAAATATTATAAAAAAATTTTAAATTATTCACTGAGAGCCTTTTCAAGTACATAAATATCATATACATTTACTTCTTAAAAGAAATCTATGAATTTATGATTTTTGAAAAGGAGGTTTTTATAAGAATTTTTATAAAAATTATATATTTGGATGCTTAATTAATACGGTTGTATATGTGAGTCAAACGTTGAAAGGATGGTAGCTGTTTTTTTTTTCTAAGTAAAAATGTGAGAGGTATAGTTGGATGGCTTGTTTACTTTATCAATAAATAAATATTAGTGGTTTTATTATGTGTATTTTAAAGAGCAGGGTACATAAAAGTTGTTTTAAGATATGAAATTATCATTTAGGATATAAATCAAAAATAGCATTTCTTTGTAAACAAATCTAATATAATAATACCTTGACGATCAAGGAAAAAAATAACAAAAATAGCAAAGAAAATGAAACAAAGCTTCAATTGGTAGAAAATAATTATGATTTTATGTTTATATACAGGGATAATGAGTAAATAGTATATTATTAAGAGTGTTTTAATCAAAATAATTAATGTTGAAAAGTAAATCAGGGAAAATTTATGATTTTTTATGTATATATACATATAAAGTTTTGCCAAGAGTATTTCGGTTTTAAAAAAAATAACTCAAGTGTTTTTTTTTTTTTCATAACTTAAGTACATCAAAGCAAGAAAAAAAGATCGAAAATGGTCCCTATGATCAAAATTTATATACATATGTATATAAAATATTCTTGCTTAATTTATTAGGCCTTCACTAATTTTATACTTTCTTTAATTTTTTTATTTGGTATACTCATTAAATTCATACATAAATTATACTTGAATGACAAGCATAGCATAATATGATGATTATGATATCCTCTTTGATCAATAGCAATCAATAGAGCATTCTATGTTCAACCCATTGGGCCAACACATACAACTATTTGTATGGACCCAAAGAGGGACTCTTGAATCACTTTGTTATTATAGTATTCCATACAAAAGATTTGTGTTAATTTTCATCAATTGTCTTGTATATTGGAATATTTTAAAGAATATTAAATGTCTAAATATTTCTTTTTAATATATTTTTTAAAAAAGAAAAGTGCATGCCTATATACACTTTTTATAATAAGTATGAGTGATTGATAGTATGAGATATAAAATCATCATTGCTTGTTTTTTTTAATTAATTATTTATTTAATTATTGAAAACACTTTTGTTTGTTTAGATTTTTTTTATAATTAACAATAGTTTATAAATTTATAAATTTTTTATTATTTTTATTTTTTATCTTCTCTCACTTTCTCTTGAAGGTAGAGGAAAGACATGGGATTTACAAGAGTATATTAATAATTTCTTTTTTTTTTGGGATTAATGTTAATTGAAATATTTAATTCGTGATTAAATTTATGTTTTTTTACTTAAGGATAAATTTTAGCTACAATTAATAAATTTTAAAAAAATTATTAATTGCATTTTTTAAAATAATAAAATTTTGAGAAAATATGTGAGATATATTCTTATTGGATTATTTAGTTGAAAGTGGGCATACTATTATATTACTCAAAATAAAAAATCAAACAAAAGAAAAATATGATGAACTATTGACATAGGAATAGAATTAGTTGGATTGCTTTTTCTTTTTTCTATCATAAATAATTATTTTATTAAAAAAACTGTCATATTTTGATGGTGTTTGAATTGGCTTATAAAAAATATAAGCTATAAAATATTTTTTTTTTTATCAAATATAATCTTTTTTTATAAGATAATGCGGACGAGACATTTCAAGTCCCTCACACACACTTTCATTATTAAATCACAACTATGCATAAAAGAGGGAGTGGAATTATTGAGTAATCCTTGTCAATGTAATCATTTTTTTGTTTAGAATATATTTTAGATGGTTTATATATTTTAAATAAAACAAAAAACAACATAGGTTATGGTTTTTAAATGATTATCAATAACAAAATTAATTTTATAATTAAGTCATTGAATTTGTGTATACTCTTTATTTATTTATTATTTATTTTTTTAAGTAGACAAGTTATTATATATTAACGACATGCACAATTTTTGTAAATATAGACTGTTCCTGACTCCGCCAAAATGGTGATTCATCCCCTGATCTTTGCCAATAGTATAAAAAACCCTCTATATTAAGGATCCAGTGTCAATAAATCATGAACCCGTTAGCAAATCAGATGCCTATTTTACTAATTATGCAAATCACCGTATTCTCTTATTTTAATAAAATAACCAAAAACAAAACTAAAAACAAAACCATGGTTGGTAGAATCCATGCTACCGACGGTGGGTTGGAGAGGAGGCATCACAAGAAGCACAATGACAAAATGCCAACCCATTAAGACACATACATCTCTTCTTTTGCACATGAGAACAACTAATTGCATATCTAATTAACTAATCATCAATCCTAACAAACACATTTAGTAAATTTATGTTACTCAATTCATAAACAAATTGAGCTCAAACAAACACTAAAATTGGAAGTTAATTAATGCTCGAGATCTATGATCCATAGTTAATCCATTCTGATTAGTGATAATGACGTTCATCAAACACTAAAAATAATTTTATAATTTTTGTCAGAAGAAAAATTAAAATTTAATTTCCTCCAACGTTCGTTTTCAAGTAAATTATTTGGCAATTGAATGCCAACGTTCAGGCGCTGCCGTAGTGGTCCACTTTTTTTTCTGACCGTTGGAGACTCGAAAATCAAATCTTATCCGTTCGATTGTTGTATCACGGATCTTGATGATATCTAAGGGTTGATATTGTGAATCATTATGCGGCCGTTTGTACTAAGTTTTTAATTGCAAGGAATAATCAGACCGGAGAAAAGAACCAGATGAAGGGGACCATAATGGTCCCACCAATGATATGCTCGGGTGTTTGTTTTGGGTGACAAAATAATAGAGAGAGATGTGAGACACGAGGTATCAGATTTACTCTTCCGCAAAGAATGGTACTTTTACGGCTTAATCCAAAATTGTCTTTTAACCCCCTTCTCTTTCCAAAAATTAGTACACCCAAACCTTCCATTTTTCACTTTCAACCTCATCAAAAGTTACAATAAATATATATCAAGCACTTTTACGTAAAGTTTAAATAAAAAAAATAAGTACAAATGCATTCACAAACTCAACAATATTTTTACATCATTTTTGTGTAAATTTTAATTTCGAGATCTTTACGAAATCAGAACTCTACGAAAGAACAACCGTTGATTAAAATTTCATATTTTTTTTAAAAAATTATAACCTACAATAACTAGAAAAAAAAATTAAAATTCATATTTAAAAAAACACACAAGATTTCCAATACCAGGAAATTTTCAAAATTACCAGGGGTAAAATGAAATATATATTAAAACAGGGTGAAAAATGAAAAATTCAAAAGTAGAAGTGGGACCCAGGTACGACGGTGGCGAGTGGCGCCAAACGCCAACCCAAACCCGAGAGACCAATGAACCAACGTTCACATGCCCCTCCTCTCGTCACGGGTCCCACTGCCAGTCTGTCATCATCCCCACATCCACCGTCCATTTCACCTCGCGATCATCCTTCTCTGCCATCTGGATCCAATCGTTCGGCCAATACTCTTCCAAACCGCGTAGGGTCGCGTCACTCGCCTATTTATTCTCACCGCTCCTTCTTGTGACTCTCCCATTCACTCCTTCACTCCATCTCTCTCGATCTCTCTCGAAGCATCGATGGATCTCCGGCGAGCCACCCTCGCGTTCGCAATGCTAGCCCTCACGATCGCCGCCGCCGTCGCGCAATCCCCCGCCGCTTCCCCATCCGGCGCCACCGCTACCCCTCCATCCAAACCCACCACCCCTTCCCCCACTTCCTCTCCTCCTTCTAAACCCCCCACCGCCACCCCCGTTACCCCCGTCGCCGCCCCAGTCACTGCTCCTGTTGCCGCACCACCGACCAAAACCCCGCCGACCGCCGCTCCCGTCGCCGCACCGCCAACCAAAACCCCACCCACTCCCGCTCCCGTCGCTGCACCGCCAACCAAAACCCCACCGACTCCGGCACCTGTCACTCCCCCGCCGACCCCCGCACCGGTCAGCTCCCCTCCCGCCCCAGTCCCCGCTGCTGCCACCCCAATCCCCGCCGACGTCCCCGCCCCAGCGCCGAGCAAGAAGAAGCCATTGAAGAAGAAGAAGGGCTCTGCTCCATCTCCGTCCCCAGCCGGTGCAGTCCCCAAGTCCCCCGCCGGCGCTCCCGAGGCCTCCTCCCCTGGCCCCGCCGCCCCCGCCGAAGCCAGCGACACGGTAAGCTCACCCCCACCCCATTCCCTTCTTTCCTATTTCTAATATTTTTAAATAAAAATATTAATTTTACAACTAATTAATTCATTATTTAAAAAATAAATAAATTTTTAGAGTGGAGCGATGAGGATGATGGGAAGTGCGCTGATCTCGATGCTGGGTGCAGTGATCTTGGCCGTTGCGATGATCTCATAGAGAGATAATTATTGAGCTGTAATTTATTTTGGGGATTTATGATTGAATTGGTGTTGTAATGTTTATTATTATTATTGATTTTTGTTGATGAGCATTTGGGTTCGGTTGATAGATAAATTGAGTTCCTTCGATTGCATATATACACATTTGATTCATGCGTTGGAATTCTTTTTATGTTGTATTATTTTTATTTTTATTAATATTATTGTTAATTATTATTTGGAGTTTCGGATGGTTTTTATTGGATTTGTGATAATTCTTTCCTGTGGATGTGATGAATTTGATTAGCCACACATGTTATGAGGTTTTGTGAGATTTATTTGCAAAAATTATAAAATAAAATAAATGAAACAAAAGGAAAATATATATATTAAATACACGAGGTGAGTAGTTGTCTAAAAGTTTATAATTCTAAAATAAATAAATTTGAGAGAAATTTTTAATACCATCCTCTAATTTTCTCATTTTATAAAAAAATTTCTAGTCTATTTCATATCTTCAAAAAAAAAAAAATTCAGGGACATTGTAATTGTTTATTTTGCAGAATTTTTGTCAGAATAGTAAATAAGAAATTAAAATATTTTATATCAAAACAAATGTTAAAAAAAAATTATTTAAAATAAAAATTTATGTAGTTAAATATAAATATTAAATATTAAATAAAAAAATATATATAATAAATAAATAATGCATTCATAAATTGGATAAAATTAAAATTTTAAATAAAATTAAGTCCTGAAAAATTAAGTAAATTGAATAAAAAAACTATAAAAAAAAATTAAAATGTCCAAAGGATGACCGCATAGAATATTTCAAAATTTGTAAGAATTAATAAATAATTTTTCCTAAATTTTATTGACGCTTCCAGAAAATATCAAGCCATTTTGCGATTCAATTGATAAATTAATTATTTAATTACCATGTGACGAAAAGTTGGCATTTCATTAGATATTTAAATATTATGATATTTTTAATGTTAAAAAAATGTAAAAGACCATAAATTGATTTATAAATTAAAGTAAAATAACAAAATTAACATGAATTATTTGTTTCCACTCTCCAATGGGAAAATTGAAATTCTAGTTTCAAACTACTTTTGCTTTAGGCAAAAGAATCCAACAATCTTCATCCATAATTTAATCAAAAACATCTTTGTTTTTTCTTTAAGAAATGTGAACTCTTTTTTCTTGTCTGTTTTAATTCAAAGAAGTGGAAAAAACAAAAGTTAAAAACCATTTCATGATCTACCAACCATTACTTTTCTTTTATGTAGAGATTCCAGAGAAGGCTTACAAGCAATGTTGGATGCTTGGCAAAATATCCATGTTCACAACTGATTGATTCACTATAACATTATCATTCATTCATTCATTCATTCATTATTAATTGATAATAATATATGAATCTCTTGCAAAATATCAAAGAACATTCAATTGTATAGATTACAAAAAAGATGCTTACCTACAAAGTCTTTTGAATGTATACATACATACATACAGAACATATATTATCCTCAGCTCAGACAAAATCAAGAAGCTGATTCATGGTTAGCCGATAAAAACCGTGTTTCTTTCCTTAGAATTCCATCTTTATTTTCGCCAATCGTTCCGACAACCTGTATTCTTCGGCTTTAGAAATGCCAGGATGAAGCTGATGGAGATTACGAATGAATGCCGCAGCTTCATCTTTCCGGCCCTGTTTACAAAAACCGTCTACAATGGAGTTGTATGTGCTCTCATTCGGCTTGCAGCCATGCTTGATCATGTATCGAACTACATCAACGGCTTCGACAAACATTGCATTGGTTACATAGCTTGCAATGAAGACATTGTATGTCACGATATCGGGAGTAAGACCTGAAGCCTGTAGTTCTGAGAACATCCTCGACGCATCTTGCATTCGTCCCTGTCTTCCGTATGCATATATTACAGTATTGTAGGAGTAAAGATCAGGCCGCCCGCCTCTTAGCTTGATCTCCCGAAGAATCTTTTCCGACCTTTCACAATCCCCTGATCGACTATAAATATTAATCAAACTATTGTATGTTGTTAAACTAGGACTAAAGCCTCTTTCTTTCATGAATTTCAGGATTTCTTCAACCTTTGATGTCATCTTCCTCTTCCCGTAGATTGATAACATGGCATTCAATGTGGTTATGTCAAGAGAACAGCCTCTTCTCCTCAGCAATGCGAATGCACGTTCTGCCTCTGCTAAAAGATTGCATTTGCTACTCGCTAATACAAGACTTTTCGAAAGTATGTTGCGTGGTTCAATCTCGCCAGAGTATATCTTGTCCGCTAAAGCGCGCAATCGATTAACCTCCTTGGCATTTGCATAGCCATGAAGCAATGAGCAGTATGTAAGTTCATTTGGCTTACATTTGCCATCCTTCATCTCTGCAAGTATCTTCTCCGCCTGTTGCCAAAGCCCTCCGCGAGCCAATGCAGCTAACACTGCATTATAAGTTGAAAGATCAGGCCCAATTCCAGCAGTAATCATCGTCTTGTAAATCTCCATCGCCTGATCAAACGAACCACACCGGCTATAAGCACTGATCAGAGTATTATAAGTATCCCTCTCAGGAACAAAGCCAGCTCTCTTCATCTCTTTGAACACCCCCGACACCTCTGAATACATTCCGTTCTGACCAAACACAGACAACAAAGAATTCCAAGTGACGATATCAGGCACATATCCATTATCCCTCAGCTCCTCAAAAATCTTCATCATCTCCTCAAACTTCCCCCTGTTCCCATACATCTTAATCAAAGCATTATAAGTACATAAATTCGGCTTACACCCCTTCCTCTCCATCTCATCCGCAATTCTCAAAGCAAACTCATCCTTCCCGGCTTTCTCAAACCCCGACAACAATGTTGTGTAAGTAATAACATCAGGTTTAATCCCTTTAGCCTCCATTTGCTCCTTGAGTTCTAATGCCTCATCCAAAATCCCGTCTTTTGCATAACTGGATATCAAAGAGTTGTATGTGACAATGCTTGGAGGGAATCCCTTTGCCTCCATTTCTCTAAGAACATCCATTGCTTCTCTATGCCTGTGAGACTTCCCATAAACATCAAGCAATGAATTATACGTCACCTTATCAGGCTCAAAGCCGGCAGCTTTCATCTCCTCAAAGATCTCAGTAGCTTCCTGGTGGAGTGCCCCGCGACGACAGCAGCTAATCAGAGTATTATAAGTGTACTGATCGGCAAAGACGCCATCACTCTTCATAGCATCAACAAGAGAAGTGATTTCAGGCCAAGGAACGAAGAGTTTACCATAAACGTGCAGGACAACGTTGTAAGTGATGATAGTAGGGCGGCATTCCTGAAGGCGCATTTCGTCGAACACCTTGAGGGCGTCACGATAGCGGCGATTACGGGCGAGGGCGGAGATGAGGGAGGTGTAGGCGAAGGCATCAGGGATGGCGCCGGTGGATTTGAGGGCGGAGAGGAGGGAGGAAGCAGCGTCGGGGAGGGAGGAGCGGCCGAGGAGGGAGATGGCAGCGGGGAGGATAGGGGATGGGAGAATACGGGCGTCGCCATGGGTTTCACGAGCCCAAGAGAAGACAGCGAGGGCGAGGTCGGGTTTCTTGTGGAATTCTAGGGCTTCGATGATGGCGACGAGGTCGTCGATGAGGGAGCGGAGAGGGAGGGAGGAGAGGGAGGAGGGGAGGTCGGGGGAAGGGGAGTGAAGGAGGGAGTGGAGGGCGCGGTGAGCGGAGATGGAGACACGGGGGGGAATGGACCAGGGCTTGCCGCGGTTGGGGTCGTGGGCTTTGCCGAGACGGGGCTTGCGTGAGGAGCGGCGGAGAGGGGGAGGAGGGGAGGTGATGGGAGGAGGGGAGAAGGAAGGAGGAGGTTGGGGGAGATGGTGAGGAGGGTCTTGGAAGAGGGGTTTGGAGGGATGAGGGTTTGGGAAGCGAAGAGGGAGTGAGAGGTTGAGCTTCTCCGCCATTGTTGGACCTTCGGAACCTCTCCTGAAGACGAAGAGAGAGAGATGGATATTATGTGGATTTTTTTTAAAAAAAATTATAAATCTTTGTTTATTTATTTATTAGTTTTTTTATTTTAAATTTTATTTTTAAATAAAAATCATTGGTACCGAAGCATTTCGTCTGTTGGTATTGATCGAGTTCATATTGCCTAGTTAAAAAATTAGGGAATACGCTAATTCTAGCATATAACAGGTTAACACGTGTCCTTTCTTTTTATGTTGTAGTTAATTTTTTATGGAAACAAATGTCAGTCTGTAATAAACTAAAATTAAGGTATTCTGTAGTTTTTGAATCAGGCAATATAAACACGTATTGGTCTCTTACTCTCTTATAACTATTTAGGGTGTTCATGTCCAGCTGAAGAAATGAGTCATGCATGGTGATGATATATGTGTTGAAAATTGTGTTTGCGCTTCATAGTCTCTTTCATAGACATGAGTTTTTTTTTTTTAATATAATATTTTTTAAAGGTAATATTATTAGATAATTTAAAATTTTAATTTTTTTTTGTTTAAGAATATATTTAAGTTTTGAATTTATTGAAAAATTGGAATGTATATGGAGAATAAATTTTTAAGCAATATGTAAATTATTTGTTCTGATAAATGTAAATGTTTATTCATATTTTTAGTGATAATTTATTTATTTCTAAAGTTATTTCTCACTATCTCGCAATGTTTTAAAAACCAGACCGGTTATTGACCCGGTTAGGAAACCGGTTCACGGTCCAACCGGATTTAATATTTATTATATAAATAAATTTTTTAAAATTAAAAAAATTAAAAATAAGTAAAAAAATAATTTATAAAAATAATTTAAAATTTAAAAAATACAAAATTACATATTACAAAGTTATATTGACTTTATAAGGTCACAAAATGTCAATTCTACATAAAATTGAATTTTTAAAATACAAATATACAAAGATATAACCTTACAACAAATATTTAAAAATAAATAATTAAATAAAATATAATTATGCATCATCAGTAACAACAAAAACAACAATAAAAAATAGGAATAAAATAAAATAAAATATATAATATATTGCTTTTTTGTTTTTTGGAATGGGTTTGATTTTAAAATTTTAAAATAAATAAAAAAATTGGCCGGTCCGGTTCAACTGGTTCAACGGTTCACCGATTGAACCGGTTGAACCGGCCGGTCAGGTTTTTTCATGTTTCATGTGTCTAACCGGACCGGTTTAATGACCGGTTCCCCGTTCAACCGGTTGAACCGGTCTGTCCGGTCCGATTTTTACAACATTGCTATCTCATCGTGCTTTGTGGCTCAATGGTGGAAGTAAAAAAATAGTTCGGATATTATATCATTAACAGAGTACTGTTAAAGTGGGTCCAGAAAGTACATCTAGTTAAGCCCAATTGACTTTATAGAGCTTGTTATGAATTATAAGGCCGAGACAAGAAAAGGCCATTTGATGTTCTCTTTTAACATAATAATAGTTTTATTTTTTGTCACTGGTAATAGTAACTATACAAAATTAATGGATGACTTATCACTAAAAATTGATCATTCGGCTTTTGTGCGGTCACTAATGTGGATGCAAAGATCAATCAGCAAATCCACTCTTATAGCCGAGGACTTTGTTTTGACACCTCTGCATCAAACGAGTTTCAAATTTTAGCAACGAAGATTCTTGTAAAACTGTCACGTCTCGAACCTAGTTCAATGGACCCGAGACGTCAAAAAACGGTAGTACATCTATAAGGCCGAAGCCAAATAGACATACAAGGCCTTAAAACCTGATCCAAAACAAAATAAAGAATCAGATTGAGTGTTTTGCAAAAACAAAACAACTTATTCAATTAAAACTTAGGCAAAAAAAAAAAGTACTTATTACAAGCTAATTATTCGGCGAATTGTCCAACGATCTTTATAATAAACTATCCACCACTCAATTCTACTCCTGATCTGAAAAAAAAAATCAACAACATTTATAAGTTTAACAGCCCAATAAGCATCTACTAAAAATATAAGGGTCATTTACAAAAAAAAAAAAACAATCATAATTTATCAAAATAAAAAATCAGAAATCAAATTTATTTCAAATAAACACAAATGTCAAAAACTGAGCATATAGGTCCCTCAAACAACTATTGTTAAAACAAAATAACAGAATTCATATATTTACCCTCGATGATTTGAGCCAGAATTATCAAAGGCTGTTATTTTTTACTAACGGAACTGTGCGAAACTATAGTTTCTATATCAGAGTACATGTCGACATGGTCAATGTTTAACACCCATTGACAGGGTTATTGCAAAGTTAATTTGTGGACGATGAGTAGACAAATAAGGCATATGCTATTCAATACAAACTAATATCCTTTACTAGCAAAGCAAAGAAGAACTAACCAATTGGGCTAAAAAAATATAATAAGCTAGCATCATCTCTTTTACCTACAAGCTTGACATCCTTTACGGCAAGAACAAGAAAAATTCTCCAAACAAAAGGCTTACAAGATTGGATGGCAAATATTAGGCTAACAACAAACCCATGAGGCTGCTCCTAGCTCCTTGGCATGCAAGGGAAAAGTCTATGAGTTTCATCGGCTCACCAAGCAAAAGAGGCACAAAGGAAGATGAGTGAAGTTTTTGATCGTCGGATTACCTTTTTGAGGCTCCAAACCTAAGGCGATGGCATGGCTAACGGTGAGGTCGACGGTGAGGCTAAGGACTAGAGAGTTCTGATTGGGTGAAGAAACAAATGAAAGAGAAGGCTCATGACTTTAGCAAAAAAGATAAATGGATTTCACGGGCCAGAGAATGGAAAAATAAAAACAACAGTTTTTTTTCTTTCGTATTTAAGAGAGGTGGGGTTTATGTTTTTCTTTCTTATTTAAAATAAGTGGGGTAGATAAAAATATTTTTTATAATAGAATTAGTACTATTAGACCAAATGTCCTGTGGTATATATTACTTCTTATTCTATCAAACAAACAAAATTATTGTGAAAAATAAAAGTCTACAAAGACAGGTGTCCTCTATTCTTTAGATAAACAAACTCTCTAAGCATGATGAAGCCAACATGCATGAGGACATTTAATAATTTGACAATTTCCAATAAAAGAATGATGATTATGTTTTGTTAGAATTTATATTGCAATGACTTTACCATCTTATGGTAAAACAAAGGGAAAAAAAGCGAAGGCATGTACTTGTGTGCCCTTGCAGGGAAGCAAGTTATAAAAACTTTTTCACTTATTATCGTGTCAAAATACATGTCATGTCATTGGGCCTTCATGCTCCCCCTCTTTAGGGCAACCAAAGCTTGAAGTGGTAAAAGTTGTTATAGGTTATTTTTTTTTAAAAAAAAAGCCTAACCCTAGTTTATTTAATATGCTAACATTTTATAAATAAAATAAGAAACATTTATAAAATAGTATGATATATTATTTAAAGAAAACTTAATTAAAATTTTATATACATCAATATCATGATCTATTGTTCTTGTAAATACTCTAGTTATCGACAAAAATATAATGTAAATTGAATATATCATACTGTAGTAGTATTCAAATATTGATATTAGTTTATGATTGTGTTGCTTATATTCGTAAATATATATATCATCATCATCATTTATATGCACTTTTTTTTTTACTTTTTACAATAAAAATCATGAGTTAAAAATAATTAGTACGATCATATGAAAAATTGAAATTGATAATTGATAATGATAATATTTAATGTAAATAAAATTAAAAGAATAATGAAACAACTACAATAGAACGGACTCTTCATTTGAGTGTTAATACAATTGGCACATCTACACTGCTAAATCAACTTTACATAAAAAAAACAACTCTGCTTAGATATTAATATGAAATTGCTTGCATACCATTGTAGAAGTGTATAGTTGCTAATATATATATTTGCTTTTTCTACAATAAATAAAAAAGAAACAAATGAAAAACAATTATGCACTAATTACACTTTAAAGATTTGCCGAAATAAATAAGAATGATTTATAACTACTTTTCATTTTTGCAAAGGCATATAAGAAAAAAGAGCCATGAGTTAATAACAATAACAATGATAATCCTATTAAAGATGATTCGTTAGATATTATATACACCACCACTTCAAGCATCCTTTAGATTCAATTCTACCTTCCATTATATATATATATATGCAACAATTACACTTTAACGATGATTTAGAATGGAAGGTAGAATCTAAAGGATGCTTAAAGTGTTGGTAATGAGATATATTATATTAAGGGTTTAGTGTTAATAATTTAGGGTTTAGTGGGGTTAGGAAGGGCGCATGAAGCAATAAGTGATGGGGTTGCATGATTGTTTAGCTAAATAAATTTTATAAGGAAATAGAGTTGAAAAGTCAAATTTAGAAGGCACTTTTCATGTCTTCTTTCCTTTATAAAGATCTTCACTTTCCATCGAAAGATTTTTCACTTAAGGTTAGGCATCAAAACACTTTGAGAGGAGATGGCAAGTGGCATCTGAACTTATTTTTGTAGCAAAGATTAGGGTTTAGATTCTTGATAACTTTGAAAATATTATAATTAATTATGTTTAGAATAAAATGAGAATTTGATTAATATATATTAATGTAGTGCTCTTGTGTTCTTTATTTGAAGTATACAATTCATTTGTATATATGTAGCACTATGAAATACAAGCCATGCATGCATATGTAAGTCATTAATATGAAGGTCGAGGTCTTGTGGTCCTTCTTGATCTTATTTATTACACAAGCATGTAGAGTGCCATGAAATATATACAAGCAATGCACTGTGATAACATGACCTTAATAATTAATGTTTATATATATATATATAAGGTTAGTGTTTGTGATCTTTGAAAAGAGAAGTTCAAAGATTTGATTAATATACATGAAGATAATGCTCTTGTGGTCCTCAATCTCAAGTATAGCATTTTAATGAGAGCAAATTCATTAATGCAAGCTATAATACTTATTTAATACAATAAAATAAAAAGCCATGTATTAATATACACTAGCCTTCCTTTATCCATCTCCTTCTCCTTCTCCCTTCTTCTTCTTCTTCTTCAATTGTTTGCATATTGATTCCTAAAAACAGTAAAGAATTTAATAAACAAAAGACTTTAAAACTAAAATTAAGTAAGAAGAAACATACATGCATACACACGCACACACACAGATACATACATGCATATATACTAATTAACCATCATCACCTTCACCAGTAACAACTCCGGCAAAGAGGCCAACGGCATTCATCTGCTTATTAATCATCCTCGCCGCATAATACGGCACCTTGATCACCTTCCTCTTCTTCTTCTCCCTGTTCTCACCAACCAACAAGTTCACAAACATGATACAATCCATCAAGCTCTCCTTAGCCATCCCTTTCATGTCATAAGCTTGTGACCTTCTCCACAAGCTCTTGCAATGAGAGTTAGCCGGAGACGATAAGCACAACGCTCTCGTCGCATCGCTCACAGCTTTGTCAGCATCTTGAAGAAGCAAACAACATTGAGCTCTATTGCTATACATAATCATTCTCTCTTTCCTCCTCTTCAAAGGACAAAGCTCCAATGCTTGTGTATATAAAAGTAGAGCTTCTTCTATCTCTCCACTATAAAACCTCTCATTCCCTTCCTTTTTCTTTGCTTCTCCTAATGACCATCTCTTAACCAACTCCTCCTCAACCATCATCCCTTCTCTTCTCTTCCTCTCCACTTTCAATTCCCATAACCTATAAACAACACTATTAATCTTATCATGATCATGATAATCCATTAACAAAGCCTTAGTGATAGTACTCCCAACATTGTATCTTGTTCCAAGGTTCTTAAGCTCAACTAAATCAACAAGACAATCAAGAGCCATGTTCATAACTTTGATTCTAGTCTTTAAATCCTTAAGCAACAAAACCAAGCAATCAATCCCCATATATTGCCAATCATCCGAAGACCTTGAAAGATTGCACAAGCTTAGAACAACTTCCGGGCACCCAGCCATCGCTTCACGGCCGACAGAACTCCGGCACAAGATCCTCATCAACCCAACCCCCGCCGGAGACTCCCCATTTACCATCCCTCCCCACATCCTACATAACTCTCTCAAAAACCCTAATTCTCTGCATATCAAGTAATGACAACCCTTATCTTTGAAAGCAAAGCAACTCAAGAGATAAAGAGACCAACACTGAAGCTGGCTAGCCCACTCTTCTGCCTTCCTATCCTCCATCTCTTTCCCACCAAGACCACGAGTCAAAAGATCACAATGATACTTCTTCCTATCTTCACTCAATATGAACTCAGTGTACACTGTTTTCAAGCAAGAAGTAGATATCTTCATGGCTAAATTGATCACCTCCTCGCCATGCAACGCAACAGCATGGAACGTAGAGTCATAGCTAGCAAGATGGCCGAGAGCACGAGCGGCCACTCGCTGCTCCACCCAACTCAGCCGCCCACGGAGGAGCTCAAGAAGCAAAGGAACAGCGCCGGCATCAACTGCCAGCTCCGCGAGAGATGAAGACTTGATGGTGTAGGAGCCAATGATGTGGGCGGCGTAGTAAGGGATGTATATGTTTTGGTGAAGGAGAAGCCATGAAGGTTGGGAAAGGGATTTGTTGATGAGAAGAGACATGCAGTGAAGAGCACCAGAGAAGGGGAGCTCTGGGTTGGTAGGGTTGGTCATGGCCATGCTCCAAAGGCTGCTCATAACTAGGACTTGGGACTCGTCGATGGTGTATGGCATGGTGTTGAAGAAGGTGGTCAGGGCTGCTCGCCGGCGCCGGGGGCTTTGTTGTTTCATGGCACAAAAGAAGTGGGTGATGGAGTTGAGCTCTTTGTCTTCCTTGTTGTTGTTGTTGTTGGTGGTGGTGGTGGTGGTGGTGTTGATGATGATGGTGTTTAGAGCCATGGTTAGGGTTTGGAGAAGGTGGTGAGGGAGAGATGGGAGAGAAGAAGGGTGAGACTTAGGGGCACATGAGAAGGAGGGAGTGGGTATATAAAAATGGAGATTTGGTTGTTACTTTTGATGGGAGAGAAAGAGAGAGAGAGGAAGAGAAGAAGATGAGGGAGTGAGTTTGTTTGGTGTTTGAGCTTAGGAGTTATGAGGACCACCTTGGAGTTCATGGCTTGATGATATATATATATATATATATATATATATATATATATATATATATATATATATATATATATATATATATATATATATATATATATATATATATCATTTGAAATAATATAATAAATGTAAGAGATGAGATGAAGGCGTTCTATATATAATGACAAGTTTGCATGGTATAGTATTTAGTAATTTTGAAATTTTTAATATATATATATATATATATATTTCCCATCATTTGAATGAAATGAAACCTGATTTATGATTGATGTCATCTCAACAATATTCAATAGAGTTGAGAATGATAGAATAGGTTTATTTTTCCCCTCCTTTTTTGGTACAATATATTGCTTTATGAAAGATGATAAGAAAGGTGGTGAAACTTTGGTTCAAATAAAAGTAAATGGCATTGCAAGCAAGAGATGTTCCATGGAACTAATAATCAGCAGAGACATGTTTTCTCTTTTTCACCATATTCAATAATTCTTCATATTTTAATATTTAATCTTCATTATAATAAAACTCATGTATATGTCTACAGAACAAGTAAAAAAAATAAAGAAAAAAAAAAATCATGTGTAGAGTTATTCAAAGGTTTAATTAATTAAATACATTTGTCACATGCAAGTGAAGTGAGTTCATCATGTAAATTCATGATGTGCAAGTGCTTATGAATAACCATCATAAGAGTTGTTTTAAAATAGAGAAATTAATTAAGAGAAGGTTAATTAAGTGATGGATTAATTAATTGATTATGTCTCGCTTAATTATATCTTACCTAACATATCAAATGATGAACACCATGTTTAATTGTGCAATTAGCATGAGTAATATTAGTCTAAAGTTGCGGCGCTAAGCAACCGACAATTGCTTAATAAGTAATTAATTTTTTGTTAAAAGTATCTTAAACAAACCATAAATTAATTATTTGTTCCACTTAAAACCACTTTTTAAGAACCTAAGTGATTGTTTATTTAGCTTAGTATTACTAACTACCCAACATTTGAACCTTTGCATCTTCTTTTTCTCCACTTCTCAATGCCATTAGTGATAATGAAAAAGAGATGGTCCTTCATTGAAACTTTAGATTCTCATTAACAGTTCTCTTGCCAACATCTGTTCATATTTTGGAATAATTAATCATATAGATCACTAGATCTTGTGTGTACATATATATAGTAAATTTTTTTGACGGGGCATCAAATTATGGTATTTTTTTATTTTGGGGTTCAAACTTCGATTTGAATCAAAATAATTACTAACTTCAATTTTGTTTCACCAAAGAATCATTCGATAGATTCCGGTTTATTTTTTTTGATAAAATGTCAGAAATTCTCTATTAGTAGGTGAGATAGAATTATCAGTTGAATATGAAGCATACCATATATATGATGACCGAATTTGGGCCATATACATAATAAAAAATATGCTAGAATCTCTCATGCGACACTTGGTGAAACAAAATTGAAGTTGAGTAACTATTTTAATTCAAATTGAAGTTTGGACCCAAAACAAAGAAAAGCCATAATTTGGTGCCCTAACAAAAAATTTATTATATATATATTCAAGAATTCATGATATCATAGTTTTGTGGCATCACATGCATTTAGATTTAATTACTTTCCATAATACATACATACATACATACATAGATATTTAGAATACTTACAAATATAGAATTTATATGAGTGGTTAGAATATATCTAATCGATTCATGAATAGGCATGTTTTTAGATCCACTAAATTTATTTATTTGTGGTCTAAATGGTATGGGCTAAAAATGAGAAATAATCTTTAGTATAATTAATAAATAATCTTAAATATTATATCTTCCTAATAAAAATGAGGAGGATTCTGATTCCCTCTCCTCCGGCCGTCTAGATTTGGCATTGTTAATGCCATTATATATATGAAGTGATAATTATTATTAATTAGTGATGCTAATAATTAATTAATCAAGTGATTAGAAATGGAAACATATATGAGAGGCTAATTGAAGTTTTATTATATCATCTTTATACATAAATGTTTAGATAGTTAACACATAATGGGTTGAAGCTAAATCAAATAAAACTTTGTGTTCTTCTAAGTAGATTTATTCATGCTTTCACAAGCTATGAACATCTTGGTGTAAACTCTTATCATATAAAGTATATTAAATTATTAATTAATATTTGTTACTAAAAAAGTTTAATTTTTTTTATGAAATTAATAAATTACATTGATTTCATACTTCATCCAAATTACAAAGAAATCACAACCCAAAAAAAGTCTTAAAATTAATTAATAATTATGTACATACATAAGAGTAATTAGCTCCTAATCACAACCACCACTTGATTTTTCAACACCATCCAAGTCTTACAAATTTCATTAATAAAATATTAACATTTAAATTATGCCAACCACTCTAATATAATAATATTATAGAGTAGATGCTCATAATTAAACACTTGTTTTCATTAAAGCAAAGTTTCTACAATCAAATGAATGAAACAATCTCAACATCATAAAAACAAATTAATCACTATAAATTAAAAAAAAAAAAAGCAAAAGAAAAACAAGAAAAAAAAAAGAAAAAACTTAAGCACATGAACTAATTATTCATTCATGAAACTACAAGCCTTGGCTTCTTAAAAGGAGAAGGGCTTTGCACCTCCTCCTCCTCCCCCATGATCCAACTCCTCACACCTCCAAACTCAGGCAATGGAGGCAAGTTAAGATCAAAACCTTTTATTCCTGCCGACGATGATGATGTCGTCGAACTCTCCCAATAATGACATCTCTTATGTCCTCCAAGAGCTTGCCCGGAGGCGAAACTCCGGTAACAAATACTACACTTATGACCTTTATCACCACCGGAAACTCTGGAGCCACCGGACAAAGACAAAGATGTATCATTAATAGAAGAATTAACAACTCGGCTTTCATGGCCCTCGGTCGGTCCCCGGTGACTAGACTTATGTCCACCTAAAGCTTGGTAAGATGAAAACTCTTTACCACAAACTGAACACTTGAAAGCAAGCTTTGGAGGTGGTGGAGGTGCTCTTAGATGAGCTTCATCACTTTTAGCAAGCATAACAAGGCAGTAAGCAAGATACTCTTCTTGATTTGCAAAGTATGAGCTCTTGCACTTTGCATACATGTTGTTTGAGTATGTGTTGGTTCTTGTTGTGTTATCAACAAAGGATTGGGAGTTGATGAAAATGGATTAGAGATGATATGGAGGAGAATGGAAAGGTGGTGAGGGTTTTATAAGTAGTGGGTGTGTTTGTTTTGACTGTTTGAGAAGTCAAACACTTGACCTTGACCAGCACAATGTTTTGGAACAAGTAATTGTAGTCATAGTTGACTAGTTGTGAAACTTGCAACGATAAGACCACGCATGCAATTTGATTTTTTTATTTTTTTATTTTTAATAACTTGTGTGAGTTGTGTGAGTGCTCCTTTCTGTGAAGCCGCCATTAAAACTTTTTATTTCGCCCCCTAGGAATTAGTGAAATTATTTGACATCTGCTTCTTTAATCTTCTTTTACTTGTTATATTTATATATTTGGTTTGTAACTTATCTATTTTTAGATGTGAGATACTATGAGTTGTATACAATGTAGAAATCTAATAGCGGTCTGTGTTTTTTATGTATACATGAGGATTCAATTATTCAAACCAAAAATCATTTACTTAAGTCATTCAAATCTTTATCACTTAGACAACTCCTAATCAGTCTTGTTATTTGTTTTAGTTTATACTTAAATCACGGCTTACACTCTTTTATTTTTTATTTTTGTTAATTATTAGATTTTGTATTTACAAAAATTATAATTTAGTTATAAAATCATAATTAATAATATACATTAGAAAAACTATTTAATATCAATATAAAAGTAAAATAAATTATTTTAACTCATGCTAAATATAAAAAAACTACTCTTTGAAAAGTCAAGAGAAGCAACTAATTTCTCAATTTTCCAAGGGGGCGGGTGTAAAAGCCTCTTCATATTTTTATGTTTATATATGTATATATATATATAGTCTTTCTAGAGAGCCAACATGTGACTCAAAAGCTAAGTTTGGTGAGTGATAATATAAGCATGTGGTCTGCTGTTATTATTTTTTTATTAATCACTAAAACTTTGTTGCTCGTTGAATGTAGGAAGCTTCTGAGTTCAATGTATTTTTTCAATCATGTTTTGCACAATTGCACATTGTTTTTTAAATGTTATTAAGTTCACTAGATTACTTGTGATTTATATATATATATATATATATATATATATATGGTTTAATTTAATTAAAAGTAAGGTTTTGTATAACTTTTTGAGAATGATTACTTTTAATTCAATGTTGTCATGCAGAGACTTATTTGAGTAAATAAATAAATAAATAGAAAGAAAGAAAGTTTGAAGAATAGCTTTTGTCCACGAAAGGTAATATTAATGCATGTCATTTGACAATTAGTCAATAAATGTAATTAATTAATCTGCGGGCACATTAATTAATTAGACTTTCTCCATGGCTTTCGTCAAGGTGACATGATTTCTCAAATTAAAATGTTAATTATACACACATATATATATGTTTGTGAAATTTCAAAAATTTTTTTAAGGAACTGGATGAACTAGCAGAAAAAGAAAGCATTACTAATGATCAGAAAACATAGGAAATTAATAAAATTGATAGTGTACACCAGTCACAAGTACTGATTACAGCAAGAGAGATAAAAGGATGCTAGCAAAGACCAATGATCAAATAATCTATTGGTAGCTAAATCTCCATTAGAATTTTCACAAATGGACATGAGTTCGAATTATAGGTGATGTCATATTTCTACAAGTGTGAGTAATGATGGTATATGAGTGATTCTAATGCCTATGTGTGCAGGGGGGTCATGCCCTCAATTCTAGGGATGGGCATGGGACAAGACGGGAACGGGGAGTATCTCCCCACTCACTCCCTTATCCCGGAGGATTCCTAGTCCCAGCCCCGGTTGAGAAATTGGGAAGGAGAGTGGGGGTGGAGGCAGGGATCCAGCCTCGCCTCACAACACAATTTTATTTTTTAAAAAACCCACTAATCTAATATTTAAATTCATAAACTTAGAATTTTAAATACCAATTAAAACCAATCTTTATTAATAACAAACATGGTATTATAGTATATGTTTTTTAATTTTTTATTTTAACACAGTTCTTACAAAAATAAAATAATCTAAGAAAAAAATCCATAAAATTAGATATTAATTGAGACTAATCATTACTAATAAAAAATATGATATTATAATATATATATATATAGGCGGGACTCTGCGGGGCAGAGAGATCACTCCATATCCCCGCCCCGCTACAGTGACCGGGGAATTTTATTCCCCCACCTCTGTCATCACAGGGGTGGAAATCGGGAATTCCCCCGCTCCGAATAAGATGGATCCTCGCTACGGACGGGAACTCTCCGTTCCATGCCCATTCCTATTTACTTTGCCAATATTTATATATATTTCTGTTTTTTTAGTGTCTTAACCACTGTTCATAGCCTAAAAATAAAATAAAAAAATACTAGCAGAGTTCCTAATAGATAATAGCATGCAGTTTCTACTGGTCTTAAATAGCAAGCGTACACAGTCAAATTCACAGTTGTTGATGACCATGCACTAGTGCTAGAAGTGATTTATTGAAAATCAATACTATGTTGAACTGTCATAGTTAGCCTTCCAATTTGATCTTTTTTTATTCTTTGGTTGTAGATGGTTGAAATAAAAATATCTAGTTAATTTTTTATTAGAATCATTGTTTTCCTTTAATGGCTTATATAATAGAATTACTAATTAATGGATTAGCATGAAAATGGCAACAATCTCCTAAATAATATATTACATAAATATAGTTTTTCTACAAAATTAATAAAAAACTATAAATAACATTTCTCATTCTTTGCAGAGCCTAAGAATCTAGACTTTATGTAAAGTGATTTTTTTTTTATTTAACAAACATACCCCTTAAAAAAATATAATATTATACACCAATTTATTTAAAAGTTTCTGCTCGTGGCAATGATCTTTGGGTCAATCAATTGATACTGAGTCTTTTGTATAGGGCTTCATCTCGAGTGTCAAATGTGGCTCTCTGAGTTCGATCCTTATCACGTGTATTGCACGGTTCGATGGTGAACGCGGCTCCTCCACGTGTACGTCCCTGACTACCCTTAGATGGGGTGGCACTTATCGTATTCCGTCCAAAAAAAAAAAAAAAAAACTTCTCTTTCCATATAAATATTAATTTTATATTATATATATAAACCAGCGTTAGAAGCGATGCATAAGAAATTGAGACTATGTATATTTATCATCCTTGAGTCCTCTAACTTGATTCTTTCCTATTCTTTGGATGCAAATTACCAAAAGAGAAATATTTAGTTAATTTTAATTAAAATCACTATTTTTGCCCTTAATGGCTTCTATGAATTACTAATTAATGGATTAGCATAAAAATGATAATAATCACCTAAATAATGTATTTCATAAATATAGTTTTACAAAATGGATAAAAAATTATAAATAATATTTTTTTTTATTTTTTGCAACACCTAAAAATCTAAACGTAGTTGACTCCCATACGAGAGATTGAGTTTCTCCTTCTGTATACAAACTAATTTTAAATTTTAAAATATATTTCTATATATAATCATTTATACACGTGACAAAAATCATTAACAGAATTAAAATTTCAAGGTATTTATTAAGACTTTTAGCAAAGATAATTTAATTATGGAGAGGATTAACTGCCATAAGGTGCATATAAAAATCTCAATAATTTTTTTTAAAAATTTGTGATGATATACACATGTAATTTTTATAAAAATTTTGCAAAATTATATACACGTGGAAAACAATAAAATAAATTAACTTAAAAGCTAAATATGTGGTTTGAAGATTATCCAAGGTATAATAAAATAAAATAAAATATTAATTTATATAAGAACTACCTTAAAAACACTAGAACATCAATAAGAAGAGTTAACATAGCACCAGTTAACAACAATTCTCAATACATACAGAAAACATCCTGCAGAACAGAAGATAAAATGAAGAACTAATAAGGATACAAATTATACATTTATATTCTTCAGTTGCTTAAACAGATCGAAATCTACGTAAAAGTCTCGAAAATCAGTAGTGCACAGATGAATAATTATAAGCACAACAAGGAATCAAAACATCGAAATTCCAGCTTCAAGCACTAGGCTTCATCGTCTCAGGTTTCAATATCGAACCGAATGTGCCTAAGGATAACAGAAATAACGATCTCGGGAGAGCTCAGCTGCGGGAGATGGCCGTCGGAAGGCATGACCTCGACAATAGAATCACCTCCGAGATGCTTGTGTAAGTATTCGGAGACCACCACGGGGACTGCGAGGTCCTTAGTACTCTGAAGGATGTGGCATGGGACCGAGACGAGACCCAGAATGCCTCTCAAGTCAGAATGAAATATGGTTTGAACCACACTCATAGCGATGTCGGGTCGGATGTTGAAGAGTGTGCGGCTAAATTCCTGGACTGCAACCGATTCCATGTCTCCTCCAACGCAGAGCGGTGCCCACCCGGATGCCCAGGACTTGTAGTTCTGCTTCATCGCATCGAAAAGCTGGTCCAGTTCTTCTTGGTCAAACCCTCCGTAGTAATCGGCATCATTGATGTACCTGTTTGTTCAAGCAGTGAGTTATTATTGAAGTAACTAAATCTCATTGCACTGAACTTAAGTAAAATAAACAGAAAATAGAGGATTTGCATTGACACGATGCACTAGATCGATAATTTTAGACGATTTAAGCTTGCAGAATATTCAAAACGAGAGAGTTTGGAAAAGAAAGCTGAAAATATCAGCAAAATGAAAGCTATTGTAAAATGAAAAATGAATAATCATGTAATACTATTACCTGCAGCGTTGGACTGGGATCATTTTCAAAATCTTGATTTTAGTATCAGTCAAAAGTACCAACAATACTTTGTCCTAATTGAGAAGGAATCAATGATGTATACAGCTCATGATTAACGATTTTCTTTGGGGTTTTGTGAGTGGCAATCAAGTTCATGTACCAAAGTTGAGGACCATGAAAGTATTCCACCTTCTCTGGCATCAAATTGATAATGTACCTTCTTCTCTTCCTTTGGATTTTGTGAGTCTAAAAAATTTCCAGTGCAGCCATAGATGATTAGTTATGTCCAACATAACTTCCAAAATTTGGGTGTAACGTAATAGAAGTCTAGCATCTAAGACAATTTCTGTACTATGGCTAAAAAAAATCATGATAGTTTCAGTAATAATTCAAAGCACAGACAACATGCAAATTCTATCACATGCAAATAGTGAGTCAATAAACTTATCAGTTATCAAAGCAAATTATTTTCACCGAAATTAATATAATAATTCCCTGATAAAAGTAAAATTTTTGAAATATCTGCCCTATAAGCACCTTCCTGCATATGTTCATGTATAAATAGAGGAGTATGAGAACCCAAGGTGGTATGTTCTACAGAAAGTAAATTTGAGTGCAGGTAGCAGCTAATAAAGAATACTTTCTCCTGCCTCATATGCTTACGCATCATCAGCCTATTAATGCAAAAAACATATGGCACCAAGTTGCACAGCAAACCAACAGCAGCCTAATTGTCTAATACACAGTCAAAGATAATGACAAACAACAGTTTTGCTGAATTAGGCGATATCATTATCTTGAAGAATTTTAAAATTATCATCACAACAGGGCCAAGGCTAGTCATGTAATATGCATGTCCATAATAGTTCCTAATAAGTGTATGTATGTTTGTGAGTAGATACTTCTGTACTGGGACCCGAAACAACAGCTGTTTGAAGTTTGAACATTATTCTCTTATAAATAATGGCAATGAAAGATGTAAATAATGGTCGGTCACCAAATGGCAGATTTTATGCTAAAAACGTTGCCTCCAAGACCGGAAATTTGAGGAAAGTTTGAATGTTAAACTACAATAAAGATACTATGGAAATTTTAAAAGCTAATAAGTAGCACCAATACGCCATGTATTCCATATGGCGGCAAGTTTGGTTCTTCACATGAGAAATTTTGGGCAGTTAATCAGTATCTTTCTCAGTATCAGATACTTATTCACAAAATTAAACCACCATGTCATTTGCAGGTAGGAGAAACCTTAAGCCAATTGTAAACACACAATTCCACTCAATAATTATATGATTGTGAAATAAACTGCTATTGCCTGCACAAATTTTATGTAATTTAGTCTGAATATTATAACATTTTCACTTTCAACAAACAAATATCACAATAACATAACAATCACAAAAACTACAAAATGCAGGTATCAGTGGCTGTCACTAAAAGAAACATGTTAGATGAAACGTTAAAATGATACCTATCATCGTTGAAGAAGGTGCAGAATTTCCTCTATGCATAAAAGACCATTAAAAAAATAAAATGGCTCGAACAATACACACTTTCACTTGATACAAACAAAGGATGACTTGATTAGATGAGTCTGCTACGAATCAATTGAAAAATTGAGTTTCTTTACCATAATATTAACTATTTGCAAGAGATCTGGTTAAGAAAAATCTTGTCAATTATGTCATCAATGTTAGACACAGCACCAGCAAAGCAAAGCAAAGCTCACATGCTAGCAAAGATCTAGCCTTATTAACCTCATAAGATTCCCTTACTGGAAAATAAAAGATCCTGATTGCTAAAATCCAAACACAATAAAGAAAACCGAGTCTTAATTGTTCTCAGAAATATTTTAGGAAAATTAGCAATTAGTTGTTATTTATCAGTCATCAAACCGCATTAAATATTTGACGAACTCCATCCTCATCTTCACCACCAACCACGGCCCCGTCCCCTCGCCCCACAACCTTGCCATAAATATTATTAAAACTAAAAACTATAGTTGGTCAACTAGAAGCAACAACACTCAAAAAAGTTGACATTTACCAATAGAACAGTAACTACAAACTTGATAGGTTATACCCCAATGAAGAAGCATGCCCTAACCACCAGTGTCTACAATCCAGAGGGCTGCAAAGATACAATAAAAATTCATTGATAATTATCGGTGACCTTTGGCAAATGGGTCCAAATGAAACTTCACATCTTAATTCCGTGGTAGAGAGGATAAGACCCACAAAAAAAAAAAAAACAACAACAACAACAAACAGAACAAAACAAAACAAAAAAGAAAGGGAAAAAAGAGTCCCCACAGACCTATTAACTTGAGCAAGGCCCACCGGAAGTACAATCTATAACTCTTTTCACATGGTTCATTAGACAAGCTTGTCAAACCAAAAATTAGCAAGAAAATCCAAGTAACTAGCCACAAATAATAGTTGCCACTTGGATGTTAAATAAAATACGTAATAATGCCCATGGCCCAACAAACTTCTTGTGAAGCAGATGACCGACCCATAAAGTACAACCTGTAAAGTAGAAATGTGACCACATCCTCTTATATGAATTTCCCAAAGAATTAACCAGGATCTTAGAAATTCATCCACTTCTATCACAACCTTCACCTAAATAGAACTAATGATCTGATAGAAAAAGTAGCTAAACCCCAGAAAAGCCTACAAAGATGAATTGTCACTGTATTGCTATTAAAATCTCTTCCAACCTGTAACAGAGTCAACTAACCTATCATTATCAGCAAGGCTCGGACCCAATAGATTTTAATACTGCATTACTGATTGAAAGATACCCTTACTGATATCCTCCATTTTGTGGAAAAATTACAAAAAAAAAAAAAAAAAAAAAAAAAAAAACAGAATTTTTCTTTTTAAAAAAATGATAAAAAGATAATATAAGAAAAAAAAATCTAAATTTGATGACTAAGAGAAGAGCAATGTAAAGTAATCAGGAAGGCGGAATCATTAGAGCAAAAGAACAAACACTTGATGGGCATAAATCAAAGGGGAAGAAAGCTCACACCTTGGCGAGGCGGAGATAAGGACGATCTTAGAGAAGAGGTCAGGACGATGAATTGAGGCGATAAGACCTATAGCGCCGGAGACGGAGTGACCAACGTAGATGACGGGAGAGGTGATGGCAAGCTCCTCGAAAATGGCGAGCAAATCAAGTACGTAGCCCTGGAGACTCGCGTAGCGCTCGAAGTCGAAGTAGTCGGGGTTGGTCGGACCGGCGCCCATGTTATCGAAGAGGACGACGCGGTACTCATTGACGAGGTGCGGCACGAGGTGCTTCCAAACCGATTGGTCGGTGCCGAAGCCGTGTGCGAGCACGACGGTGCGCTCACCGCTGCCCACCACCCGCACGTTGTGCGCCTCCTCCACGACCCCCATCCTTGCTCGCCGTCTTCGTCTTCGTTCTCTCTTCCCTTTTCTCTACGTCGTCTCTCTCACTGTGCCTCTGCGAAGCTCCGACGAGGTCTTCTCTTCTTTATAGTCAAACATTTTTGCACATACAACCCTTTGAAATATTTTAATTACATTTAATTTCTCGGAAAAGTTATAGTTATACGAATGCCCTTATCACTTGTTAAATTTACGATAAGGACATTAAGTGTGTTTTTTATTATTTTAATTTTTTATATCTTAATTTTATTTGGAATGAGTTTAATTATATATATATAACTTTTTACTTGACACCCCTTAAAAAAATTATGAGGCACTATTACAGTAACTTTTAATTTGATTATTTTAGGTTGAAAAATGGTGTTATTTATAAAATAATGCATATCATTAGAATATTATTTATATAAAATACAAATAAAATATTATTAAATGAAATTCAATATCGTTGACAATATTATTTAAAATTCATATCATTAAATTTTAAATATATTTTATTATTTTTTTAAAATTCGATTTCAGTAAAATCAACTAAAAATTGTATCTATTATATATATAACTCTAGGAAAGAGAATTAATGGGTAGTTTTCCTTTTTCTTTTTCAAAGATTGCAAATGAGAAAAACCTTTTCATATCTTTTCAATCATATTATTACAAGGGGTATATGCGTAAATGCAATTGTGGGTTGTTGCTCGGAAGCCACTAGTTCGCGTTTCCAAATTCCAAATTCAAAACAATAAAAAAATTATTATATATATTTTAAAACAGGGACATCCGCAAATTGAAAATCTAGAGACATCCCCCAATATCAGTTGGATCGTTATCTAACGCTCCAGCATCTCCCTCTTATGTTGTCCTCTTCTTATCGGTCTATTTTTATTTTTTAAATTTTAATTTAATATGTCATTATCAGTATTCTTTTATTTTTTTATCGTTCACAGACATTAAAATGATATTTGTTTTTCTAAAATATTAAATAATTGAATGGGGGCAAGGCAACGTGAATGAATGCGACAAGGCATGCCATGGATGATGCCAATGAAGCAAGCATCAATCTTGATGGCAAATCGGTCACCTTGTCTGGAGATTCCACCCGAATCTTTTTTACTATGATTTAGATTCCAGAATCTTTTATATTAAAAGAGCCTAGTTTAACACAACTAATCAATCTCTAATCTCATTAATTAATATTAACCTTAATAAATTATTACTGTGTTTTGATACTCAAGATTTGTTGTTATTTTTGTTCATTTTTTTACTTAATCTTTAATATTGGATTGTCAGTAGATTAGCTGGCTTGTAAAATTTTATTTAAGTGCCAAACAAGTGAGATATAAAAAGTGAGAATTGGCAAAAAAAAAAAAAATTGTGAGAAATATAATATATTTTATAAAATAATTTTATTTTTTAATATGCCTTTATGATTAAAAATAAATTTAAATTATGAAAAATATTACAAATAAAATTATTTTATATTATTTAGTTTAGTGGTATACGAGTAAATATAATCTTCTACGAGGGTATATAAATAAAATAAAATAAAATTTTTTTGACTAAAGTCACTGACTGAGGACCACATTTGCCATTAAGTCAATATAAGTTTTTTAAAATAATAAAAAAAAAAAATTGGTGCTAATGTGTCACTTGACTCTCATCAGTGGTTGTCTTGTTGCATTATTATAAATAAAAAATAAAAAAATATCAATATGCTTAAAAAATAAAAAAAAGGACATTTTGCATCATTAACCACGTAAACATGGAACATTACATTTTATCCCATCATCACATTTTAAAAAAATTAATAACATCTTTTATATGAAAAAAATATTACCAACTCATCACCAAAATGGATATTTTCATAAATTCATAGCTACAACAAACAATTCAAAATAAAAATAAGAGAAAATTATTTATTATTCCTTGCAATTTTTCACATATCCACTATAGTTTTTTGATATTTTAATTTTCTTTGCGATCCCTCTTTTTTCAGTTTACTTATTTTTCAGTCCCTATGACAGTTTATTTTATCTAAAATTTCACTTTTGCCCCACTTACGAAATACACTTCCCGTTTATTAAGTATATTTTTTATTTAACATTGTGTGTTTACGTGTAACTACATATTATTTAAAATATAACATTTTTGTTCAATATTTGTTTTTTATGTTTAATATCTTAGTTTCTTATTTATTATTTTACATTTCCGTTTAAAATCTTTTAGTGGTATTCCTGATAAAAGTACTGAAATATAAGTAATTAGATAGTGTTAAAAAAAAGAAATGACATTTTGAGAATATGAAATAGTTCAAAGATTTTTTTGATCAAATGAGAAAATTAAAGGGATTATATGGATAATTTCTCTAAAAATAAATATTTCTATAATTTACAGGAAATATATGAACGTGTTCTTCACGGTAAACGGGAACAGTGAGAGTTAAACTGGGCCAAGAGAAAAAGGCCCGTGGGCCCACAGTGTCACATGGGAGTTGGGACGTGGCCCGTTATAACCCGCGGATCGGATCTAGTGGTCCTTAAATCCGATAGCTACAAGCTTGACCATTTCCAAACGGTACCACTTCAAACGTAGCTTTTGTTTGCGCTCGTAATTTTTATTAGATTTGATTAATATCTAGAATTTTAATAAAATTCATTTAAAAATAAGTTTGGGAATTTAAAATAACTCTGGAATTTTAAATTGGAATGAAACACATGTATTTTCAATGATAAATACCCGCCATGCATCGATTATGGATTGATATAGCTCCTAAAATCAAGAAGGTGAGATTGAAGGACTCAATTGCCACAGCCAAATGTAGCCTAGAGTTTTTAGTAGTGTTTTCAGACATGGATTAGATCGGCCGGTCAAGCCGGTTGAGCCGGATCCAATCTTAAAACTAGTCCGGTTCAATATATAAAATCGGATTTTAATAAAACCAGGATTGAACCGGTAACCCAGCCGAGTTATCAACCAGGGTCTGCATAATTTTTTTTTTAATTCTTATTTTATTTTATAATATACTAATGTTTGGCGGTTATAATGTAAAATTATAAAACTAAGGAAGGGAGATACTAAGGAAATATTTTTATATTTATTTTTTATGGATTTCTTAGTTGTTTATTTCCGGCGTGAATATTTTTATGTTTTTCAATTAATTTTATACTAGTTTATTTTTATATTATTTGATGTATTTCATATTTAATGTGGTGTACTTCAATATTTATTTATGTAAATCTTGCTTAAATTTTTAAAAGTCATTTTTTATTATTTTATTATTTTTATTCTTTTGATTTTTTAATTATATATAACTAAAATTTAAATTATTTTAATAAAAATCATTGATCCCGGTTCAACCCCTCGACCCTTGACCCCTACCTTTCTCCGTATTGATGCCTGGTCCAGGTCTGAGAACCTTGGTTTTTAGGGACCCATTTAGTTACAAACATTTTTTCTAAGCGAATGGTAAACGATAAAGACATTCTAGAAACCCATTTAGTTACATATGATTTTTCTAAGAAAATGATAAACGATCAAGACAGAAGGTGTCATTGCCAATTATTGTCTTGCTTTTCTATGATTTGTTTTGAGTCATCTCTATAGCTATCGTTGCAATTTTTCATTGTTGTTCCAGAATCCATTCCTAGTCGTTGTCAGTCTATAGTCTTTGTTTTTATTAATCTACTGTAAATTAACCAATTTTTTTTTTTTAAAAAAAAGTCTGGAATTATATATATATATATATATATATATATATATATATATATATATATATATATGGCAAGTTATCTATAGACGTCCATTATCAGCCGTTGGATCAAGATCCAACGGATAACATTGATGAACAGTAATTACTACAGTAACATGAACAATAATCATTGTTCATCGTATCTATGGACGTCCATATATATATATATATAAAAAAGTGTAGGGTTTATACATTCCAAATGGCAGCTTTTGAGCTATTGTGACTACTTAGGTACTACTATCTGACAATATAACAAAATAAAACATATATATATTTCACTTATTTTTCTCTATATTTGTCTCTCTTAAGAAGCTTCAATGTAAATCCTGAAGGACCAAAACCTCTCAGCAATGGAGATTTTTATGTACATATAATCTAGCTCTGTATACTTTCTGTATTCACAAATGCCCGATAATCGATCTATATGATGATACCAGGATCTTCAGTTTCACGATCAGAATTGAGCGAGAAGATATCGATAGGTGCATTCGTGTAGTCGAAGGTGCTGCACTTTGACCGGGATGCATTGTTGCGGTGCTGATCGAGATAAATAACTATTACTGTGATGTCGTCATGGAAATGCCGTCTTGTTCCTTTCTCGATCTTTTTTATGTCATTGTATCTGATTTCCCTTTTTCTTGCAGCTTCATCGAGTGCAGCTCTCACCAGTCTCTTTGCGATACCCTGTAAATTTTACTATGAGTTTTGTTGGAACAAGCGTGTGAATTTAAGGAGAAAGAGAGCCGAAGAATTTACCGAACGCGGGTTTCTGGATACTATATCTACTGCAGCATCATCATTTAATTGTTCCCAGAGACCATCTGATGCGAATATCATGAACAAGTCATCACTCATGAGCTTACGAACTCTGATCGATGGCTCAGCAGACATGACGGGCCGTTTGAGTGGAATGGGACAGACATACCGTTGGAATAACGGATCTCTACTTAGCTCAGGTCTCTTCAGGTAGACATCACCAATTGACCTTGAAACCTGAAAAATTATAATAAATACCTTCAGGCAATGTTGTAAGTAAAATTTTTAGCACTGAATGCAGAAGAAAATCATTTAAGTCGGGAAATTAATATGCTTCTCAAAAGTATTAGGCAGTGATGTTAATTCAAATGGAAGCTGGATGAACATTTGCATCACATAGAAAGGTCACAATGAAGAAATAAATTATAATGCAGGTTTTGTGGTTGAGTAAACATACTAAAACATAACTGTAAACTTTCAATATCAGAATCCACACATACACACATATATATATATTGGCAAACTCAAATTATACCATGTCATTCTGAAATGCAGAAAAAGTGGAGTAAATTTAGATGATCACTCTTCAGAACCTTGCATTGCTAAGTTGAAACTCAAAATTTTGTAAACATGGATAGGTAGATGGATGAAGAGTTCGAACTTCTTTACTTTTGGTTAGATTTGTGAACTGAATCACAGACTGGAAGCAAGATTTTTATCGGATCATAAATGGGAAGCTTCAACCACACATTGGCAACCAATATGAAGTCAGAACAAAATCCATTCTCACTAGTTTCGATGTGAATCTACATGTTTAAAGAAAACTTATCTTCTACAGAATGACCGAAAACCATCTCAGAAAAGCCTTTTATATGTTTCATGGACAAAAGAGAGCTAAAGTAGACTCTGAAAGAAGGATACATTTTCCGAGCTCAAGATTCAACATTGAACAGGAAGCGAGATACAGTACAAGAGTATTGCTTAGGATTGGGTTCAATTAAATAACTCAAATTCCCATGTTTACCCAATGACCGCCTCCAATACGTATCAAATAACACTGTTTTCTGTGCTAGGGTACAGAGACTAGATATTTATGATCAGATATGTGAACAATTACAGACAAATGGAACCATGAACCCTTCGATTCCAATGGACTGTATGAGTCTTGGCTGCAAGATAGAACCAAGATAACATTCACAAAGGATTGAATGAAGATTAGCAGCCCATCCAATGCATGCTCTAGACTCTCTAAACTCCACAATTGTAATCATAATTAGTATGGCCTCCATGATTTTTGAACCTCAAATGCAAACTCAACACAATATTTATCAAACCTGAATAATTAATAAAGCAGATATACACAAACCTAACCAAAGGAAGTCTATGCCATCTATGTACTCTTCCGGCTAATGTCAATACTTAAATGCACTTCTTCTTTTTTTAATCTTTTTTTGGTGAGGGCAAAGATGAGTACAAATGGCGAGGAAATTAATTGAAAGAGTTCCGAACCTGTATAATCCCCTTAATCCTCCAAATCCCGCGGTTATATACAACAATGTGAGGGTCATCTGGATGCTGTTCTCTGAGTTCTTTTCTGACCTCCTCCACAGCAACATTGTGGTCACTCGACAACCGCTCTGCCACAACCCCTCTCCCATTTGTCGCTCGTCTGCCAAGCACTGCCCTGGAGTCTCCAAGGTTTGCCACATAGAGAACACCATTTGCAATAGCCCCAACAAGGCAGCATGAACCCACTGATGCAAGCTGCGGCCTTGACACCCATGACTGCCTCACTAATTGCACAAACTCCTGTTCTGTTGCATCGAATGCCTTTCGCATTACCTCTTCCGAAAACGCGCCATGCTCTGAAGCAAACTCTACGAGATGAAACAAACACAATCAACTCATCCAATCAATTCACAGTGACAAGAGTTTCAACAAAACATATAAAAATCCATGCTTTAATCGCTTCCAGACTAAGAGCATCTAAATTTAGATTATTAATCTCCCAAAGTGCACAATTCTCATCTAAAATTAAGAACACAAACCATAAACATACACAATCGAACCCTAACTTCAAAACCTAAATCCATCGTCTTGGAAACATCATGACTACCAAAATCTTCAGAGATACTTCAAATTATGAATCAAAATTAAGCTCTGCCCCAATTGAAAACACAACCAAATCCAAAAAATCAAGAAACAAAACAACATCTTGACAACCAAAGATCAAACAGAGAACACTTACTATGCAAATGAGAAAAAAGGCGGCTGTTAACAAAACGCGAGGTCTCCGGGCCGCCATGACCATCGTAAACGCCAACAAGCGTCACCGAGGGGGAGGACATCACCTGGCTCTGGTCTTCAAGCACAACGTTCGCCTGTGCGACCGCAATAGAGAAGTCCCCTGATGTGTGAGGTTTGAGCTCCAAATGCCACAGCAACTCATCGCCGCCGCCTCCCCACCATCCCATGTCCCCGCAACACGATCCAAGCATCTCCTCCAAGTGATTCAAGCTTCCAAAATCCCACCTTTCTTCCTCTTTCTTCTTCTCTTTCACGGACTTGGGAGATGGAAATGGTGGAGAAGACGCGGGCCGAACGCGGAGTTCTTTATCACTCCAAATGGACTTTCCGTTGTCTTTGGCTTTCTTGCAAATATACCCCTTAAATTTACTTTATTTCTTATTTAGTCTTCAAAAAGAAAATTTATATATTTTTTTTGGAAAAAAACTTTCTCATTTTTACTAAATTATATAAATAATTTGTAAAATATATATAAATAAATATGATTGTAATAAGGATAAGCTTTGCAAAGGGATATAAATAATATTTTATCTACCTAAAAAAGGCAATTTAAAAAAGATATTGATTTTTTTTTTTTTGAAAGATATAATAAGTGAGAATTATTAAATAAATTAACTCATGATTTTTTTTTTTTTTTTTTGGTAAATATGGAAGATGTAAATAGGGAATTTTGAGGTGTTTAAAGGGTGTAGATGGAAAGGAGTGATGAATATTGATTATTAATTTATTAAGATGGGTTAATATTTAGTTTTCAAATGCAAGGAATTAAGTCCGAGAATGACGTTTACGACTTGACTTTTAGGTCAAGAGAAGACTTTGACTAGGTTATTTCCAATTCTTATATTATATATATTCTTATATTATATTATATTATATTACTCCATATATATATATATAGGTGAAACTTCATCTGGGAACGTTCACAGCAACGTCCCCAGATTTTAAAAAAGCTCAGAGAGAAACGAAAGGAAAGATAAAGGAAGAAGGAGGTTCATAAACAGTAACATGAACAGTGGACGGTGACTGTACTTGCTGATCTTGAGTTGTTCCGTTGTCTCTTGGGTTCAATGTAAGGGTTGAGGTTTTAGATTTGGAGTTCTAGTGGAAATCAGTTTTGATGGCTGAGATTTAATTAGTTACTATTATGATTACGATATATGGTTTAGATCAAAACACTGTGCACCCCACTTTTTCACTGTGCAACTATTTATAAGCACAGTGAAACTATACAGTTGAATGATCTTAACCATTGATTGATGATCCAAGGGTTCATAGCCAACATGCTCAGATATAAATATCTGAGGGCGTCCACAGAATACTCAACCTCATATATATATATATATATATATATATATATATATATATATATATAGAGAGAGAGAGAGAGAGAGAGAGAGAGAGAGAGAGTATGTGATGCTTCCATTCACATTTCACACCCAAAGAGTCTCCAATCCTTGCATTTTTAGTGATTGCACTTGAATATTCATTTTTGATCCCCAAGCCCAACAAAATGTTGTTTCGTCCCTTACCACTACATTTAATATATATATATATAATGTGGGCAATTCAAATTTCAAAGACGTGTTCAATTATGACCCTCATTTTGCATGAGTTGAGATTCAAAACCGTCTCCTCAATAATATATCTCAATAATATATGAACACTTTATGTAAAAGAAACATTATATTTTATGGTTTTTTTTCCTATTAATGATCTTGATAGATTATTTGAAAGTTTTAGTTTTGTATTTAAGATACCATATGAGAACCAATGAGATATAGGTAAATTTGTTTGTGTTATTTGTGTAATTGTGTTGACCAAAATAAAAATGTTTATATCATGAAAGAGAATTTTTTATTGGCTTTTCTACAAAAGTAATCACTCAACTGCAATTAACTACAATACCGAAGGTAAGATGAAACTTAAGCGGGTAAGATGAGAACTTATATATTTAAATATATATATTTTTTAATAATAAATATGAGACTATTAATTATTTTAAAGTTAGTTTTTGGTATCATATTTTTCTAAATATGTTATTGGTTTTCTAATTAACAATGTTATAAACAAACCAATTTTAATATTAAATTATATTTAAATAAAATATATTATCTGAATTTGATTCAGACCAACAACTTAACACCGTGGCCAATAAAAGGAAAAAGAAATGTGAAATATAAACATATAAAACCAATCAAAACTATATATATATATATATATATATATATAAGAGATTTAGTATTAACAAATAAAAAAAATCGTTGGCATATATATATATATATATATATATATATATTCAATTAATCAATGGTGTAGAATCAATTGTATCTAACCATGAAAAAAATCTAAAATGTGTCATGCCAGCATAGAGGTTTTCATGAGCCCAACACCAAAGCAAACAAAAGCTTGTACATCTTTTCTATTTTTCTCTTTTAATTTTAATTTTTTTTTGGTTATGTTGAGTCCATTCATGTGGCAAACATGCCAACATGACCAACTGTTTCCCACCTCATCTCATCAACTTTTTGGTTTAATGACACCCCAACCTCTGGACCCATTACAATGCAATCCATCTCCATCTTCATCTCTTTGTGATGTTGATACACTCATTATCTCAAACTTTATACATTTTATGTAACTTTTTCTGTTTGATGTCTTTAATTGTGCTTAATTATTTGTTTCTAACTAAGATCAGAAATATATATAGCATAGCTATGCTATATATAGACAAATAAATATAATCTCAAACTAGGCTAGTTTCAAAGGCCCTATCTATCATTTTTTTTTTTCACATTTGCCAATTAAACCTAACCTAAGCTCTATTTATCATTCTTCCTCTATTTGTATATATGTGATGATTTTAATATTCATTTATTTTATCTCTATACAGTAATATAATTAAAAAAATAAGTAAAAAAAAAAAGCACAAAAAAACCTCATATGTCCGTTCATAATTATAAATTTTTTCTACTGATATATCATATTTAGAATAGACTTTATTTATGATATCTATCATTGAAATAAAAAAAAATTTGATATTAAATTTAAGTTTTTTTATTATGGTATTAACTCTATATTTTCTCCCAATTAACATGCATTGATTATATCTATTATATTTTATACTGTCATATTTTGAATTTATATATCTATTATATTTTATACTGTCCTAGATATTTAATAAATAAATATAATTTATTCATTTTTATTATAAAAATACCTTTTTCAGTATATTTGAAAGGTTTAATCAAGAGAAAGAGATCTAGGGAGAGTAGAGCAGGTCCCCTACCCTTAATTATACATACTAATTAAGGTTAACAAGGTAGAGAAAAGGAAGGGAGTAGGGGACCCTAAAGGCAATTTCACTGCCTTTCATGGTTGGTCTTTGGTCCCCTAGCAAGCCACTACCATTATTATTCAAGTAACTTCCTTTAAAAACATCAAACCCTAAACAAAATTATTAAGGACCAAACTTTGAAATGTATGTCCTAAAGAGAAGCCATGCATGCAGTCTTACAGCCCCACACTGTCCACCAAAACCATTCCTCTAAGTGAATGTCTGCAAAAGCTCAACTATATCATGCCCCCCTCCCTTTCCTCTTTTCCATCTCCTTATAAATCTCCTCCAAACCCAAGTTTCAGTCTCATATTCCTCACATATTAATAAACTCCATATGGATCAAGAAGAAGGCAAGACTTCATCAGCATTCACCTTTGATGTAGAGGAAGATGAAGCCTTATCTCTCTCTGATCTCCCAGTGTCAACCAGTGCCAATGAAGATAAGGTCTTTAGGGACAAGAATGAAGAGAGTACTATCAAGTCACAGGAGAATGAAGAGTTTGAGTTTAGGACTTGGGGCTCTTCTGGGTTGTGTGTTGCTGATGAAGTCTTCTTCAAGGGACGAATACTTCCTCTTCGGCCATCGATAAGTTCTGATACTTGTGTTTTTGGGCCTAGCCGGAGCTCAAGCAGTAGTAGCAGAAGCAGTAGTTGCATTAGCAGGAGTCACTCATCAAGTAGTAGTAGTACTGGTGGCCAAATAGTAGCTCCAAGACCACATGCAATGATCTCTAATAACTTTTATGCTCATCCAAGTCCAAGTCCACAGCTCCGGAGAGCTAATGCTGGTAGGAAAAGCACTGGTTCAGCTCCGGTGGGGTGGTCTGTCTTCCGGTTAGGTCTTGTACAAGCTCCGGAGATAGAAATACATAATCTGAGAGCTAGGAGAGTTGCCAGTGTTGAGAGTAGTAGTACTAGTACTATAGGTAGTAGAAGCTTTAGAGAGCTTTGTTTTAGTAGTGTTGTTAAAGCAAAGAGTGTTAGTGATCATCAAAACAATGGTAAGGTGGTAGAAGAGAAGAAAGGTCCTTTGAAGTTCTTTGGATTAGGGTTTGCATGCAAGTGCTCTCCTGACTCAGTGGAAAAGCATGAACAGAAGATGATGATGGTGAAGAGTAAGAAAAAGAAGAAGAGTTCTTCTGAAGAGAAGAGAGGGGAAAGTGTAAGGCAAAGGAGAATATTTGAATGGTTGGAAGAGCTTAGTGTTGCAAGGATGATGGTGTAATAGATTAAAGTTTGTTCTTACTTAAAGCCTTATGTTTGTTAGCTTTTTTTTTTCTTCTTCTTTATATATATATGTTGGTCTTTTTTTTTTTTTGGTTTCTTGGATTTGGAGCTTTTTCTTTCTCAGGGCTCTGACATGGTTTCATGTGCTGTTGGTTACTTTGTTTTTGTGAGATGATGGTAAGTTTGTGAACATAAAATTCCAATATTTCAGTTGAGTTTCAGACAATATAAGAGCTTTTGTTGTATGTAGACTTTGAGTTGTGTTTGGATTAAGGAAAGAAAAGAACAAGGCATGAAGGGGGTGCTGTTCCCTTGTTCTTTCACTTTATTTTACTAATTATTTCCTCTATTACTGTTTATTTAATTAAGTGAATATTTTGATATATTATTTTGGACGCATATAACAACTCTTAATTATTTATTTTATGTGTTAATTTATCTCATATAATAAATACTTAGAAGATCATTAAATCGTTGATGCACTGTACTTATTTATTCTTTTAACATTTTTTTATGTGTGACTTTTATCGTTTTTGTATATAAAAAAAATTTAATATGAATATTTTTACCGCTACAATAGAGTTGGTATTTTATTTTTTTCAAAATTCAAAAGTTGAATGTTTGGGAACATTAGCACTTGTCTTTTTTCTTATATAAAAAAGTTTTATATGCCCAAAATTTTATGAGGATACTATATATATCTTGAAATTTATCAATTTGTTACTTTACCTATGGAGATTAAACTTTTTGCTCCGATAGTGTTTAATAATAAAATCTTAACTTTAAATGATTTTGCCAAATAAATTGGGAATTATACTGATTGGTTTTTGTGCGATTCATAAAGTGAATATGTGAAAAGTATCATGTTTACTTACTCTAAGTCTCTAACACAAGAAAATTTTGGGTCATTAATACTAATTGTTCAAGAACCTTAACAATATAAGATATATTTTGGTTTGCATGGATGAACCATTTGAATGGATTGTTTTTACAATCTTATGATATATTTTGGTTTGAACGAAATATAAGATATTTTGATAATAAGTAGTGTATTTATACTTAACTGATTCTAGATATACATATTTATTTCTCTCACCTTGATCTTAACTTAGTAGAAATGCAATCAAGGTGAAAATGCCGCATGCCTTTTATTCCTCCTTCTCTCATGTCCTCTTGTATCATCTTGTTTTATACTTAAAAAAAAAAAATAATATAGAATAAAATATATAAAAACAATGTGTGGACATGTCATTGAGACAATATAGATAGACAGAGAGAGAGATACAAGAAGACAAAACTTAAACCAAAATCAATGCCATAATTAACATAATTATAAGTCATTGGTTGGCATCAATACTCCTTTCCCATGTTATGAGGGTCCACTCTCTCTTTGGCTTGTCCCTATAATGTTCTCAATAAGATGACAATGTGTCACACTCTTAGCTAACCACAACCAAACCACAATTTGTCATGTAAACACATGGGCCACCTTCTTCCAAAATTCTCAATTATAGAACATGTACATATGTATATATAACTCCCCAACATTAATGTCATAGATGTATCTCCAAAATCTTTTTCTTAAATTTGAAGTATTATTTTTTTAATTATATGCTATTTGTGTATGTGTGTGTGTGTGTGTGTGAGTGTGCTCAATCTCCCAAAAATACCTTAGTGCCACTCAATTGCACAAACATTATTCTCCCATGCTTTAATTATTGCTTATCATGACCCCATTGCCATCAATGTCAAGCTTCATAAGAGCATGCTCAAATGGCACAAACTTAGAGGAAAAACAAAGTATATCTATATATATCAAACATATCTACAAGTTCTGATTACTTCACTACGCTTACCATTTACTGAGAAGGCATGAACAGTTTGAAAGAAAGAAAAAGAGAAAAAAAAGAAGCTTGAAAAGAAGAAAAGGGAATGATTCCATAGAGTAACCTTAATATGTGTGCTATGGCTAACTAAACTAGAAAAAGATAGAACATGAGCTCAAAGATGAGGAATGATTCTCTTCTTTTCTTTTTGGAAAGGAAGGTGCAGTGGTGTGTCCTTTGCTTTATCAGCAGCTGTGATTTATAATAGTGTTTTTTGTGGACAAACTTTGGCACTCCTAATGGACTAGCCTTGGCTACCCCACAGTGTCTTCTGTTTGAGTTCATGGTTAAAGATCAATAATAATATATATATATATATATATGAGATGGTGGTGGGAGAGCTTTGTCCATCTTAACCAGTAGGATAGTGACTTAATACCAATAGAGAGCACTACTACAAGTATATGATAGAACAAGACAGGAAAAGGTTCAAAGTATTTCATGTGAGGTGATCACAGCATCCAGCATAAGTTCAAGTTTGTTTGTTTATTAATTTGTTTTTCTTAATAATTATTCTTAGTTTTCAGCAGAAACCAAATAGTTTTGTTTGCTTGTTTAGATGGCGACATGAAGGTTAATTAATCAAAGATGGAAAAGTGTGTTTTTTTAATTTTATGGCTGAAAGACTTCTTAATTGGATAATTAATTATATTCTTTGCCTTCAACTTTACTCTTATAATTAAGTTCTACTAGATTGTCAACACTGGTACTTTGTGCCAGTTGATTTTGATGTTAAGAGAATTTAATACTTTTTTTTCTTTTTTGATGTACATTGAATTAATGTGGCTAACTTTTACATCACAACTTTGAATCATTCTTTTTGAATTATTTTTATTATTATTATTATTTTTTGAATAAAATGGATAAACTACGAGTTTATTTAAAGAAAACAGAACACTACGAAATAAAAATCAACCCCACACAAGAAAAAATAGACTGGTTTCCTCACAAGAGGTGAGGGGAATAACAAATAAAATAAAACAACCGAACAACAAAGATAAAAAAAGCTGAACCGGCGAATACATCAGTCTGAAGTCACAGGCCAATCCAAGCTGAAGCTATGAAAGACTACTCTCGATCCATGGAGTGCTTGGTGTCACCGGAATAAGTTGCAAGTTTAGTGCTCAAAAAGCTAAGTGAAAGCTTGATCCTCTCCTAGAGGCTTCAGTGTTCTCCTACTGATGAGACTCGGAATCTGCAAAGAGCCAAGAAAGTAACATGTTAGCAATCTTAAACAAAATTGAATGAATAGGTGAACAGTTAAGATTAAAAATGTGATTGTTCCGTTCAAGCCAAATATTCCAGATGAAGGCTCGGGCACTAAGATCCCACAACTGTGTAGCATTAAGTGAGGGGATCCAGGTGGTCCAGATGTTGGCAACTAAGGACGAAAATTATTCTAAAGCCAGAATATTTTGAATAAATGACCAAATTTGTTCTGAGATCCCGCATCCAATAAAAAGGTGGTCCACTGATTCAGAGTTTTTGTGGCAGAGGACACAAGAGTCAATAGCAATTCGGTTATAACCTTTCCTAAACAAGTTATCAAGGGTAAGAATTTTGTTATCCCAGGCAATCCAGCAAAAAAGAGTGATTTTACTAGGTGAACGAGTTTTCCAGAACTGAGGGTAAAGCTGGCTACGGGTATCTTCGTCGATTAAGAATTTGTAGTAAGATTTGACGGTAAATTTTCCATTCTTTTCTAGTGGCCAAGTGTAACTAACCTCTTGGTTGTTGTTGCAGTCCGGTATTGTATCCAATAACCTGGTAAATTCTTTTAAAAAAGCACTATGAAAAAAATTTACTTGAGAATTGGGTAGCTAGATGAATTGTTTTAGGGATAACCAGGGATAATGACAGTCCATGAAATAGGTTATCCAAAGATCTTTAGGGGAATGACCATTATACCATCTGTTAAACTAAAAGGAGGTGCCTTCACCATTTCCAATGGCTTTAGAGATGCATGATCTAAAAGATGGTAAGGTTGTGTTGATCCATGCCTAGAAGAAGGATTTGTTTCTCAGAGGGCTCTAGAATAATAACTCCGGTGGCTTATTAATTGAGTAGTTGGCATTAAGTATTTTGAACTAGCAACTATTTGGGTTCATTGTAAACTTCCACCACCATTTCCCCAATAATGCCTTGTTGAATTCCTACAGGTTGAGAATACTCCAACCACCCATGTGGCGGGGTCGACAGATTCTATTCCAAGCAATCAAACGAACCCCTTTAGAACTAAGGGCCTTTCCACAGAAAGTCTCTTCTGATCCTATCAATGTCTTGAAAAACCCATGTAGGTAATTTGAATACCGACATCCAATAGACTGGGATGGTGGATAACACTGAGTTGATCAGGGTTAAACGTCCTCCCAAGAAAAAATAGATTGCTTTCCAGGGAGAAAAGTCTGGATCGGACAGTTTAATTTAATATATCTGATCTATATAGTTTAATTTTTCTCATATAAACATGTTTCTAAATCTCTACCTCTCATTTTATATACTTTTGCTCAGAATTATACAACTTAAAACAAACTATTCAAGCATACATATATATATATAGGATAGCCAAATAACTTTCATTACTCTTTATTTTTAATCATATATTTTATTTATAGATATATATATATATATATATATATATTATGGAAGCGTTATTTTGGCATTTATTAAAGGGAGATGATTAATTAATCATCTATGCATCTATAAAAAGATGATCATGAGTAATAGGATGATCAGTGGATGAAGGATTAATCCTTGTAGCAGTAGTGGAATGTTCAACTCCTTCCAAACTCCTGAACCAATGAGTTTGTTGAAAGGTGGCAGCTCCATCAGGGATGTCATCCATCACCCATTCACAACCCTTTGGATAATAAATCCCTGTCCTTGGGTGTGGCATCCACCATCCACCACCTGACTCTGATGATCTTCTTCCCTTCTCTTTCTCTTTCACTTCATTCATCATCACCATCATCTCTTCCCTTTTCTGATTCCCATACCTTCTCACTTGTTTCATCTCCCTTCATAATTATAACCAAATGTTATAACCAAAGAATCCATATGAAACAATATATATATATATATATATATATATATATATATATATATATATATATATATATAATTAACTTCTTAATCATTCATAAGAACCAAATGTAACAACATATATATGTTCATAATAAGTTGCATGTCATTCATTAGAAGCAAATGAATTTACCAAAGAAATATTTAACCACATGAAACAAGATGTATATACACACACACACAAAGAATTAATAGTATATTGCTATCAGTGATTAATTAGAAGCAAATGAGTTACCAGAGAAGCCTTGTCTTTGAGTTCCCAAATGTAGGTCTGCTCATATATATCGAAGCACTACTCTAGTGTAGATCTATGGAGTTATTTTTCTGAACTCACTTGCTAGGCCTCCTTTTATAGGGAAAAAAAAAACAAAAACAAAAACAAAAAAAGTTTGCCACCTTTGCATGAAGATGATAAGACATTATTGATGATCAACTGGCGGTGCAAGTTCAATTACGCGTAAGTGAAGTGTTTTCAGAGGACTAATTAATTATTCTTCAAAGGATCTGATTCTCTTTGCACGGCTGCACTAGAGTGTGTACTTAGACTTGAATAAAGTTTGCATTATGGAGAAAAAAAAGAAAAAAAAAAGGGAAATAGATCTTATTCTGATCAAAAGAATACTTGGATTCTGAAAAAGGAGAAATTACTATCTTTGTTGCTTGTATTATTTGTCAAGCTGTTGAGCATTTTCCTAAGAGTGTAAAAAGAAATGAAATCAAGTGGAGTTCACTGCTTGAAATCCACTTCATTGACTATGAAATGACTCAATGGCATGTCATTATATACTAATAAATTTGTCTGCTTATGTATAAATAGAGGAAGTCTCATTCACATATCTAATTGCTTAATTTAAACTAATTAGCATTGTAATTAATATGCATCTTTGAGCTCATTTATGAAATATCAAGATTTATAAAAATATGGTGATCATTTTCAGAAACTTTATCTTTTCTTTTTATGGATAAGTTCTATAGAGATTGATATTCTCATCTGAAATTCTTATTCCACATCCATTCCGTATCATTTATTGATTGGAATTATTGAGCTTCTGAAAACTATTAATATATGAACATACAGATATAGAACTTTATTGTTATGAAAAAGTGGCATGAACTTCAATGAAAATTAATTAGTATCTATTTGGCTACGCTTTGCTATCTTATTTATTTATTTATTTATTTTTAAAAGAGTAGATAAATTATTGATTTACTAAAAAAATAAAAATATAGAAACAATCTAACCAAATAATGAGGAAAAAAAATAAGAAAACAAATAAAAATATAAAAATAGTTCAAAATAAATATAAAACACGGAGGTAATTATCAGGGGTGAGTTACTCTATAACAAAAATAGCTGGAGTAACTCACTAGTATTTTTATCCCAATATTTTTTAATAAAAAATTATTACAATATTACACTACATCGAGATAAGATTATATATATATACATATATGAAATACTAAAAGTACTCTTGAAATACTTATAAGCAATTGAAGGAAATAACAAAGACAAAATAAGGAAATAACTAAAAACATAAAAACAGTAAAAAGCAAACATAAGACAGTGAGGTAATTATTAGAGTTGAGTTACTACATAACAAAAATACACGGAGTAACTCACCGGTATTTTTATCCCAATATTTTTTAATAAAAATTATTAAAATATTACACTACTATATATATAGGACAAGTTATCTATGGACGTCCATAGATAAAAAATCTATGGACGTCCATTATCAGCCGTTGGATCAAGATCCAACAGATGACAGTGATGGACAGTAGTTACTACAGTAATATGAACAGTAATCACTGTTTGTAACAGTGATTACTGTTTATCAATGTCAGCCGTTAGATTACGATCCAACGCTGATAGATGGACGTCCATAGAGGATGTATTGTCACACACACACACACACACATATATATATATATATATAGTACCATCATAAATACTTATAAGCTTCCAGATTATACGAAACCCTCAAAATTTTTATCTCAAATTCAATCATAGTCTTTTTTTATTGAGCTAACATGCATATTGTCAGGGGCATGCACGCAGAAAGGCATTGTGGTTTCCACCACATGTTCTCAACTATCCGGTATGGGGATTAGATTGTAAGTCCATTTTCACAGTCGAGGGCCTAAAACACTATTGCGTCCAGTATATTTTGAACCCAAGTAATAAACATATGTAAATTAAGCCTTTCGCAGGACAATGCCACTGGGTCAAAGACGCTTGCTCACTTTTATAATCCAATTTAATTTACAAAATTATTAACAAAATTATATGATAAAATAATTTTACAAAAAATTTGGCTAAGTAACGATCGAGGGACTTCTTTGTAAACTAATGCAAAAACTAGTACTTCTAATTATAATATTTGCAAGGGTATACATGCACAGAAAATTTATATAAACAATAGACTTGAGAAGAAGAAAGAAGCTCTCTTGAATCCGAGAAGAAGAAGGGCGAGCGAGAGAAAGATCCATGGGGGGCGGCAATGGCCAGAAGTCGAAGATGGCTCGCGAGAAGAACCTCGAGAAGCAGAAGGCAGCCGCCAAGGGTTCATTCTTTCCCCAATCTCTTTTCCTTGTTTTGCAGTCAATCTTGTTCTCTGAGCTTTGTGAATCTATGGCGGTGCAGGCAGCCAGCTTGAAACTAATAAGAAGGCCATGAACATCCAGGTTCTCAAGTTTCTTTTATAACTTTTGTTATTTCAATGTTTGTTTTAGGAAAGATTGAATTTTTCGTTGGTTTGCCCTAACCCTAATTTCCTTGATGTTGTACGTGAAAAGTTTGTTTTTTATTTTCAGCTTGTGTTTATACTGGAAATTTTTTGTTTTCCTTGTTTCTTGTGATGGATTAATTATGCTCATGTCTGGAATTGAAGGTTGGAATCAATAGTTTGGTCTATTTAGAGAGAAATTTCTGGATTTGGATCAAAAGCAACTAGTCAAGGAGGTTAATGGTTTTGGAATCCGTTGAATTGTTGTAATGTGCCTGGATGTGTAATAGAGAGTTAACGCACAAGACTGACAATTTTGTAGATTTATTAGGGGGGCAAGAACCAAAGACCATGATCTAATGGTGTTGGCCTGAGGATATCGTTCTATATGTTAGCATTGTAGTTTCAATGACGATAGAAACTGGGTTTAGTGTATAATCCTTAGACATTTTCTTTTGGTTCATTGTAAATTTGTGACCTGGAGGTAAAAAAAAGTTTATCATTTATTACGGCAATGGAGGTGGAGGATATTGTTCTTTATGTTAGCCGATGAGAACATAACTAGGTTTAGCATATGTTCCTTGAGAAATTTTATGTTGCTTTTTTATGAATTTTGTGATCTTGTGGTGAAGTTTTTTTTGGCATCATGATCTATAGAAAAGAGTGTATATGGGTAGGTATGTGTCTTTTGGTGGTGGGTCTAGAGTTTGAAATTCATGGCAGACTTGTTAAAGGGCTCTGCCATTGGTCAACTGTTCAACAGTTTAAGTAATTATGAGTCAATGGTCATGACTCTTAACTATGGAAAGACTAAACCTTTAGTACTCCGCTAATGTAATTGTACTGATTTATCTAAAGATTCTGGCATGGAACAAGTAATTATGAAACAATGGTCATAAAGTGCAGGAAGACTTGCTCTTTTTTTCTTTTTTGTAGCACTGTCCTTGCATGCAAATGTTATGTTATTTAATTAGTTGTGCTATATTCTTTATATTTGATATTTTCTAGTAATGACTATTTCCTTTTGTTCAATAGATTTTCTGATGAGAAACATGATACCATTTTTGTTGGGGAAAGTGTCCAAAGTCAGCTATAAATTTTTTCAGTGATGAGCATAAATGAAGTGATAAGTAGGCCATGCTGATTTGATTTAGGTCAAAAATGCACTGCAGTACTTAGTGGATTTGGTGGCTGATGATAACTCGCATATTTGATGTGTCATACCTATCCAGAAATATTAAATTGGCCCAACTCTAGTCATGGAAACTATTAACAACCAAATCATGAAATCTATTCCATCTGTGATCCGTTCTACTGGGATAGAAATTCTTTAACTATATCTTTGGAATCATTCACTTCTCTGGTTTAATTAGTTATTTAGTATGTGTGTTTTCTCTGAATGATGACTTCCCTTTTTCACTTACAAAATGATTTATTCTTCTTTTGCTCTACTTCCGAGAAAATCATATAATCTCCTTTACTGTGGAGAGACATGTCAGATTTGATTGGTTTTTTGTTATTGTATTTTCATATTTATGCTACCATATTTAGCTCAATGAACAGAACAAGTATTAGGATTCATGAGTGTTTTTGAAGGTAATGGGCTGGATAGCATTTATGGTCACTTGTCTGCATATACAGCTGCATTTGTAGCCATGCTGAATACTTACCATGTAGTTTGATTGGGTGGTTGCTTTTGCATTATAGCTACTTGACCACATTTTGAATTAATGATCAGGGATATGTTTGCTTCATGAAGTGGAATTAGTCTTACTACTGAAAATCACAATGAAGATTTGTGATTGATAATTAAGGCTTTTACTGGTTTCTAGTCACAGTGCTTGGGCACTTTGAAGTCTTAATTCACCTTGACCTTGTGATGAGCAGAATAAACATGCCAGGCTTTGTAGCTTCTGTTTACGTTTTTCATAAATTCAGATGTCTTCTTTTCAATATTTTAACTATAGGGAATGAGCCGAGGAAGGCAAGCCAATGCCTTTTTGATTACTGCAGAGTTGGAATTGGACAAAGAACTATAACACACTTAGGACAGAAGCTTCCTTTTGTTATATTAACATTTCACAAACATGCTGCAATGTTCTCATCCAATCCAACCATTGCCCTAATATTCCGAAACTATCTCATCATGCTTTTCTGTTTGGTTTTTCAATATGACCACAACCACATCTTTATTAAGATTAGTGTTTACCCCTATTCTAATTCTTTTCACTGTTTATAATTTCAGTGCAAGGTTTGCATGCAGACATTCATGTGCACCACATCAGAGGTGAAATGCAAGGAGCATGCAGAAGCAAAGCATCCTAAGAATGACTTACATCAATGCTTCCCCCACCTCAAGCAGTAATAAGCAAGAATTAAACTTCAAATCCTATCAAAAACATAATGGAACTTGATAATGATGTGTTTGCTCTATGGCTTGAACAACATGGAACAAGACCTGTGGTCTCTCTTCCATTTTCAAGTAAATTATGGTCATGGTGTTTGACAGTTTCTGTGTAGTTGGTAATTTCTTTTTTAAAGTTTCCTATGTCATGGAACTGTTTGGATGCTGAAATCTTTCAGTTCTTAAAGAATTATATGATTGTCCACTAAAACTTTGTCACCTACTCCCACTTGTGTTTGGTGCTGCATGGGAATTCAATACCAAGAACAGGTGCTTGCTTGTATTCTTCAAAGTGGATGCTTAGTGCTTAATTATTGATAATGCTTTTGAAAAGGATTTCTATGACTATATATATACATTTTTGACTAAGGACCTACTTTTGCAAAGATTTATTTGAAGGGAATTATATTAATTCTGATTATTGAAAGTATTAGGTTTTATTAATTGTGATTGTATGTGTGTACCCACTCCCATGAGTCTATGACTATAATTCATCTGCATGTGCTTTTTTTTTTTAGAAAAAAACTAAGAATTATTTTTATCCTGTATAAAAATAAAAATATATGGTCTATCCCATTGATTTATTAAATAAAATAACAAAATAATATTTGTATTTTTTTAATAACTAAAAAGACCAAAGATTCAAGTTGTTAGGCCATATAATAAATTCAAATTTATATAAAATTATTTAACAAAATGTTTTTCCAAAGAGTTTTTGAAGTGACATATAGCGCTAATATATTATATATTTTTTAATAAATGTCGATAAATTACATGTCAAAAATGAATACATGAGCATGCCAGAGATGAGCATATGGAGAGCAACGCTCATCGCCGAACTATACCCTCACTTTGCGCATGATGGGGATCGAACTCGGAGAGCCACGCTCAACATTCGAAATGAATGCCTTATGCAAGAGACCCGATATCAATTTACCCAAATGTTGTTGGTTACCTATGTCGGTTTTTGGTAATAATATATTTTTTTAATTAGATCTAAATATTTATTTATTATACACGCAAAATTAAAAAAAAAACTTAAAAAAATTCCTGTTAAGTGGGTCCCACTTCTTGTTGTCCAATGAAAAATAGCCACGTCATCATAAACGAGTACACAGTCAGCAAAACAGACACTTTCCGCACGCCAGACCAAACCCACAAACACTTTCCACGGCGTTGACCAAGACCCACCCGCGCGTTGACCATCAATACCACCACCTTCTTCTCCATTATCACCACCTTCTCCTCCTCCTCTCCGGCTCTCCCCTTCTCTCCAATGGCTTCCTTTCTCCTCTCCTCCCTCTTCCTCCTGCTCGCCGCCCCTCTCGCCATCTCAACCAACTCCGAAGGTATGCCCTAGCCCTAAAACCCCCATCAAAGCTCCCTCCTTTTTATCACGATCTAAGTTTTAAGGGTTTCCTTTTCAATCTATGAACAGGTGAAGCTTTGCATGCTCTGAGGACCCGTCTCAGTGATCCCCGAGGTGTCCTGCAAAGCTGGGATCCCACCCTTGTCAACCCTTGCACTTGGTTCCATGTCACTTGTGACAACCACAACCATGTCATCCGTCTGTGAGTTCAATCAATCAATGGATTTGGATTTGTTCTTGTTCTTTATTTCAGTTTCTCTTGTTTGATTCTTTCTGGATGGTTGTTTTTTGCAGGGATTTGGGGAATTCCAACATTTCTGGACCACTGGGTCCTGAACTCTCCCAGCTCAAACACCTCCAGTATTTGTAAGTGCTTCAATTTCATAATCTTTGATGTTTGATTCTAGGGCTTGTAAATTGAGGAATTAATGTTGGTGTTTATTGTTGTAATTTTTAGAGAGCTTTATAAGAACAATTTTGAGGGAACAATTCCTGAAGAGTTGGGTGATTTAAAGAACCTTGTAAGCATTGATTTGTATGACAACAATCTCCATGGTAGTATCCCTAAATCCTTTGGGAAGCTGAAGACACTCCGATTCATGTAATGATTTTCTCTTCTTCATATATATATATTTTGGTGGTTTATATTTGGTGAGAATTGGATGTTAAGCAAAACTATTTTGCTCGATGCAGGCGTCTTAATAACAATAAACTTACTGGATCGATTCCGAAAGAACTTGCCAAATTATCGAACCTCAAAGTCTTGTAAGCGATAAAACTTGAAAAATTATAGCAGATTGAAGTTTGAATTTTCAATTTTTAATAGAGTTATGAAGTATGGACTATGTTTTTATTGCAGTGATGTTTCAAATAATGATCTGTGTGGAACTATCCCAGTTGATGGTCCTTTCCCCACTTTTTCTTTCCAAAGGTAAGAAAGGACAGACCTTGTTTACAATCCAATTTCTGTAATGTTTGGTTGCATTACTCAGTATATTTTGGATGGATGTGTTTGATTTTGATGCTTTTTATATGCCTTGTTTTGTATGAAGTGATGGCTTAGCAAGTTCAGATACTTGTACTTAAAATTAGATTGTTGTCTATGCAAATGAAATGCTGGTTCAGTTATAGGTGACATACATGGACATACATGATTCTTAATTAATGATATGATTTTCAGGCATGTGGATTTAAAGATTTCTTATGTCAAACAATCATTGCCACTTTCCTAGTGACACCGATGGCTCTCGTATTGTGAAAGTAATATGATAATTGAAGAAGACCATGAACTTTAATGCTTTATTTTGTTCTGGTCTCTGTACTTCTATTGCTGTGAGATTAACACCCGTCTACCTTTTACTGTTGCAAAATGATCTTTTTATCTTGGGGGAAAATGTTTACTTGCTTTGGCAAGATCAACTATCTCATATTTATCATGAGCGCATATCAAATTGTTTATTCACAAATAGATTTCTGCAGTAAGTAACTACATCATTCACTATTTCTTATTGTTTGGAGATTTAGTTATTCAATTGATTGAAGTTTATATTCAAATTTTATACATTTCCTTCTGTTCATGGAAATAAATTTGTTTCTTCTGACATATCGATATCTGCGATGCGTGCAGCTTTGAGAACAACAGCAGACTCAATGGACCGGAACTGCAAGGACTGGTAGCATATGATTTCGGTTGCTGAATGAACTAGACTGAGCTCACTTGCCAGCGTGTATACATACTAAATCTTCTACACAGACCACAGCTTGTTAAGCTTGACCATTATGCGAAGGCTATCATATATATAGACTTCTGGAAGGCAGTTATTAGTAAAATATCTCATATGTTAAGCTGATGGCATATATAAAGTGAAGTTGTTGTTAAGGTTGATAAGTTTATGTATTCTGAATTGCATGTCTTCTAAACAGAAGTGATTTCTTCAATCAGAAAAATTAATGCTCTATCTACATTTCTGTTAGCCAATTGAGTTTCTTAATCATTCTATGCAATAAGGAGAACATGAAAACAAAGAGAAGCAAACAGAAAAGTTCAAGTCGGTCACTTTCACAGTTAGTTGCCCTTTGGCATGGTCCGGTAACTGGTAATCTGAAACAAGTGGTTCTTGTGAAATCTCTGAATTTAGGCAGCCAATCAGCTTGCTTGTTTGTTATTGTGGCAGATATAAGCTCTGAAAAAAGAAAAAAATTCAAGTTTGATTAGAGAAACAGAGATGTGAATGAAACTCAGAAAGCAAATGGTGCATTTTTCATTACCCTGTTCTTCTTGTTTTCTAGTGAAAGATTTTCGTCGAATCAGTGCCACATGTTTGAAGGATTATCCTAAGCTACCACTAACTTCTCTGTCAATTGCTTCCATGACACTGACTTTGTTTCCAGATGATGGAGACATAGGAAGGAGAAGAGGCAGAAATTGAAGAGGATCTTCCAAAGGCCACACAATGCTGAGGATGGATCAGGACAGGACTTCATCGGCAGCTGCAGCCATTCCCAAGAGGAGGCAGACATTGTCGGCTGCAATGAAGAGAACTAGTGAATGGTTTGCGTCCTTACTGTTTCTTCTGTTTACTTTTGTGGATGTTGATGATGATGATGATGATGATGATGAAGTGTGTTTCTTTATTTTCTTTGTTTGTGTTTGAGTAGGATTCACTCACAGGATGCACCTAATGATATCACTGTTCTGGTTGGCGGAACTGCCTTCAATTTAAACAAGGTTCTGTGAATTTCTTATGATTAATTTTGTATTATTGATGGATGAACTTGTTTGATCACTTTGTAGTTCACTGTGGCATCACCTTTGCAGTTTCTCTTGGTGTCGAAGTCTGGATATATGCGGAAGTTAATCTCTCAAGCAAATGACTCAGAAATCATCAAGATATCAGAAATTCCAGGGGGCATTGAGGCGTTTGAATTTGCTGCAAAGTTTTGCTATGGAGTAAACTTTGAAATTAATCCCGAGAATGTTGCCATGCTTCGTTGTGTCAGTGAGTACCTTGAGATGACTGAAGAGTACACTGATGGAAACCTTGTGAGGAGAAGTGAGGACTATTTTGAAGAGGTTGTATTGGCGAACCTCTCTGCTGCAGTCACTGTGCTCCAGAAATCAGAGAGCTTTCTGCCAATTTCAGAGAAAGTGAAACTAGTAAGTAGATGCATTAGCGCCATAGCATATATGGCATGCAATGACATCCAGTTCTCTTTATCGACGGACAGCCATGCAAGCTTGAGCTCCTCACTAACACAATCCAGAGCCATCATGGATTGGTGTGGAGAGGAATTAACCATCCTAAGGATTGATACATTTAAAAAACTCATCACTGAAATGAAAGCCATGGGCTTCAAACCAGTTGCTCTCGGACCTATACTTATGCTCTATGTGCATAAATCTCTCCGAGGTTTGGTGAGCCACATTGCTTATCATTTCAGTAACTCAAAACTTGAGTGTCTTTCTGCTGAATATATTTATTGTTCGTTATGTTTGTTGATTACATTACACAGGATCTCCTCGGAAAGGAAAGGAAGAAGATGGAACCAAAGCAAGAACACGAGAAAAGAGTAGTCTTGGAGACAATTGTTAGCCTTTTGCCGAAAGAAAAGAATGTATTATCAGTCAGCTTTCTGTCGATGTTACTAAGGGCTGCGGTTTTTCTCGAGACAACTATGGCTTGTAGGCTTGATTTAGAGAAGAGGATGGGCATGCAACTCGGACAGGCAGCACTAGATGATCTATTAATCCCATCTTTTTCATTCGACGGTGGTATTCTGTTCGATGTCGATATGATTCAAAGGGTCATGATGAACTACCTTGAACATGAGGCAGACGAAGGCCGAATTCAATTCGACATTGATGATGAATTCACCTCTTCAATAAGTGGCATGGACCAAGTGGGAAGGCTCATAGAGAGCTACCTTGCTGAGATTGCATCTGATCCAAATTTGCCTATTTCCAAGTTCATCAGCCTCGCGGAATTGATACCAGAACAAGCTCGGTTTACCGAAGATTCAATGTATAGAGCTATAGATATATACTTCAAGGTGATTATCATGATCTGTTTCCAATATTTCTCCGATTTGTTCGGCTTTCTTTTAGCTTGATGTCTGTCATGCAGGCTCATCCATCACTAAGTGATGCCGATAGGAAACAAATTTGTGAAATGATGGACTTGCAGAAATTATCCAGAGAGGCCTGTGCTCATGCAGCTCAGAATGAGAGACTACCAGTGCAGATAGTTGTTCAAGTTCTTCACAACGAACAACAACGTTTGCGAAACGCATCGTCTAGAAACTACTACGGAGGAGACTCTCCGGCATTTTCACAGAAATTGAGTATGTTTCGATCAAATTATCATCTTGAGACACCATCAGACGAGCTATCACGTTTACGCAGCGAAAACGACAACCTCAAGCTAGAATTGATGAGAATGCAGGCACAAAGAAGAAATGAAGACAAGCCTTCAGTAAAACAAGCAGTATCAGGAAAACCACCATTGCCGAAGAAATCATTAGTGAACTCTGTTTCTAAACAACTCAGCCGCCTTTATCCATTTAACCGAGCAGATGGTGCAAAAACTCCATCTCGTAAAGCCATGACAAAGCCGGCAAAAGATCGAAGGCATTCGATCTCTTGAACTATGTATCAGTGTCAGTAAAAACATAGAATGTTTCTGCTACTGCTTGCAATGTAAGATCAACAATATACATATATACGTTTCTTAATGAATTTCATGTTAAGATGTTCAGATAAACTTCTGATTGAGCAAATTACAATGAGAAATTAACAGGAATTCAATCCTCTCATTGACCTTTCAACATGAAAGCCAATCTTCTTTCATTGTGAAACATTCCCATGTCATGAACACTGAGCTTAACTCTTGCAGAATCAACCGAAGACGACGAAAAGCTCGACGATCTTTCTTCTGTGTTTCTACTTCTGCTACTTCTTCCTATTGCCAGAGTAAGCTCTAAATCATTCTCATCATCAAGAGTTGTTGTTGTTGTTGTTGTTGTCCAATGAGGTCTAATCTGTTGAATCTGCTGCTGTTTCTGCATGTCACTCATTAAAAGTTTCTGAACACCATACAAACGATGCAGTTCATGAACCTGCAAAAAAATTTTACAGACATATAAACATGCAAACTCTGTCACAAGAACTTCAAAACAATTAAACAAACAAACAAACAAACTTACCTGTTCTCTGAATGTTTCTTCATGCTTTAAGATGGTCATCTTCATGCTCTCCTTATCATTCTTTTTCAGAACTCTCTCCATTACAGTGAAGACTAGTCTGCTACTTATCTTATCAAAGATCAAAACTATTACAAGTATCAGAAAACAAAAGAGATGATGATGATGATGATGATGATGAAGAATAAGAAGAAGAAGAAGAAGAGTGAGGTTGGAAGAGCTATATATGAATATGATAAAGAATAAAAGGAGAAGGCATAGCAAAGTCCCAATCTAGAGAGTCACACAAGAATATTATAGTGGGGTTATGAAGGCATGCCAAACATATCTCAGTGGCTTCAGCCATTGAAGTTGAAGAAGAATAAGAGAGAGAGACAAGAGCTAAAAGATGCCATGCTTGTCACTGTTCCAACAAAGGAAAAGACTAAAAATAAAGAGCCCCACTTATTATATACCTACCTCTTCACTGAATTTACAGAGCACTTAGAAAAAAAAAACAAGAACCATCCTTCATTCAATGGATAGCTTAACTTGACATGCTAATCACATGTTATGTGGCACTTTGTATCATTATTATGAAAAAAAAACAAAGCCAAGGAATTGTGTTTGCTTTTTTTTGTCTTTTTTGTTTTTTTGTTTTTTAGAAAAAGTGGATAAACCATCATCATTAAACTAAAAGTAAAACAACGAGCAGCGCATAAATAACCACTAGATGTGGTACACCAACAACACAAAAACTAACATAAAATATAGCACCCAAAACGAACCCCCCTGGAGGACAAAACCGTCCTCCATGAATACAGTGGACAACACTACCCCTCCTGCGGCTCTACATCCTCCTCCGCCCGAGGCCTCTCAACAACAGTCACGTCATTGGCACTTAGGAAATCCAAGGTTCTGCGCATAATCTCCATATGACCCTCCAAGCTGTCTTTGGAACCATCTTCTAGGGTGTCCCCGACATGTGTATACATAAGTTAATACCTCAACATATCTGTATTTTTATTTTACATGAGGTTTAGAGTTTGATCTCTAGCACTCTTCAAAACAAATAATTTATGCAAGAAATTATGTGCCAATAAATAAAAAAACTATTAAACAAATTTTTATTTGTTTTGGCCATTGATTATAATGTTTAATATTTACTTAAATTGATTTTTTTGTTTATTTAATAATTTATAGAAATCAGTTTTGACACTAATTGGATCATTTAGTAACCAACATTAAAAATTACCTTGGTTTATATGAGAAATGTACCCAAGCTCCATGAGATTCAAACTTTGACTTTTAAGTCGAGAAAAAAAAATGAAATACTAACTACCTATAGTAAAAATGATAAATTACTTTAATAATAATTCCTTCAACTATCATTATAATGACTGCGAGGTTAATGCATTTGATTATCATGCGGTGGTCCAGGGTTTTAAATTAATATTTTAGTAATAAAAGTTTATATTTTCATATAAACCCACTCAATCATTTTTTATAATACTTAACCCACTCAATCATTTTGTAATTTTACTATATATATATATATATATATAGGTATAATGAAAACAAGAAATTTATTGTTGCTTGGTTTTGTGGATGATTGCAATGTTTGTTTGAATGGACAAAGCAAGGAATCATTCTCATATGAACAGTTGTGTAAAGACTAAAGAGGTTCCTGAGCTTTCAACAGTGAATGGCAGCTCATGCCCAACTTATGTTCGTTTAACACAATTCATGCCCTTTTTATCTCATATTCAAAAAGTTTTCCGTATAATATATCTATATATATATAAATTTTTAATAAAACAAAAATTCAAGCACTAAACTTAAAATTTATAAAATTGTCATTTTAAAGAGCAACCGAAATCAAGCTCTAAAATCTACATAAAATAAAAGTAAAAGTGTTTGGTAAATTTATTTAATATCTGTGCATCTTTTTAATATGTACTTATCGTATTTCATAAAAAAATTTCCTCCGTGATATAGCCACATGGGTATTTATATTTTATTGACAATTTTTTTAAATAGTTATTATGTAGAATAAATAGTGGAAAATTAAAATTAAATAAAAATAAATGAAAGAAAAAAAAAGAAACTTTGGATTTTTTAATTAAATGAATTAAAAAAAATTAAAAATATATGGATAAAGAGCGGTGGGACAAGATAGAAGCACGCGCTGCCGGGCGAAGGAGGCGCAACTTTGTTGGGTTGTGGGCCCATAAGGCTGTAAAATGGGGCCCATTTATTTTCTCTTATGATATATATATATATATGCAAGGAACAAAGGATGATAAAAAAGGATTAGAAATAACTTTGCATTAATCCTCTAATCAACTTATTAATTAAATTATAAAGATACTTTTTAATTTTCTTTTATCTATGTCTGTCTCCATAGTTCTGAAAACTAGGCCATTATATTTTTTTAAGCTTCTTCAAATGTTTTTTTTATTAGCTTTTATTTTCATATTTGTAATTTCAGTTTTTGATATGATGCATATATATATATATATATATGGATTATTTTTTTATTTAAATACTTTTGTTTAGTTTCCAAAATTAGTATGTGGTAAAATCAAATTATTTTTATTTGTTATACTATTATCCATTTTCATCCTAAATTTTATGTAAGATAAAATAATTATATGCTTTAAATTGTGAAGTAACAATCATATTAGATATTTAAAAAATAATAAATAAAAATTAGGAAAAAAATAGACATAAAAATAAATATTATGACAAAACACAGTGAGTTTAAATTTTTTTAATATTTTTTATAAAAAATATAGAGCAAAACACGGATGTTCTAAAAATTAAAAATAAAAAATAAAATAGAAAGAAGAGAATCTATTCCGGATTAAGACTTTTTATTTTCTAAATGACTGCACTATATATTTACTTTTGTATAAATAATATATATATATATAGCTTTAAAAGTTTAGAGAATATATAAATAATTATCTCATTTAATAAAGACTAACACTATATATAATCTTCTAGTTCAAGAGTGATTTACCAACTTAATTATCTTGTATTATAAAAGCACAACAGAAGTCAATAATAGACAAGCACTAAGTTAATATATGTAGTGGAGAGAATACATGGACATCCACTTAAAAAAAGAGACACATTGAAAGAGAGAGAAGTCATCCATCTAGACTTAGACCATAATTTGGTTTCAGTTCTATTTTTATTTTAAAGTTCTAGTTCCATGTCCAATTTCAATATAGTTTCAGGTCTGGTTTGGTTCTAAATAATTTAATTTTAATTAATTAAATTATATAAAAATATATATTATAAATTAATTTTATTTGAAAAAATAAACAATAGAAATGGTACTAACAGTTTAGTTCTGATTCTAGTTTTCAACTCATAACAATTTTAATTAGAATATTAGAGAGAAACAACCTGGATCACCAGCTAAGGCTTCTAATTGACTGCTCAATAATAAAAGAGGCAGGGGTGTAGAGATAGCCAGAAAGTTTGTGTAGAAGTAGCCACCCTTGAAAGAGTGCATAACTCTATTCTAAAGTTTTAAGGTAGTTCTGATTTGGTTTTAATAGTGCATGTTTTAGTTTGGTTTGACGGTTCAAACCGAACTGAGGTCAGGTCTACATCCATCCATACATCCATCATGCATGCATGCATGCATGCATGAATGAATGGGAAACAAAGAAACAAATAAGTCTAAGAAGATCTAGTACTAGAGGAAAAGTAAAAGGTGAAAGAAAGGTAAGAAAAGTAAAGAGAGACAAGAAGATTAGCATGACGAAGAAGAGAGTTGAGAGTTTGGATTATATGGACTATTATTTGCAATATATATGGACCAATATTAAATGAAGACATCAAGAATGCCAAATGGAGCTCTGTGCATGGCACATGTACTTGTCCCTTTAATGAAAACAAATGAGAATGAGTTAGCTTTTGGAGGATGATGTAGATGTAGATATTTCTTTCTATATGGACTCAGTTGAACCACTAATGGAGGTGATGATAGGTCCACAAAGGTGGCTGTTAATGTAGATGGATGAGTGTCATTGAATGTATAAATGCATATATATATATGGCCTGATGTTCAAACTTGAAAAGGACTATCCAATTAAGTTGGCTTTTAGTGTTTGTTTCTTTCCTTCTTTTTTATGGCCTATGGAGAGTTACTTCCATGCATAATTAGCTTATCTTAATGTTAATTAGTTTTATAAAGTTTTAACTAGATAATATATTAGTGGCACACAAATAATAAAGATTAAAAAAGAGAACCAAGATAATTGCAGATAAGATATATTTTGTCACATATATACAAGTGCAAAATGAGACTCTGTGGATTATATATTATTAAACAATCTCTGGTAGAGTATGAAAAAAGACTATTAAAATTAACTGCACATCCACAAACCTAACTTTCTCTAATTTATATAACAATTTTTTTATACTACAATTTTAAAATATATGAAAAACCTTAACATATTTAAAACTTTAACATATCTTAAAAAAGATGGACATAATTTCAAATCAGTTTAATTAGATAATATAATTGTATTAGGTAGGTTTACAAAATTCAAATTACACTCAACAATATATATATATATATATATATATATATATATATATATATATATATATATATCTTATGTTATTGTTTAGGAAAAGACAAGACTCTAGGTAAGTAATAACAAGCTTATAACAACTGATTGATGTTCATGTGCGATGATGCTCAAATTTGCAAACCAACAAACAGAACTTTGCAAACAAGCATATATATATATATATATATATAGATATTTGGGAAGAGATCCAACACTAGTGAACATTCTTCTTAAAAGAATCAATCATGTTTCTGAAATGTAAAATAAAGAAACCACATTCTTTCCAATCTCTTTTCTTCTTTCATTAATTATTGGGAAAATTACTATTCACCCCTCGCGAATTGCAAAACTTCCCAGACAGCCCCTGCAAGTTTGTAATACCCCAGAAAGCCCTTCCGTTAGTGTTTGAATTCCTTTTTCCCCCCTGTCGTTCATTTGTACAAGGTTTATGCTGTGAAATACCGTGCGTGCCCTTGCAAATGGTGGGAAAAAAACCGCCCAGTCACATCATGTTAAACATTTTTTATTTGGCTTTTGTCAATCTTTTTTATCCCTGCTTGCGTTGATTTTTCTGAAATAAAGTTTGGAAGATTCATCGTTTGCATTCGTTTGAACTCCGCCGGTTGGCCGATAAGCTGAGATAAGGTGAGAATGTCTTCCTTTCCATCACTTTGATCATCCTTTAAGTGAGAGTACCAATTTATATTTATTTATATGCAGGTTTCAGGTTTTTAATGGAGAGTTTTTGTGCAATTGCAAGATACAACGGTGAGGGACGAGTGCTAGTGTTCACGGCACAGACTTCTTGGGATTCAATCTTAGCGGAGATATGTGACCGATGGGGTCTTGATGTTTCCCATGTTAGGGTGAAGTTTATCACACCCGATGGACATAAAACGATTTGTCCAATAGAAAATGAGGTTGACTTCCAGCGCATGTGTCATGTATACTCACTCTTCAAATGCGCTGCAGTCGATCTCGTTGTTGAGACAGATGATGTGCCATTGTCGCATCATAGTCAAAACGAATTCTTGTCATTGTAAAGTTCTTATCCTTTATCTTTACTTTTGAAGTCATATGTGTTCGCCTAATTATTATAGTTACCGTTTAAATATTGTATTTTTTATTTAACTACACCATTTTCCGTTTAACAAATAGTTTCTGTGTTTAACTTATTATTTTATTGTTTAAATATACATGTTTCAAGGTAACTTATTTTGTTTCCGATTAAGTTACTGATGTTTTCCGCTTAACTGAAGTGTTGGCAGGAATTCTGATTCTGCCAGCGCACCTGTTCCATCTCATGGCGACCCGGACGGTGGAGCATGTCTTCCGTCCTCCTCGGATCATCCCGAAGTGCTGTCGTTGGATATCGGACAACGTTTCGTAGACGTTGACCATTTAAGAGACGCGCTTCGGAATTTTGCAATCAAGAGGAATTTCGACTTCAAATTCATAAAGAATGAGAAACACAGGGTGACTATAGAATGCGCTGCCGTTGGTTGTGGCTGGCGCCTTCATGCATCGAAGGAATACAATAAAAATACGTTCAGAATAAAGACAATGCACCCGTCACACAATTGCGGTGGTGGAATTGGCTCGGTGTCACATCCGAAAGCGTCGAACAAATGGGTAAGCGCACGAGTGATTGACAAGCTTAAAAGCCAGCCATTGTACAGGCCTATCGACATTCAGAAGGACATGTTACGGGAACACGGTGTCCACATTCCATACAAGCAAGCTTGGTTGGGTAAAGAGCGTGCCCGGGTGATTCTCGACGGCAGCGACGTCGCCAGCTATGATATGCTGCTTTGGTACGTGGATAAGGTGGCCGAGACAAATCCCGGCAGCATTGCGATTGTAGAAAGAGACGGTGACCGTTTTAAACGCGCATTCTTCTCGTTCCGTGCTTGTATCATGGGATTCAAGCGGGGTTGTAGGCCGCTGCTGTTTGTCGACGGTACCCATCTTCTTAGAAAATATCGTGGTACGTTGCTGGGCGCCACAGGCAAAGATGGTAACAATGGGTTTTTCCACTTGGCCTTCGGTATCGTCGACAACGAGACAGATGCGAATTGGACGTGGTTTATTTCCAAGTTAGGTGATGCGTTATACGATGACGGCGATTATGAAGAGATTATTACATTTGTGTCGGACAGGTCTAAGGGGCTTGTGAACGCCATTGCAAGGGTCTTCCCCTCGTCCCCACATGCCTATTGCCTTCGACACTTGGAGGCGAATTTTATGAAAGCAAATGGCGGACTTGGGAAGGCATTGAAGGACGAGTGCTGGTCCATATGTTTTCGTATTGCGTGGGCGTCAACGGCTAAAGAATTTGATGATACGGTGAATGAATTGCGGGCCATATCACCAGAAGCGCACCGCTGGTTGCTTGAAAAGTCAGATTTGTCACATTGGTGTAATTATTTGTTTAAAGGTCAACGTTGGGGCAACATGTATTCAAATGTCGCAGAGTCCTTCAATGCGTGGATAAAAGAAGCTCGCCATCTACCAGTGACGAGAATGGTCGACTCCATACGGTATTTGAATGTTTGATTTTCATTCGGTTTAAACTTCTTCGTCACTGTTTAACTTCGTGTGCTTTACGTTTGCCTATAATGGTTTCTGTTTAAATATGATGGTTCGTGTTTAATTATAATTTTCTCTGTTTAAATAATTACGTTTATGTTTAACTATTCTTGGTTTACCTTAACAATCAATTATAATTTGTTATGATACAGGTTCAAATTAATGCGGATGATATGCACCCGTCGTGAGCAAGCGAACAAATGGGACACCTACTTATGCCCCGATATACATAAGAAGGTAGACGAAGTGGTTGCGGAAAGCCGAAATCTTTATGTTGGTCGTTGTGTCGATGATCGCTATGAAGTCCTTGACCATTGCAGCAACTCCGTCGATCTATCGGGTAGAACATGCTCATGTCGCAGGTGGCAAATTTATGGTATCCCGTGCACACACGCTTGCGCTGCAATAATGCAGACAGACACCAACGTTCATCAATTTATTAGCGACTACTTCACCGTCGAGACATACAAACTGGCGTATAGGGAAGCTATTTTCCCAATACCAGACGATGACAAGCCTACAGACGACAATCGAGAACTCCATCTGCGTCCGCCGGTTACGAGAAGGCAACCTGGGCGACCCAGACGGAAGAGGATCGAGTCGCAAGCTTCCGCGGTCCGCGAGTTACGGTGCAGCCGCTGCCACGCGTCCGGCCATAATCGTAGATCTTGTACTGAACCTGTCGCCGAGTAGGCATTGTAAATAAACACCTGTCTTAACTCATAATAAGCATATTTATGTCTATATGTTTGATATTTACACAGTAAGTTTAAACAGAAAAATATTATTTTAATGAGTACCAATGTTCGTTAAATGGAGACATTACTATTTAAATGGTTTAAGTTATATTTAAATGGAGAACGGTTTGTTTGAAGGATAACATAGAAATGTAGTACATATCACACCAAAGCGTAGTTGTCCGGTCAAAATTGATCGACCCTTGGAATTCTCAGTCGAAGACATTTAATGTATCTCCTGAATCGAAGCAGCCAAGTTGAACGACCCTTCAATTTCCCGTCTACTGTATAAATTGCCTTGGAGTGGAGTGATTAGATTATAAAGTTACAAAAACAATTGATGCGACATCTGCTCGACCAGGGGATCGCCGGGACACATATCGGCAATGTAATCGGTCCATCCTTCGAGATCAGAGAATCCGGAGGCGATGACATTACTGATATGCATCCTGGACATCCCCTGTTCGATCAGATATCCCATCAATTGTTTTAAAACTTTATGAAGGTTTCTAGACACCAACAGATTTTGCAGGCGAAGATAGTACAATGGCCAGGGATGAAGTTACCAAAAACAATTGATGTGACATCTGCTCGACCAGGGGATCGGCGGGATGCATCTTGGCAATGTAATCGGGGATTTCTTCGATATCAGAGGCTTCCCCGGTGGTTGTTCAACTTGCAATTTGAACAACTGCCTGCGAAGCCTCTGATGTGCAAGATTCCTACGATTACGTCGCCGAGTTGCATCTTGCTCATGTCCTGGTGGATCAGATATCTTATCAATTGTTTTAAAACGTGTCCTTGTTTAATATTTATTCTCGTATTTGCAATTTATGTAATGAGTTATTCTCGTATTTGCAATAAACATATTTCATTTCATAGTTAAACAGAAACGGTTACTTTTAACCATTTAAGTATTAATGTTAAAGGACTACAATGCCGATAGTACAATGGCCAGGCTGATAGTTAAACAGAAACTTTTAAATTTAAATATATACACTTACAGTTATACATAAATAACATTTGTTAAAGATTAACATAGTTAGTTAAACATAATATCTCAAAACAATAACTCAAGTCGGTTTCCCCCCCCCCCCCCAGTCGAAGACCCGCTGCCTGTCCTTTTTCCAATGGCGAGCTCGGACCTGAAGTTGGCTGAGCCTCCGCCATTGTTGGTTCGACAGCATTTGGTACTTCTGTTGCCTCGACGTCGGCCGGCGGAGGGAGACACATCGTTGCAGTCCTCCACATAAGCCTCTTCCTGCGCGGGACTCTCGCGAATGCCCTCGCGAGAACGTCGTCTCTGGCAATCGCCGGGGCTGCGTCCGTTGCATTCGGGCTGCCGGAGATCGTATCATAGTCATCCGGCCTCGTCGTGGCCTGCGAACGCGCCTCCAGAGCATCAACGCGAGCAACAAGACGTGGGATCTCTTGCAACATTAACTCGCACGTCTGCAATAGACGTCTGGTCAGCTCGTCGCCTGTTGGTGTCGGGGAGGGGGGTGGAAGGGGGCTTGCCCGTCGGCGAGCAGTCCGTGCGCGGTGCGGGCTCCGAGAAGGTGATCGGCGTCGGACGCGCTTTGACGATGCTGCCCGATCATCTCTCTTTCTCGCAGGCGGAGCGGGAGTCTTGCTCGCCAGCGGAACGGGAGCGGAAGCGGGAGGAATAACACCTCCGTGGCCGGTGGCAGCTCCGCGGATGGCCCCAACAAATATTTGTTCGTCCTGGTTGGCGGCGACCAGTTCGGGAAACTAACAATTGTAAAAATCCAATACGTTTAAACAATAAACATACGAGTTAAATGTTAAGAAAATAATTTAAATTGTAAACATAGTTGTTAAATACGAATTATTATATTTAAACACTAACACAGATTGTCAAACACAAAAACGGTAAACTTAAATGAAGATTCATTAAATAGATTCATTACCTCTTTTCCTTCAAGTGATGAAAATAAAGTCCCCGTCGACACTTGCTTCCGGTAGCTGTTTTCACCGTAGCACAGGATCCTTGGGGTCTTTCCGAAATGCAACTTCTTGCCGGTGCCGGTGAGCTCATAGAACCAGGTGGTCAACGCAACCGAGCAACCTTTGACGTACCCCGTGTTGGTCTTGTTCCCGGCGCATCTCGCTTGCACTCGAGCGGCCGCTTGTGGAACGTCCTCCATTATCCACTTGTGGGTCGCTTGAGCCCATGCAAATCGTCCCATGGCTGGTAGGTCGTCGACGTAGTCAACGATCCAAACAGGAACAGAGCAGGAAGTGTTAGGGAAGAGGATAGTACCCATGAGGTACACCATGAGGAGCTTTACAAAATTCTCCTCTTCCCCCCTCTCGCGAACTATCCGCTCAAGTGTGTTCTTGATGGAGTCTTTATTTCTCTCGTAAGATCTTGAAAAATACCTCAGCTCGAACGGCGAGTGTGTCTTCTTCTTCTGGAATACGATTGCGTTCCCATCACAGCGTAGACCAAGGATGAGACCCACATCTTGAGGTCTGAAACTCACGAGGCTGGCCCCGATCCTGAATTTGCTGCTGCGGCCATCGAACCTCTGCAGCAGAGAATCAAGGAGGGCTCTCTCTTGGAGGACGGCTTCAATCTCGGTCAAAGCCGCGAACGGTGTCCTTCTGATGATCTCCCAGTGTCGTCCAGTCATGTGAACTTTCAATTCATTCAAAGTCTGGACCACCGGTGTCAAGTAGCATCGGCCGTTAACTAGGTTGACCGCCATGACCAATACACTACAAGAAGAACAATACATTTGTTTAGAGTGATTTATTAAACAATAACTCTATTAATTAAACAGAAACTTCCTTTGTTAAACGGAGAGTACGATTGTTAAACGGAAACGACATGTATTCAACATAAAATCCAACCATTACACTGATACTTTTAAACACAACTCATACCCACATCAAATTAACGGGGAAACACACATTATAATCATTTGAAAACAGAATGAGTTTGCATAACCATCGAAAAATCTCCTGCACCACAACACTCTCGCTCTCGATACTGTGCACAGACAAAGAAAACCCTAGACGGAAAATCTCACTGCAAACTACAATATCATCCAATAATGAAACCATGAAAATGTATGGCCAAAAAAACAACAGAGACGATACTTTACAAACGAAATGGCGAAAAACAAAAGAAAAACCGCACAGCTTCATCGCCTCATTACCTTGGTTGGAAAATCGACGAAATGACGAAGACTAGAGCGGGAGTTCTCCTTCGAAACACTGCCGAACAGGCGATGATAGCAAGATGCCCAACCGATGAAGCGGCGATGATAGGAAATAACCGGCGCCAGTAATGGTGTTCTCCAGTGATTAAACAAATAAAAATAAACCGCTTCCTCTTTAAGCGGAAACATCATTGCACACAAGGGCATTATAGTCAATCCACGCTTCAAATGACACAGCATCCCACGTAAGGGCAATTTCGTCATATATATTCAAACTTAACACCGTCAATCACCGTTACAGCATTGGGGGGTTTAAATTTCTATAAAATCAAAAGGAGGGTGTTTTTAGGGATATGAAAATGTGTGGGGTTTTTTTGTGCATATTGCAAACTTTTGGGGTTTCTTTGGTAATTACCTGTTAATTATTTCTTTCTTTCTTTCTAAGTTCTTAAGTGGTTTGTGGTCCTTTGGAATGAATAAATGAATGAATTAATGAGATAAGTAGCAAGGTTTTTGAGGAGTTTTATATGTCTTAGACTAGCTTTTAAATTGGTGGTGTGGAATCTCATGACTTTCCCTTGCTTCATGGAAACACATGGCCATGTTTCACATATTCTAAGTTCACCAAATTATTAAAACGTGGAACCAATTATGATCTTCAAGTGGTCTCATTATAATTATCTATATATTTTGCAAAACATTTGTTTACGCTTAATTAATATATGATTAACAACATAATCACTTGTCTAATATCCAATGCAATATTAAAGAAAAATGTTATAAATTTAAACAAGAATACAAACAATTTTAAAAGTTTAATATTTTATTATTATAATTATTATTTTGACAAATGCGACAAACACATATTAATCAAGGGGTATTTATATAATTGAGAATCAAACATTTGACTATGCACTCTCACTACGTGACATGCTTTGGGTTGCAAGCACATTATTACCATTGCGTCCAATAGATTTTGAATTTAAATAATAAAATTTTCACATCAATATTTTTTATGATGTTGTCACTACCTTTGAACCAAAGGATGGTTGGTTATCTACTAACTGACTTGTTAATATCACCTTTTTCTCTCAATTATTGAGCTCAAGAATTGAAGGAATTGAAGGAATTGAAGAGCATGTCTAATAAATTATACATTGAAAATGAATAAGATCATGTAGCTTTCTCCATTAATGGCCTAGATCTCTCTCTTGGATATCTACTAGGCCAAAAGCTAAGAACCAAGTCTTTTCAATGTCTCTTTTACAAATAAAACACTTGCTATTTGTTAGTGATTTATGTCTTCATTCTCTCTCTCTCACACATTATAAGATAGAGACTTAATCACTAGTCATTAATTTGTACAAACATATATATATATATATATATATAGCCTTTGAGGATTATAATGGACATTGAATGTCACAATAAAATAAGATATAGTTAGAAGAGAATAAGTAGTTATGCGTACTCAAAGATTCTTATTGGCTCTTGAAGCATTTGATTAGTTTTTGGAGCTAAGTGCCACTAGCAATGCTTTATGGGTCATCTCTTATCTTGTTTAGTGGGTGATGTGTTCCATTGTATTTAATTAAGGTTTTGTTCTTACAGCTCAAAGTCTTTTTATATAAATTAAATTTTCTTTAAGAATCTCTTAACCACTAAATGCTTAATTAATTAGGCTTTCATTTGGCCTATTATTGAAGATTTTTTAATCCAACTATTTCATGCTCGTATGTCTTTAAAAGATTGGTCCACTTGGACAAATGAGAATGCTACCGTTTTAAAGTCATATGCTAACCATTACATAATTGTATGTTTTAGATTAGCATTGAAATAATAGATCTATAAATTTATTTCACCCATATGTATATATTGACATGTCCGTTTCTTAAGGGCCACGAATTCTAAATGGCTTCAAGGAGCGTACTTAGAGTCTTATAAAGCGGTAAATCTCTGTTAGTGGTTTTTTTTATATACAAGTATTCAAATTCGAAACCTCTTATTTAAACGTTCTAACCCCTAGCGTTTGAATAAAATTTAATAAATATTTATTAAGTGGAAAAGGAAGAGGAATTACCAAAATTCACTATTGCGAAATGTGAATGACCTACTTAATTAGGAATTGGGCTTGGGCTTGTTATGGGAAGCCTGCCACTTCATGATGGTAAAACCCTATTTAAATATATATATATAATTAAATAATAAACCATCAAACTTGGTTTTTTTAATCATTCAATTTTTTAAGAATTAAAAGAATCTCGCCATTATACTTGCTTGGTATAGTTTTGAAATTTTGGAATTAACTTCTAAAATATTAATATTAATATTAATAAATAATATGACTCCTTGGTTTGAGTTTAATATATGGTTGATGGTTGGCCCATTAATTCGATCCAACTCACATTTGCTTATGGGCCTAAAGCATTTCTTGATCTTGCCCAAAGAGAGAAATTTTTGTTTGTATTTTACATTTTCAAGGATTTAAAAATTTTATTGAAAAGTATATATATATATATTGATCATTGATGAATTTAAATATTTTGTAAAAAGAGTAGTTTTGTTTTTCTTCACAAAAAATTTATTTATTTTAAATTTTTTTAAGAAATATATTTTTTACACAAAGTGAAATATATTTTAATGAATTTTAAAAATGAATATGTTTGTAAAAAGAGTAGGTTTGTCATTTTCAAATTTTACAACCATTAGTTAACTGTTGGTTAAAATTTTATTTGAGTTTTCAATGAGAATGTCGAAGAGTAGTAAAAAAATAAGATGTTTTTCCAAAATAATAATAATAATATGACTTTATATTTTAAAAAATATCTTTTCCTCAAAAATCACTTACACAGTGAATTGTGACCTAATCTAATTTTAGCATATTAATAAAACAGGCAAATTTGTCAAATCCTACCTGATTAATATCTAATGAAAATTAAATTCAATTAATAGATCTAATTTCTATGTATATAGAGAGAGACTCGTTTTTAATGGAAGTCCGGCCCTAACTCGCATCCTCCCTTATGTTATTTCTCTAAATCCTAACTTCCAACACACAACCCTAACCTGCATTTTGTTGTTTTTTTTTTCTTTTCTAAATCATAATCCCACTTGTTTTTAATTCTTTTGTTTTTTTTCTTAATTTTCATCATCTACAGATGTCTAAGATATCAATATATATTTATCTAATTTAACTCAACGATGAGTTAATTGTTTAGATTAAAATTTTATTAAAAAAATTTGTGAAAATTTATTTTGAAGAGTCCTGGAATAAAAGAGGTTTTAAAAATATAAAAGTAAAATAAAATATCGTTTAAATAAAAAGTAAAAAAACCGGAGTGAACCATGACTTGATCAACCTCACTCACCAATTAAACTCAGATCCAATCCGATTTTACCATATCAAAAAACAAATAAATTCATTAAAACCCTAACTCATTAATACCCGACAAAAACTCAATTATATATGAACAATCACCAACTTTTTTCCACATCTAATCAATTCTTGAAGAAGCCAAGCATACATAAAGCTCAATGCTAATGTTTAGTTCCTCTTGTATGACTCTCCACTTTTGCCTTTATTCTTCTTGTGGCCAAGCACACCATAAAAGCACCATGCTTTTCTTTTTTCTTTCTTAGCCACCACATGCATTGCATCTAGGTTCAATATTTATTTATCCAATATAAAAATATACATAATCCTTTGAGCATATTACTTTGGAAAAACAAAGAATAATCAAAGCATTTGCATCCTCACCATATTGGATTTATTATGAAAAATAAGTATAAAAAATGAGTATCATATATTTAAGAAATTTCAAGTTCAAATTTAACTAAAATACAATAATAATAATGAGTTTTTTGTTTTTTGTGGGTGTGAGCTTGCTATCCAACCCCGTGTCACTGGGTAATTTCTATTTTATGTGTATACCCCTAATGTATATAACATTTTGTGATAGTATCTTTTTACCTTCTATTTTTTTTTCATGTTGTTTCACGATACTTTTGATTTTACTATTTTTTTATTTACTTTTAAGCCTCTAGTTTTTTTGAAAAAACAAAGTGATAGTTTTACTTAATGTTTTTTATTCCTGAAATATTCGGCAAAGTAATAAATTAATATACACAAAAGAAAGATAATGAGAATATATATGCGAAAAAAAAAACTTACACCAACTTGTTCGTGTGTAAATCAAATATTATAAAAAATATAAATTAAAAAAATTAGAGAGACATACAAGAAAGTTGGCAATGTTTAAAAAAATAAATTCAGAAAATGATCCCTTGATATAGAATAATTTCATAACAAACATGTGACTTTTGTTTTTGTCCTATAATTAATTATTTCAAATGACCACCTAAGTATACCTTTTTATTTAAAAAATCAACATTAATTTAACCACCAACTACTATTATACTATTTCCAAACTCATTAAAAATACTCACACACACATATATATAGTATAACTAACATTAAAACTACGTTTACTTAGATCTAAATAAATTATATAAAATAAAATCACTAAGAAAAACCTACATACATACATACATATATATATATATTCCCTGCCAAAACCTAGTTTGTGGAAGATTTGGTCTCATTCAAACTTTCCAGCTAAGTCTAAATTCCATTATTCAATACAAATATTTTTTTAAACAGTAAATAAAAAAATAAAAATGAGAATAACAATCAAATCCAAGTTAGGAACAATCCAAAAAACCAGCTCATCTTTACATTAATCTATTAGCATGTTCTCTTTCACTTAAAAAAAAATGGCTACATGATCATCATCTTCTCACTACTTAAACTTCATGAGCATACTTCAAGCTTCACTCTCAAAAACAATGAGAAACCATAATCCTCTTCCCTTAATACTCACCTTAACCCTAAGCCTAACCCTAACCCTAAGTTTCCTCCCTCATAAGACCTCTGCTCAACTCCGGCACAACTACTACGCCAACATTTGCCCTAATGTAGAAAACATCGTCAAGGCCGCTGTCACCGCCAAGTTCCAACAGACCTTTGTCACCGTTCCGGCCACTCTTCGCCTTTTTTTTCATGATTGTTTCGTCGAGGTAAATTACTACACTTCTACATTTTAATACCACATCAATAGGTTTGTCAAGGTTGCATAAAATTAGGTCATTTAAATTAGTGATTTTGAGTTTAAATTTTTTTTATGTACGAAAATACACATATATTTAAAAAAAAAGAAAAAAAAAAGACAGGAACCAAAGCATAACTTAGTGATTTTTTACTTTACTTATGTTTAAAAGGTCACGAGTTCAAAATCTTTCAAGCACAATGCAAAAAAATAAAATAAAAAATATTTCTCGTTGATTTGTGAAAAAAAAAACCCTAAACTAGTTTAAATGAGTGTGAACTCATATATATATAATTTGACAGTATAATATAAGTCTGAATTTCTCATCTTATTTAGGGTTGTGATGCATCGATCATAATAGCATCAACATCAACAAACAAAGCGGAAAAAGATCATTCGGATAACTTATCTCTTGCCGGAGACGGATTTGATACCGTGATAAAAGCCAAGGCAGCGGTCGATGCAGTTCCTCAATGTCAAAACAAAGTCTCATGTGCCGATATTCTTGCAATTGCTACTAGAGATGTGATAGCACTCGCCGGAGGACCGAAGTATGAGGTGGAGCTAGGGAGGCTTGACGGGCTGAGCTCGATGGCAGTGAGCGTCACCGGAAGGTTACCTGATCCTAGCTTTAATTTAAACAAGCTCACAAGGATGTTTGCCAAACATGGACTCAATCAGGCTGACATGATTGCTCTATCAGGTATCAAATGCTTGAAACTTTTGTTGATTGTTAAATAGTATTAGTACTTGTTAGATTCATAAAAGGACATGCAACGTGAGTAGGGTCAAAAGCTTTAAGGAAAGTTAGGCCAACATGACATTATTATATATTTATATATATTAACCTAACATTGTCCAAGGTTTCGTCATGTTATGTTAGTTTAGTTATTTTTTTTTTTTTTTTTTTTCCAAATATGAGATAAATATATTGAGTAACAATTCTTAGGTTTATCCTAGACCTGTCCAAGGGCCGGGCTACCCGCCCAAGCCCGAAGGCCCGCCCGAAAAATGGGAGGGTTTGGACAAGTATATAAGGCCCGATGTCTGGGCCTTGGACAAAAAAAGAAGCCCATTTTAAAAATGGGCCGGGTTTGGTTTTTATTGTTAAAAGCCCGTCCCGGCCCGAATTATAAAATATATTTATTAATTAGTTTTGTTTATATATATATATATATATATATATATATATATATAATGGTAAATTTTCATTGATTATTTATTAATTAGTTTTGTATATGCTTATATAATATATATTTATTGTTGATTGTCATTGATTATAATGGTTTGAATTTTAGTTATTGTAATTGTATAAATATTTTTATTTGGTATTTTAATTTTTAAGTGTTTTGTAGAATAATATTTGGTCATATTCGCATATTAATATTATTGTTAATTTTTTTATAATTTATATATTATTTGCTGAAAAATCTATTTGGGCGGGCTTTGGGTAGAGGTTATTAAATTTGGACGGGCTTGGGCAAGAGTTAAGGCCCGAATTTTCGGGCCGGGCCGGGCTTGGACAAGGTTGAATTTTAATAATTATAGATAAAATCCGGCCCGAACCCAGCCCGGCCCGGCCCATGGACAGGTCTACTTTATCCCTGTGTAAGATATTTGTGCCATTAAAAAAAATATATATAGTTATTAAATTTGGCTCGGTCTGAAGATGACTCAGAACCTACACCAATCCGGTTCACTCTTTAAACTATTTAAGACGTTAATCGATCAAATCAATTAAATCCGTTTTAACCCATTGGCCAGGGTGGTTTTTTATGATCTCAGTGAATTACAATTCTTTTAATTAAATTATTATTATGCCATATTTACATATACTGAATTTTTTTAACAAGAGATGATTTCATAGATTTGTTTCCATAGTGCTTATCCTCACATATTAGATTACTTCAATTTAATAATTTTTAAAACAAACGGTATTAATTTTTTAAGTTAATTAGTAATCTATCCGTATTATCATATAATAAATAACAAATAAAATTTATGAACTTATGGCTAAAAATGAACCATATTTTAGTTCCGTGATAGTTACCATGGCACCAAGTCCCCTTAATTATTTTTCTTTTTTAACATCTCAGGTATTTTTATTTGGTTGGTTGTTTTGGAAAGCTTGTTATTTTAATTTACTTTTAAGTAATTGGGCAAATTTAAGTTTATTCAATTAATTTCCTAGGATGTGATTCATAAAATCCAACAATTGAACCAAATAAATTATTAAAATTTTAAATAACAAACTAAATAGGCTTAATTGATTAGTTAAGTCAATTTATTCAATTCAACCCAAATATATATAATAATAATTTGAAATCATGATGCAGCTGCGCACACACTTGGGTTCTCACACTGTAACCGGTTCGCTAATCGGATCTACAACTTTAGACGGCCACGATGGACAGCGGACCCCACACTGAACCGGACCTACGTGGACCAACTACGTGGCATGTGCCCGAGACACGTGGATGCCAGGGTGGCAATAAACATGGATCCCATCACCCCCCGGTTATTCGACAACCAGTACTTCAAGAACCTCCAGCGTGGCATGGGCCTCTTTAATTCCGACCAAGTTCTCCACGCCGACCTAAGGTCCAGGCCCACTGTTGATCTTTGGGCCGAAAACTCAAAGGCCTTCGAGAAGGCCTTTGTGGATGCCATCACTAAACTGGGCCGAGTTGGTGTTAAGACCGGATCCCGAGGCAACATCCGACGGGACTGTGGTGTCCTTAATTGATTGCTTCTTTTTTTTTTTTTAATTTTTTGTTAATTAGAATTAAAATAAATGTTTCCATGTGGGTTTTCATGTGGTTTTCTTGTTCTTTTCACTTGGAATAAATTTTTTTTATTGATTAAATATCGGCCAATCAATTAACAAATAACAGATTTTTTTTAAAAAAAAATTAAATTTCTATTTTTCACTTAATCTTGAAATCTCATTATTATTGGTAACATGTAATTATTATCATAGTAATCAAACTACTCCTTGAAGAATTATATAGTTAATAAATGATTAAGATTCCAAATTTTGTGATTAAGACTTAAGTTCATTGGCATTAGGTTGTTTTACTTCCCCACCAACACCAACCTATCAATTCATATCATGAATATAATATATACATATATATATAACAAATTAAGTGAGCCACGTTACATTAATGTGACTTGACATAAGGTTTGTTTTTCTTTGAAACGACAATGATATCACCCCCCAAAAATCAATCATCTTTTCCCACTGCGGTTATCCATGCATGAAGATTTTATAATTATAATATTCTAATCCTTTCTTCTATAATATTAAAAAAACAAAAGGCTTATAGCATAAGCTAATTGCATTTAATTTGATGTAAAAAATAAAAATAAAATATTTAAAAAATTTTAAGTTTAAAATCCTTAGAAATATTTATATTACTGAGTCATTTATTATAAATACAGACTTACAGTTTAAACCTCTTACATCTGATTAAAAACAGAATGCGCACGATTTATATAACCCTTATTGTTTAATTAAAATAATAATAATAAAATGGATATAAAATGTTTTTTAATAAAGTTTGTCAAATGATTTATGGCAAGACGCCATTACTTTATTTAAAGATAATATATATTATATATATATATATTTTAATCTAAACCTCAAAATTAAATAAATCAAGGTGAAAACCCTAAAAAAAACCGCCAAGAAGATCCAGGCCGTACAATTCACTGTGAAGTATGACGTGGAGGGATCCGAGGCCACAAGATAGACATAGGCAAACAAATATCTGAAAATCAAAGTGGGGCCCACCATTTAACACGTGTATGGCGTTAGGGGACAAAGCCCGCAACCCATAACTCGATTGGGGGGTGGCTTCAACCGGTTACCATCGGCCTCGTGCCGGTTCAACCGGTCACCCAACCGTTATATAAGGAGCAGAAGAGATTTGAGTCGTTTGTTCCGATTATACCCCTCCTCGGCGAGTTGAACGAGTTATGGAGTGGTTGGAGCGTGTCATCGTTCCGATGAGACGAGTTTGGATCGTTGTCGTCTCTCGTCTCCGAACTCGGAGAACCGGTAAGTGTTTTTTTTTCTTATTAATCTTTGAAAAATTCTATTTTTTATTTTTTACTCTCTGTTCTTTTTTATCTGTCATAAATTCATGTTTTTTTTTATATTATTCAATTCTTTTGTTAGAATTAAATATGAAAATATAAATTAGGAATAATTTTAAAAAATTAACTAATTTTTTTTTAAATTTTGTGAATTAACTAAACTTTTTAGTATATGAGATTCAGTTAATTATGACAGATTAAAAAAAGAAAAAATATTCTTTAAACCTTGAAATAATTTGTATTTTCGTGAAAAATAATTTATATATGAGAGGTTTAATTGAAATTAATAATTTTGTGATTTTTTTTCAGGGTGGGGGGGATTGAGGCAGGAGGTGAGCACGTGCGAGTATGAGGACGTGCACGTGATGTGGGAGATGCTAAGTAAGACCGGAACTTCAGAGAGGAAGCCACACGTGTGGGATGGGATCTTTGGTTTGGCTCCGTGTAATTTGCGGTGTTGATTTTGAGATTGTTCGCACGTGGGGGATGCACGTGCGAGACGGGGGGATTGTAGATATGAAGAGGGTGTGAGATGAAAACCTTGGTATGAATGTAAATAATTTTAATAATCTGATGATGAGTTAATGGGTTTCACTTGGTCCGAGTTGGTGTAAATAGATAGGTTCTGGTTTGAGAGGACTCGGAAATAAATTGGTTGTTGGTTGGTTTTGCTGGTAGTACTTGTTCAACAATATCTTTTGGTAGTTTCTTTTTAATAAAATAGATAAATTATCTTCGCAGCATGCATGGATAATGAATTAGAATAGATAAATCACTGTAGTAACGGTATTAAAAATAAGTTTTTCACTTGGGATGTAGAGTGACGAGAGTTTGAATTTTCATTAAAAAAATTAACACACAATTAATGTTGTAACTTACACACTATAAAAATAGTTATTGATTGTCTTTTTTTAAAAAAATAATATTTTAATTTATGTATGTGAATTGATGTTTGAATTAGTTTCTTCGGCACGAACACTCTACACAAAAAAAACTTAATGTTAATAGACAAAGTGATTGTTGGTATTTTTTTTATGTTTTCAATTCATGCCATTTTATTATTTATTATTTATATTTTTTATATTTTGATTTTTTTCATATATATTTTCATTTATTAAATTTCTATTGAATTATTAATAATATTTATGTGTTTATAGTAGAAATCATATTTTCCTGAACAAGATAAAATATTTAATTTTGTTTTCTTCTTCAATCCATCCAATTTTGTATGAGCCACGGTTTTTAAACCAGTTAGTAATGAGTTTGTTGGCTTATGTGAATATTTCAATGGATTGTATAGCTTTTTCGACATAAAAATATACATTTTTAATTTTTAAAAAGTGTTTTGAAAAAAAAAATTGTAAATAAATAAATCATGTGACAATTTTATCAGCAATATACAAGATAAGTATAAAGAGAAATGTAAAAAATAAAGAGAGAAAAATATACCTAACACTTTTGATTTTAGTTCACCTCTTCTTATTTTTTTTCTTTTTATTTATTTTTTCTATACCTCATTTATAATAAATAGGATATATATTTATAGGCATTCAAGAGATTAATAGACAGTTAAGATTAATTTGATTAACTAGTCTAAAATATATTAATAGATGAAAAAAAAATAACAATGTTGTCGATTGTTACAATAAAACATGGACAACTGCTACAGTAAAATATGAATATTTGTTGCAGTAATGTGATTACTGTAGTGCGTTCATGTTTGCTTGATTTTAATACTGTTGTATGCTATAATAACATTCACTATTTTTATAGTATTCATCACAAAATGCATGTTTTATTTATTTATTTTTAATATAATTTATAAATTTTATTTTTTTCATATATTTGATTTTTTAAGTTGCTTAAAATATAATATAATACATCAAATCCTTATAAATTAAACTTATATTTTTCTTAATCACTACACTGGATAATTGCATTTATTTTGTGAATAATAATGATTCAGTGAGATTTCATACAAAATGATGCCTAATTTGAATTAATTGAGACCGCGGAAATAGATACGGAATGTCCTTGCTAGTCACAATCTTTGAACTTCCAAAATATTTGGCAATCAATTATTCATGTGACAATCCAAAACAAAATAACATATATTACTAAAACCAAAATATAAAATATAAAACATAAAATATAAAAATAAAATAAAATAAAATAAAATTTCAATCAATAAAATATCACATTATATTAGTTTTCCCCTCCAACAAGAGCAATAATGACAAAAAAAAAAAAACAATGTTATTAATTCTTGCAAACTAAACTTCTAAATGAATAATATTCATTAATTTTTTCCAAACATATACAAGATCAAAGTCATTTGGAAAGTCTATTTTATAAAAAAATAAATTTATTCATATTTAATATTTATTAATAATATTATTGAAGGATCATGAAAAAGGTTTAAGTATGACCACAAAAATCATTGCAATCATGTATGCAATGATAATAAAAATGGAGAGGAAAAACAATATAATGACAACCATAGTATTAACACTATCCATCTTCTTCTAGAGAGTGAAAGAGAGCGTGAAAAAAGAAAGAAAGAAAATGGTTGTTCTATCTTTTGTAATACAGTAAATATAATTATTTTTATTATAAAAAGCTTGTAAATTCTATTAGTTTTTTATAAAATTGTGCGGCATGATAAGATTAAAGAAAATTTTTTCGAATGCGGAAACAATGGTTGATAATTATGCGTGGAATGAATCAAATGGTCAATGTAATTCATTTATTAATTAATTTTTTTATGAAAATTGTTATGTTTTATTAGAAGGGTGACATGCGTCTGTTTCTATGGTGCGTAAGTTAATTGTGACATTACCTGTGAGTTAATTTCTCAAACAAGAATTCAACCCTCACTACTCCACACACCACATGAGATACTTTATTTTGGTGTCTTTAACCATTTGAACCAAATGGCTTTGACAATTATTATGTTTTTGAATTTTGATGCTTCACTGTTTTTTATAATTCCAAAAAAATAAATGTTTTTAATAATTTTGGCGTTTCACTGTTCATTCCTGTCATTTAAATACCTGGCGAAAGGTGTCTTTTTTTTTTTTTGGTTGTTTGTGATTCTTTAATGCTAACCTCGTTAAATTTCTGTGATTTTAAATCTTCCTATTTGAAGCAATTGCTCTACATTTTAGTAGTTTTACAGCTGCAGTGTAGTTTTCTGCTGAGGCATATGTTTTGGAAATGGTTAACTTTATTTCAATGATAAAAGGTTCAAACAATTATGATAAGTCATTGTAATTTTGTGGTAAGCCTTCTATCTCATGCGATGTACTTTGTACTTTGATTGTTACGAGAGAATCATAGGCAAAGTTATTAAAGTGATTTTCTTTTTATTTGTTATAAATATATGTTTTTTTTTATCTGTAATTTTCTAAAGAAATATTGATTATTTTTTTTCAAAATTACCCTTAACACTCTATTCAATTTTTTTTTTTTTAGAACTAAATATGAGAGAAATGTGAAAATATAAATTAGGGGTAATTTTGAAAAGATAACTAATTTTTTATAAAATTTTATGAAATAATTAAATTTTTTTATACATGAGATTCGATTGATCATGAAAGATAAAAAAACAATAAAGAAAGCAAAAAACACTTGATTGTATCCACTTTCCTGTCAAATGTTTTAAGTCATTTATTGGATACAACCGTAAACTGATCATTTGAGTTTACTTCTACCAACAGTCTTGGCAAGTTGGTTTTTCATTGCCAGAGAGTGAATGCTAGATGGGGCAAGCTTGATTGCAAAGATCTCGCCTGTGATTTGCAAGGCACTTCAAGCTTTAGTAGATAAACACTCAAATCGGTTGAAGTAAGTCCATACATTTATAACACACCAGTCCTTTTTGGTTGAAGTGCGAAGAATTTAAGAAATACATGCAGTTCAGTGTTTGTTCAATTATTCTTTCTGTTTTTGACATGAAAAACTATGGATCAGTCTCTAGGATTTTTTTTTTTTTGGGAAACAAAGTCGACAAGTGACAAAGTAAAAAATAAACAAGTATGGAGGTGCATCAATTACGATGGCTTAATTGACATCTTAGGGATAACCCTCATCATTCAACATTTAAGAGAGAACAAGAGGTATTTCTCATATAGAATTCCCACAAAAATGAATTGTAATATGAGAGACTCGAACTCAAAACTTTTAATCACAAACACGGATGGTTACCGTTGGGTTAGGCCACAATTCTTGATTTCTAAAATTTTGTTTTAAGAATCTTGATTTGGATATTTTTTTTTTATTTGAGCAATGTTATTCAGATTGAATAGTTGGGCCGAATTCAGTTCTTCTGGGGTTAGCAATCCTAGTTCCGAGATTAGCAACTCCAGCCCCGGGGCTAGCATTCGGTCTTAATTTCTGTCCAACTATTCAATTTAAATAGTATTTTTCTTTTTATTCAAGATATACACATGAGTAGACTTCATTTATTTATCTATTTATTTTTTTACAAACACAAAATTTTGAGTTCGAAATCATTTGTTCAAAAAACCCAAATCTCAACCACGTAGACCTATTATTTTTTGTTTTGCATTATGATTTGATATACCAATTATTTCAATGTGTAGATCTCGTCCCCGTTGGTCTTATATCATGTACATATTACATATTGAGGTCTGAGAATGAGCTACTGGCTGTCTTCAATGGAAATAAAATTAATTTAGTTAGTTTTTTTATATATATATATATAATTTTTAAAGTGATTTGAAAAAAACAATGTAAATAATAAATCATGTTTCAATTTTTATCAGCAATATATGCTATTGTTTGGGATGATTTTGAAATATATATTTGTGTTTTATAAATTAAGTAAATGGTAAACTATAGATGCATGTTTTATTTTGTACATTTTGATGTAAATTATAAATTTTTTGTATTTTTAAGTTGCTTAAGAAATCTAATATAACAGATCAAATCCTTGTAAATTTAATCTCATATTTTTCTCAATGCGTTTCGTTACATACTGTATTTATTTTGTAAATAATAAAAATATAATAAGATTTCATACACAATTATGTGCCTAAGTTAAATTAATTGAGACGGCGAGAGGAGGAATAAAATGTCAACATAATATCCAAATATCCAAAACATTGCAATCAATTATTCTTGTGACAATCCAAGCATAAATAAATAATAGTATATCTAATCAAAATATAAAAATTAGAATATCAATCAAACATCACATTATATTAGATTTTCACTCCAACAACAACAATAACAAAGAAACAATCATATTCTTACAAATTAAACTTCCAAATAAATAATAGCCTTGAATATTTTTCAAAGGCATTTAAAGAAGAGTAGTTTGGAAGTTTATTTTGTAAAAATAATGTTCTTCATATTAAATATTTATCAATAATGTCATCCAAGGATCATGAGAAAATGAAGATGGTCTAATTATGACCGCAAAAAGCTATGCAATTGAATTGGCAAATTTTGATATTTAAAAAATATAATGATTTTTTTTTTGAAGGGCATAAACCGTGATTTAATATTTAAAGAGGGGTTAATCAATAATTTTGCCAGAAAAACGGCGGAAAATGGCGGGAAGCGAGAACCACTTTCAAGCCTTCATTCCTCCATTGCTGCATCTCCGATTGTTCTTCAAAACTCTTCTCTTGGTTCTGTGTGGATTTTCCTTTCTTTTTTGTTTTTGATTTCGCTGATTGGATCTGTTTCCTATGTAGAAGCCTGTGGCAGCACCATTGATGAAAGAGGAGTTTGGGATGGAGACCTGGACACTTCTCCACACTCTTGCAGCTCAGGTGTTTGATGAATTGCCTCAGTGGAATGTTTCCCTCGTTTTTGTTACTTTGATGGCTAATTGTTATGTGAATGAACTTTTTTAGGAGTAATTTGATAAAAAAATGTAAGCTTTGATGGTAGGGTCTTTGTACATTGATGACAAGAATGGGGGTTTAGATGGAAATTCTCTTATCATCAATTTCGTCATCTATTTTAGAACACTAGTTTGTAATTAGGGCTCTCAATGGATTTGGGTGTGGGTTTAATATGCAAATCGTGTTGCGGTTATACTTATGCGCTTGCTTTTGCTTAATTTTGGAGCTTATTTACGCTTTAGAAGGTGATGTCAAAGTCCGCAGATGTTCATTAGATTTCTAATAATGTTATTGGATATCTGCCTAGTCACAAGATTGTCTTTTATGAATAGTTTGGTATGATTTTGTATGTTATCAATGTTTTGGTACTTATCTAAGTCTCTATGCTTTTTTTCAGTTTCAGACAACTCAATGAGGCAGCAAAAGCATGATGTCAAAGAACTGGCATGCAGAGCCATGTATTTGATAACTTTCAATTGCTGAGTGTAATTGTCATATTCACTACATGGCTTTGTTCTTGCATTGTTACATTAGATGGTTTGCCTTCTTGCCATTTAATAAATGTCTTACTGATTTGTGAACAACAAAAGCAGCACCTTATTTCTTGTGCATTTTAAAATAATATGCTCTTACCAAAGTGATCGGGGCCTCTTGTTGCCATACCTTATCCATATTGTTTCACTGGAATGAAAAGGGAAAGAAAAATTCATGTAAACATTTTCATTCAGGAATCATATAAATCATTTTATCAATTTTGTTTACCTCTTTTGTACCACAATTTGGTTCAAGACCTTTTCTTTTGAGCAACACATTTACTATTGGTACTTGTTTGAGATATATGTTTGACACTGGTATCATTTTTAGATGGCGATACTATCTTGAATGTATCCTTGTAAAGAATGGGCAGATCATTTAAAGAAGTGTTGAAGTGTTCATTCGTGTCTTTTATTTTATTACCTGGTGAAAGGTGTCTTTTGGTTGTTCGTGATTCTTTAATGCTAACCTTGTTAAATTGTTGTGAATTCAAAGCTTCCTTTTTCATGGAATTCTCTGCAATTTACAGCTGCATTGTCGTAGTTTTCTGTTGAGGCACAAGTTACAGCTGTAGTGTTTAGTTTTCTGCTGAGGCACAGGATTGTGATATGTTGTTGTATTTTGTTTTAACCCTTGTATTGTTCTCTGACTATCTCAAATGATGTACTTTGATTGTATTCAGAGCAAATCCTGTGCAGGCCGGATCACAAGCAGAGTTACCTCATTTGCTGTGTCATGTGCACAATGTTGTCAACGAAAGGTAGAAAACACACTGATTGTATCAACTTTCCTGTCAAATGCAAGTCATTTGTTCGATACCACTGTAAACTGATCATTCGGGTTTGTTTCTACCATCAGCCTTGGGAAGCAAGGATCAATGGCCGTGATTTGCTAGGCACTTCAAGCTTTAGCAGATGTTCCTCGAATCGGTTGAAGTAAGTCCATACATTTATAACACACCAGTCCTTTTTCGGTTGAAACGCGAAGAATCTAAGAAATACATGCAGTTCAGTGATTGTTCAATTATTCCTTCTGGTTTTTGACATTGATTGGTTTCTAGGATTATGTTTTAAGAATCTTGATCGGAGTGTTTTTTATTCATGTTAATTTTTTATTTTTATTTTTTGAATATGATCTGATAAATCAATAATTTATTATAAAGTAGAGAGCATGCAGAACAAAGAGTGCACACAGATATGGAGAAGAAAGACCAGGTAAGTGGTTATGTTACATATGAACTAAATAGTTTCTTGACAAATTTTAAAATAATCTATTTCTAACATGAATTAAATTTGTGATGGTGTGTATGTAATAGTAAATTTTATTGGGGTTTATATGATTTAAATAAAAAATTTAACCCAATATTAATGCAGCTTTTAAGCAAATACCAAAGATAGTTCTACAATAGAAGATTATTAAGCAAATACTATCTTGAATTGGCTTTTAAATTGCTTGCATATCCTATAAAATAAGAGTGCATGAGAGTTTTGAGATAACCAAGAGGAGAGAAAAAACCAAGAGGAGAGAGACAGAGTAACAGTGGTGCAGAGAGAGAATGAAATATGGTGTTCAATATGTAACCAAAATATTGTACCCAGTTCTAAGTGATGTTACAGAGTACTAGTTGTTTATAAATTTTTTGAGGGGAGTTTGCAAATGGGGTTGGATGGCTTAAATTAGTTGTGTACTGTTACAATCAACAATCCGATGTCCACAAATTCATCAGATGTTTTTACGATTCATTCTATTTTTATTATTCATAATGATATTGTTTATAAGTTACTTTGTTTCCTATTTTACTATTTATAAAATTATTTTACATCCAAAATGAAATGCGTTGTATCTAAAATAAAAGATAATCTACTAACGTTTATAGATGATTCATCTTCACATATATATATACCGAAAGTTTGAAAAATAAAATTTAAAATTTAAAAACATTATGCAAGGGAGATAGATTCCATATATAAACTCACGTCAAGGATCAAGGATCAAGTTGAATTAATTGAGACTATGGAAGGAGATAAGGAATGTCCTCGGTGGTCGCTATTCCCATACATTCCAAATGGCAATCAAGTATTAATCAATTCATGTGGCAATCTAAACATAGAATGATACTTAAGATTATAATTTCAATCAATCAAATATCACATTATATTATATTTTTATTGAGACAACAACCATAACAAAATTCTCTTCCTTGCTCACGAGGGTTCAAATTCTATTATGGGTTACCCACAATACTAAAATAATAATAATAATAATGATAATGATAATGATAATGATAATTTGGTTCTTATGAATTAAACTTTCATAGCTATTAACTGTTTTAAGAGATGTCTAAGATCAAGGTTATTTGAAAGCCTCCTTTATAAAAATAGCTTTATCATATGTCATATTTATTGACAATGTCATGGAAGTATCATGAGAAAAACTTATTATGGCGACAAAACACATGGTAATAGTTCTCACAGTAGGTCACCGATTGTACTCATACACAATTGTTGATATATTTTTTGAAGCAATCGGAGCTATTAACAGAAGCCTGTCATGATAATGAAAATGGTGATAAAAAACATCACTATGACAACCATGCATCATCTGAACGCTGCCCATTGTTTTCTTAATGTTCTTTAGATATAAAAAATTGAACATAGAAGAAAAATAGGTGAAGGGATTGTCCTATCTTTTATAGTTCAATTAAAATAGTTATATTTACTGTAATAAAATATTTTTATTAATTATACTAAATTGTACTAAAGGTAAAGGAGTGGGTTATCCACATTGCAAAAAAAAAAAAAAAGAAAAAAAAAATTGTGACAAGTTTGGGCTGGTAAGCCGAAGACAATTTTTAAAATATTAACACAATGGTTTATAATCATGGTGGACTAAGTTATTTTAATTCATTTATTAAGTTATTATTATTATTTGAAAATTTCTATATTTCTGAAATTTGGGTTTTTTTTTTAATAATTTCAACAAATATAATGATTTTTTTATTAACAAAAATCAAGTTAGGAGGACTCAAACTGTAATTTAATATTTATAGAGGGGTTAATCGAGAATTTAGCCAACAAAACGGCGAAGAGTGGCGCGCCGGGCTTGGAAAAATGGCGGGAAACGAGAACCCCGTCCAAGCCTTCCTCCATTGCTGCACCTCCGTTGCTCGCAGCCTCCATTCCCATCTCTCCCTCTTCTTTCCCTCACCCAACGAGCCTTCGTCCAAGAGATCTCCATCTCAGGACACCAAGCTCGTTCTTCCCGCTGTTTCCTCCCTTGAATCCATCCAGGTGTTCTTCAAAAATCTTGTCTTAGTTCTGTGTGGATTTTCCATTTTGTTTTTCGCTGATTGGCTCTGTTTCCTGTTTAGAAGCCTGTGGCAGCACCATTGACGAAAGAAGAGCTTGGGAGGGCGACGTGGACACTTCTTCACACTATTGCAGCTCAGGTGTTTGATGAATTGCCTCAGTGGAATGTTTCCCTTGTTTTGTTACTTTGATAGTTGATTGTTATTTGAATGAACTTTCTTAGGAGTAATTTGATAAAAAAAATGAAATCTTTGATGGTGGGGTCTTTCAGTCTTTGTGCATAGATGACAAAAATGGGAGTGTAGATGGTAATACATCAATTCCATCATCTATTTTAGATTACTATTTTGTAGTTAGGGTTTTGGATGGATTTTGGTATGGTTGAATATGGAATGGTGTTGAGGTTATACTCATCCGCTTGCTTTGCTCAATTTTGGAGCTCATTTTCTCTTTAGAAGATAAGCAACTTCAAAGTAGTTTCACAGGGCCAACCTGTGCATGTCAAAGTCCACAGATGCTCATTAGATTTCTCTTATGTTGTTGGGTATCAACCCAGTCACAAGATCGCCTTTTGTGAATGTATGATTTCATGTTATCAATGTTTTGGAATTTACTTGAGTCTGTATGTTTTTTCAGTATCCAGACAACCCAACGAGGCAGCAAAAGCATGATGTCAAAGAACTGGTATGTTGAGACATATATTTGATAGCTTTCAATTGCTGAGTGTAATTGTCATATTTACTACAGTTCTCTGTCCTTGCATTGTTACATTAGTTGGTTTGCCTTCTTGTAACTTAATAGATGTCTTACTGATTGCTAAACAACAAAAGCTACACCTTATTTCATTGTATCTTAAAATTATATGCCCTTATAGAAGTGATCGGGCCCTCTTGTTGCCATACCTTTCCTTATCCATATTGTTCCACTGGGATGAAATAGGAAAGAAAAATTCATGTAAACATTTTTGAAAATCATCTTCTCAATTTTGTTTGGCTATCATATACCACAGTTTGGTTGAAGACCTTTTTCTTTTGAGCAACATGTTTACTTTTGCAACTTGTTTCAGATATGTGTCTGACATAACATCTTGTATCATTTGTAGATGGCGATACTATCTAGAATATATCCTTGTAAAGAATGCGCAGATCATTTTAAAGAAATGTTGAAGTAAGTGTTCGTTCTTGTCTTTTATTTCGTTATCTGATGAAAGATGTCTTTTGATTGTTCATGATTCTTTAATGCTAACCTTGCTAAATTGTTGTGTTCTGTAAACGCCCTTTTCTTCAAGGAATTGCTCTGCAATTTACAGCTGCAGTGTCCTAATTTCAATAATAAAAGGCGCATGGGGATTATGATATGTTGTTTTGTTTTATGCCAAGCCTAATCTTGTTCTCTGACTATCTCAAGTGATGTCCTTTGATTGTTTTCAGAGCAAATCCTGTGCAGGCAGGATCACAGGCAGAGTTATCTCAGTGGTTGTGTCATGTGCACAATGTTGTCAACAGAAGGTAGAAAAAAACACACTGATTGTATTAATTTTCCTGTCAAACGGTAGTCATTTGTTCGATACCACAGTAAACTGGTCATTTGACTTTGCTTCTATCAACAGTCTCGGGAAGCTGGTTTTTCCCTGCCAGAGAGTGAATGCAAGATGGGGCAAGCTTGATTGCAAGGATCGCGCCTGTGATTTGGAAGGCACTTCAAGCTTCGGCAGTTAAATTATACCGACGATGTTCAAATCAGTTGAAGTAAGTCCATTCATTTATAGTGCACCAGTTCTTTTGGTTGAATTGCTAACATTCAAAGAAATACATGCACTTCAGTTTTTGTTCAATTATTCCTTCCTGGTTTTTGACATGGACTGGTTTCAAGGACTATGTTTGAAGAATCTTCATTTGAGTGTGCTATTCAAGAGATATATAAATATGAATAAACTTCAATTTGTGTGTTTTTATTTAATTTTCATATTGCATATTTACTCCTGTTGGAAGTGTTGTTTTAATATATATAAATCAATAATTTAATTATAAATGAGAGATTACATTAGCTTGATGAATAAAAGAGAGAAATATTTTATTAATTTATTATTATATTAGGTTGAGGGGTCTACTTTTTCACTGGCGAGTTTTTGAAACAAGCAATTCCTTGCATGAACTAATTTTGCGAGGGTGTGTATGTAATGATAAAATTTAAAGGGGTTTATATGATTGAAATCTAAAATTCAACCCAATGTTAATGAGGTTGTTAAGCAAATACCAAATGGCAGATTGAATTGGGGTTTTTTTTAATGTGGGAAAAAAACAAAGATTGCATTGGCTTTTAAATTGCTCATATCCATATAGGTGATGTAATTGCTAATATGTCCCATAAAATTCGTTATTATATACTCTTATAAAATACTTTTATTTATATAAACTTTTTTAATAAATTAATTTATAAATTTTAGAAAAGCATGAAATGAAATTTATGATTTTTTATTTTAAAAAATAGTTTAGTTTTAAATATAAAAAAATTAAATTAAATTTTAACAATTATTTTGGATAGGTTGATTTTCAGAGCATCAAATTTCAATTTGTATAATTTAATCATCACATTTTAATTTGTGTTCATTAAAAGAGTACTCAGGGGATTCTGGTAAAAAATTGATGATGTATATATCAGTCTGTCATGCCACTCTACCTCTTATACCAACACTAGTATGAGAGAGAGAGGCCATCTAGCTCCCGAGCTAGTGCATCATGTTCATGCATGTACCTATATTTCAGACTGACATATATCATTAATTTCTCGCTAAAATAATATAATTAAAATTTAATATTCAAAATGAAAATCACTCTTAGTACAATACGGTACCCACTCGAAATAATTATCTCAAGAGGATATATAAGCAAATATCGATGGTTACATGGGCGATATCTGAAATTTCACCTCTGCCTCGAGATCTGTGCTCATGATCATGGTATAATCGTAATTATGATCATTACCGGTGGTATTTACGACCTCTCACCCATATATATATTCTCTCCAGCTCTATAGATGATGAAAACCTACAAACTTGGGAGTTCCTTCGCCGCCATAAGAGAACCTCCACGCGATCCACAGAGAGAGAGAGAACGATGGGGCACTCTAATGTCTGGAATTCGCATCCGAAGAACTATGGCCCTGGTTCTCGAGCCTGGTAAGTGATTCTTCTCTTCCTAATCTCTTTTTCTATGGTGGAGTTTTCATCTAGATCGATGTTATTGGTTTGATTTTCTTGTTTCTTTTTAATTTGTGTTGATTTTTTATGGAGATCTTTTGTTATTTGTTTATATATAATTGTTTGACATCGTTGTTTGTATTTATTGTTTGATTTTTGTTTGATTTGTTTGCCAGCCGAGTTTGTGGGAACTCTCATGGTTTGATTCGTAAGTATGGGCTGATGTGCTGCAGGCAGTGCTTCCATAGCAATGCCAAAGCTATTGGTTTTATCAAGGTGATTTTTTTTTAACTTGTTATTGATCTCTTCTTCTTCTTGCATTTCAAAAGTTGTTTTTTTTAATCGCCATGTGAAATTTGGTAAATGTGGGATTAAGAACATTATAGATTGTTGGATTACTATGAGGATAGGGATTCATGTATTAAGGATTGCTATTGTTGATGACTTCAATCTATTTTAATATTTAGTGAATTCTGATAGAGTATTATCCTTCATTGGTTTCCTTTGTTGGAGGTGAATTTCTTCAATGTCATTGACTTTGGTTTCAGAGAATGTAATTTATTGTTGTTCATGTTGGCAATACCAGTGTTAAGTGATTTTTTTTATTCCAATTATTGGTCTCACTTCCCAGAAATTAACATAATAGTGATTTCCCTGGTGGTACCATTGTCGTAGTTGTGATTGGCACTGGCATTATATTTGGGAAATATGCAGGCCCATCTTCTCTGGTGTATATGAGTACTAGATATTTTTGTAGAAATTAACTATCAGTGAATTTAACTAGGTTTGAGCAATAGTTTCCTTGTTGTTATGGATTTAAATTTCCTTGGTCTGAAGTGAGTTTTGTCATTTCCATTGATTGTAGTTCCAAGAAACATGATATAATGTTGTTTATGTTGGTGATAAAATTCTTGCATTATTTGTTACATTCCAAATAACTGTCTTGCTCCATCCCAATACTCAGTTATTTTGTATTCCCAAAAATTGAGGTCACAGGACTTGCCCTTGATCCTGTAAAGGTCATTGCTGTGAGCGTTACTAGTATATTCTCTGGCATGATATATGAGTATTAGACAGTGTTACAGAAATTAACTGTCACTTAACTAGCTCTGAGCAATGGTTTGCATGTTGTTATGGAATTGAAATGTTATCGCTATACACTTACTTGGAGCTTCTATTAGATGATTTCAAGTGTTAATGTAACATTACGGATTGTATTGGAAAGAAAACCATTTAGAAGTTTCAACTTCAAAAGATGTATTCACCCCTAGACCATAATAATCTAGGCATGATTAGGCCATGCTTTAGAGTTACTGCCCTTGTGTCTAGATTGTATTTGCTCAAGCTTGATGATGTTTAAATAGTGATTTATTCAACAGATTTTAATCTATATCCTTGTAACTGTTGCTCAATTAATTTCATTGATCAAAACTACTTCAAACTTAACTCAAGCTCGTAATTTTAAAAAAATAATTTTAATCATCATTATTGATTCAAAACTTATTTTGAACCTTTAGCATCTATACTAACAGTTTTTCTTTTTCTTGCAGTACCGCTGAGGGCGTGACCAAGTGCTTGTGGTTACAACCTGGAAATGGAAGTCATCACACTCCTGGAGTTTTATAGTTCGTCTCTGTTTTGATTAGATTTAGTCTTCGCATTTGCTTTTATCTTTATCAATGCTTTAAGTATTTGGAATTAAACTCTATCAAACATAACCGACTTTTCATAAATCGAATCATCGTATTTGCTTATGTTATGTTGTGATTCATCAAAAATATTGGTGTTTGGGTTGAGCTGACCTCTCTTCTTGTGGAATTTATCCATTGTATGCTTCATGATTGATAGGTGATAAATTTAAGAGTAGGAAAATACTTGATCCAATGGGACAATTGATCATTTGATTGATGAACAGAAATGTGGAGATTGGGAAGCAATATGGTTCACTCTTTTTTTTTTTTATTCAAAAATGCAATTTTTTTTTTATTCAAAAATGCAATTTTTTTTTTTTTTTTTTTTTTGTTTGATCAGTAGGTGTTCGACTTTGTACTTTTCATCATATTCTAAAATTCATCACTAGCTTGTTGTATCAAGTGTTGTCCAAAACTATCATTTAATCCAAAGCGTGACTAAAGGTTCTGATTCAATAGAGATTCTGTTCAAAATTCTTCTTGTCATAGTGTAATAGTGAGATATAGAATGAAAACTAGGCATAATCTTTCTCTATTAAAATTATAGAAACCAATTGATATGATAGCATATTAAAATTTGATAATGCTGGATATTCTCTGGATGAAGTTTATAATGAATAAATAAATATAATTAAAATAAAAGGCAATTAAAAAAAAATCATCAGTGCGAAATCAGGAGCTAGCTAGTAGAAGAATAATTATTATTAGTTTAGGGGGCTGTGTGGCAATGTCTTGGTTGTTTGGTTTACAGTTTTAGAAATTAGAAATTATGTTTTGTTCCTTGTTTTATTTTTTCAGAAATGGTTAAAAAAATTTATATATATATATATATATATATATATATATATGAGGTTATAAAAATATAAATATCACATTGGACAATTATTTTTTATAGAAATATTATGTTATACATTAAATTATTATTAAAAGACTTTAAAATTTTGTTATTTTTTGGGAGATTTATTTGGGGACCAGATGAGGTGAAATTTGAGTTTGAAACGCTAAGATTAAGAGTTGAGATTGAAAATTGAAATTCATGAACTAAAAAAACATTTTTATTATTTTTAAAATTTAAAATTTTATTATATTTAATAAAAATTTGTATTATTGAAAGATACTCTTCATTATATAAATTAATCAAGTATTTTCTTTCCGAAGATCAAGAATAAAGTTTTTTTTAAATCACAATAAAATATCCTGTTTAGAATAAAAAAATTGTATATTAACAACATTTCAATTTTTTAAAGAATAAATTTAAATAATGTGTAATTAATGAATAACATATTCATTGGTATTTATATGCAAAAACTTCATGAGTTTTGTAATATTTAAGGCCGTGTATAATGTAACACATATAATACAAAAAAACAAAAAGCACCCTTTTTTCTTAAAATTTTGTTGTAGTTTTCCACTTTTCCTTGTCTCTAAAAAAAAAATAAAATGGATTTGCCAAACACCTTGTCTAGTAACTATAAAGATCAACTCTCTCTCTCTCTCTCTCTCTCTATATATATATATATATATATATATGGAAAAAAACCAAGAGTTTGGAGTCAACAATGAAAGTATATGCTTGAATATTTTTCACTAATTTCACAAAATACCACGCACACATTGAATCAAACTGATCCTGAACTTACATATACCAAGCCTCCATGAAAAAAAAAAAAAACATTACTAAAAAAAACATTAAATTTAACTGTAGTAAAAAAATGACATTTTTATTTTAACAGATGAGTGGCAAACCGCTAAAAAAGACAGGGGCATGCATAAAGAAAAATACAACCACTACTCTCATTTCCAAAAATATGCATTCACCCATCATTCGAACTCTCAAAGTTTTGTGAATGATGGAATTAATCTAATAAAAAAACTAGAAAAAAAAAAATCTTTTAACTCAACAACAAATCATCATCAGGCATCACATTAAATCAAGCTCATGCATGTCATGTTCCTAGACATATACATTGTTGCAGTTGACACACACTAGGCATTCAAACAAGAACAAAACCATGCTCAAAATCATGATCTATGCTAAAGAAAATTAACAAAAGATGATCATGTTAATCCCAACTGTTTCACCTAAAGATCAGAGATCATAATAGTACACAAAAAGAGAAAGTGAAAACAAATAACAAAGATCAAAGATCTAGATTACATGAAGATGAAGATGAAGATGAAGATGATCAACAAGGAGCCCAAGCAGTAGCAAAGACCACATTATGGCCTTTCCAAGAAAGCACCAACCCTTCATCCTCCTTCTTCAACCCCCACCCTGCAGCATGCTCATCAAGCATGGCCTTCACCTCCCCCACTGCCTCTTCTCCAAACCCTAATCCTCTAAACCCAGCTCCTCTCATTCTCTGCACCCATCTCCCTCTACTCTCCAACCTCTCCACTCTTTGCGTCCCTTCATGTGCTATAACATTCTCTATCTTCCAACAAACTCCCCCTTCATACCACCTTCTCTGATCACTCCCCTTCGGCAAGAACGTCTCGACGGCATCGTATGGTATCCAAAGAAAATTAAACGCCGACCGAAGCCTCCCGACAAGATCACTGTCTGTGAAATCAGCATCTTCTTCAACAAGTGTGATAATTGTTGGCTCTAAGCTTCGAATGGCTTTTAGACAACATGATCTCATTGATAAATGGCTTATTTCATGACTCACAGTCTCTTCCGGGACATAGTGCAGCATCATTTGGCAATTTACAACCAAAGCTTCACCATCACAGACCATCTGCTCAGCTCGGAGCTGCTCGATGAGAGTGTCGAACCCTTGGGAGAAGTCGGAAGGAATAACTCTAAATTCCATGCCGATGTTTCGTGATCGAGCGAAAGCTATGAGTCTTGCTCCAAGTTCATCGTAAGAGAGGTCAAGCAACGGAGGAGGAGGATTTGTGTTTGAGTATGTGATTCCGGGGACGGTGAGCCTGATGAAAGGTGGACCTTCAGGCCGGTTTGCTAACATGTCGATGAGAGTAGGTATTTGCATGCAGTGAGTGGTACTTAAATCGACTAAATGAATGATTTGAAAGCCTTCGACGGCTTCGGTGATGGCGGAGTTAGTAGCGGAAAAGCCGAAGCGGTACCAAGGAGTGAGGTCGATGAAGCTGGCGAGCTCGATGGCGGAGAAACGGTGGGAGTAGAGAGCGAGGTCAGAGTCGGCACGAGTGACGGCAGCTGCAAGAACGGCACAAGTGCCGGTTTTAGAAGCACGAATGAGGAGAGCTCGGAGAAAGGCGGAAGTTAGGCGTTGATTGGAGTCGCCGTCAGGAGGGGCGATGTTGTTGAGGACCCAAAGGATTTGTTGGGCGAGAGTGGAGTCGTTGGTTTCAATGGCAGTGGCGCAGTGGACGAGGAGTTGTTCCATGCAGCTGGTGTTGTTGAAGGTGGTGCCTAGGGTTTTGGAGGAGGTGGGGAAGGAAGGCCATGGGCGAGAATGGGACTTGGTTGTGGTTAGGTCTAGGCAAAGACCTAGAGGGTTTTGATGGAGTTGTAGTGGTGGTAAGGGTGGTGGTGGTGGTGGTGCACTCTCACTGAACTGCATCATGTGGTTGTGGTTTTGTTCTTTGTGTTGTTTTGCTCTTGTTTTTGTTTGTGATAATTGGTACTGATCAATGAGTGTGTGTGTGTGAGTGTATTGCCTGCCTAGTTCTTCAATTTAGACATCTTCACAACTAACACAGAGATCAAGAAGACACACAAACACACACAAACGTACAAAGAGATCTTGAACTGAAGTTTAGTTTTTGGTCCTTAGTTATTCACACACACACACACACAAGCATACATAACACACTGAAAGATCTTGAAGTTTGGTACCTAGTTTTTCACAGAAATACAGACACTAACAAACACACAGAAAAACACAAGCACGCACACACACACACACACAGAGATGGAAAGTTGGAGCAAAGAGAAAGAGTGGAGGTTGAAATTAAGTCTAAAGAAATCGTGCAATGAGATATGAAATGAAGACTAGATAGCTTGGAAAGTAAAAGAAGGGATTGATGCACATACCTTGGCTTATATATATATATATATATAGAAAGAGAGAAAGAGAGATGATTGATTTGAAGTTTGAGGTTTGAGGTTTGAAGTTTGAAATGAAGATGTAAGAGAAGAAGGGAAGGGGAGGAGGAGGAGGAGGAGGAGGTTGATTTATGCAATGAGTTTTGGGTGCATGTGAAGTGTGGCCGGCCATGAAACTTGTCTGTATATGGAGGGGATAAGTTTGTCATGTCATGAGGAGGGGAGTGAAGTTAGTATAAGCCTCACGGGGCATATCATATGCATATCATTCTGGTCAGCCGGGGCCTGTTTTGGGACTTGATTTGATTAGACTTCTTTAGAGACTTTGATGGTGACTCTTTTCCATCTGTTTTTTTTTTCTCTCTTTCTCTATTTATAAGGGATATATATATATTTTATTTTATATTTATAGCTAGACACTAGAGTTATCATTGAGGGAGTTAGGATTTGAGGTTTATTGTTCTAGTTTTTATGCTTTTATGCATGCTTAATTTTTAGCAAAGTTTTTTTTTTAATAATATTTGTAGTATGTTTGATTTTTGATCCATTAAAAGTCAGTTCACAGCTTCTCATGCAATGATTGATCAATGACAAACTTTATAAGCTAAAGGTTGCTACTGTGATGTTGGAGTTTAGTGTTTATATGCTTACACTATTTACAAACTTTCATATTTATGTTAATTTTAGTTAAATAGTCAAATTTATCTTATGTTTATATTAAATATTAAAACATAGTTAATCAATTAATTATGTGCTCTAATTATAATTAAATATTTTTTTTCCTTTCTCATATGTATAACCAAAAAAGACTTGTCAACATCTCTCAAAAAGTGACAATGTATAATAGAATTATTATATCTTAGGATAAGCACAAATGAATACACATCACTCATTTAAGCTTCAAATGAGAGACGGTCTAAACAAGGAGTCTTAGTGAAAAGGACTCATCAAAGAGGACTTGGATTTTGATATTAGATATACATAACTCGTGGGACTTAAAGTATAACTTTGATAATGACATTGAGGAATAAAAATTAAGCCACCTTTATAAACAAATACTAATAAGTTAATAATTAGTTCATATGTTGGCTAAATTCTTTGAACAAAACAGACAAAAGAACTTGAACTTGAATATAATTTTATGTGTAAATTAAAGGGTTAATTCTTATGATAGTACTTGAGCCTTCCAAAGATTTTATTAAGTGTATATATATATTCATGTTTGAATTGAATAGCATCTTTTAGACTTGTTATTCATTGATGTAGACCAAACTTCTCTCTCTAACCTTAATTCTTTTATGAGCCCTAATATTTTTGTTTAACATCAAATCAAATGAACTCAATCACTAATATCTTTCTCTAGCCCTAACCCTAACATCTTTATCTAATACTAATTACACTAAGCTTAAGCTCTAATATCTTTTTCAAACCCAATTAAACTAAACTTTTCTCTCTACCTTAATTTTTTCATGAACTCAAATATCATCGTCTGACAATAATTAATCTAAACTTAATCTCTAATCTCTTTCCCTAACATCTTATCTAATATTGATCACACTAAGCTTAAGCTCTAATATCTTTTTCTAACCCTAATTAAACTAAACTGTTCTCTCTACCTTAATTTTTTTATAAACTCGAATATCATCGTCTGACAATAAATAATCTAAACTTAATCTCTAATCCCTTTCCCTAACATCTTATTTAATACTAATTATTCTAAGCTTAAGCTCTAACATCTTTCTCTAGCCCTAATCAAACTAAACTTTTCTCTCTAAATTAATTTTTTATGAACTCAAATATCTAATTAATCTAAACTTGATCTCTAATTCCTTTCTAGAACCTTAATCACACAAACTTCTCTCTCTATCCTTAATTTTTTTTTCAAAACCCTAATATCTTTGTATAACACTAATTAATTACTCTAAACTTCTCTCTGCCTTTAGAGAAGCTTCTATCTCTTTTCCTAACCCTATATTACACTTAACTTCTCCCATTAATCTTATTATCTCTTTCACTAATCCTAATTATTGATATCATGCTCTAACCCTAATCATGGTAATTAAATATTCTCCCTCTCTCTCTCTCTCTCTCTCTCTCCTTTCATCCATCCCTGCCCATGTTCAGATAATTAGGTCAGGAAGTTTGACACTGAATTTATTTCTCCTACGTACAAGAAGCTATATTAGGCGATGCATGAAAATGCCATGCATGCTTCCAGAGGACATGCAAACCCTAATCTGCAATCTGTCTTTCTCTGCACACTGATACGCTGGATCTTTTTGTCCGTGCATGCATGAAACTCTAGTGCTTCACCTTCAACTTTAGAATAAGTCCACCTTTTGGACAATTAATGGAGTTTCATCATCTTCATCATCAACCACTAACTCTACTGCTCTCCTTTTGGACATTGGAAATATATAAATATATATAGCCTCCTTTTCTCAAGTATATTTTCAACATTAGGAAGCATGCATTCCCTTAATTCAAAAGGACTTATTAGGGCAAACTTTTTCTCCATTCCATTCTAACTGGTCAATGAATCAGCAATGGACCATCTCCTAAAATATATATACATATATATCTTGCATCCATGCAGTACATATATCTTATACTTTTATTATTCTCATGGTTTAGTTTAAGAGAAGAAGCCAAATTAAAGCTGTCCCACATCCCAAGGAATCATGCAAATGTTTATCCTACTAATATATAAAACAAATAAATACACATAAATTTAAAATACGTAGAAAAGAAGATGAAAACAAAAAGTAAAAGTCCCCACCATGAACTGAAAAAGCAAGTACTGCATGGAAAACTGACCAAGTGTATATATATAGATTAATTAAAAAGGATGGTTCCATGATTTGCATGGTTTGCAGACTTGGTTAGGGTTTTATAAAGCACAGAGACCAAGGAGAGTGTAAAGAAGAATCTATGGAAAAGCATAAGATGAGAATTAGGTAAGTTAAGATGGGGACTTAATTAAATGGGGTTGATGAGAACTCTGAGGATTCTTAAGCCACAAGAACAAGAACTAAATGACAAGTTGCTACACTAAAAGCACTACATCCCTGAGTTGTGCTTTCTCGAGGGAATTCTCTCTCTCATTCTTGCTTCTCTGTTATCTTCATTCAAGACAATCAATCAAACAAAATACTATGCATGAAAGTAAGCAATGGAGGCATGTGCTCAAAGATACCATCTTTCCAAGATATTCATTGATTCATTCATTCATTCGTTTGTTACATCTACACACACACACACACACACACACAAATATATCATATGCTTTATGCTTGATTAATGAGGATGCCAAAAGGATATAGACACCATCTTTGAATAAAGAGCTGTTTATACAATTTAAATATTATGATAAGTGATGCTTTTTAGTTTAAATTGTTGCTCAATCATTGTTCATATATAGTTAGTAGTTAGGTGAGACTTTGAAGATGATATATACATACATACATATATAAATATGGTTAGAGAATCTCATGATAATAAATACTTCATTTAGTTAAAGTGTCACTCATGTTCCTTGCTTCTTGATTTTCTTTTGAGAACATCCAATCCAAGTGCTTGATGATGATTCTGTTTTGAATGTGATATGATCCTTCATATATACTTCACTGCTACTTGTTGTGTGCTAATGAATAAAAAATAAATAGAGTGGTTGAATTTTGTTATGCCTTGAAGAGTAATTAATAGATATTATATAAAAAAAATATGTTAAAATAAGAAGAAAAAACAGCTAGAGCTATCATCCTCATCAATATTCTTAAATTTTACTTTATTTTATACATTGGCATTAACATGTAGCCAATGAAAAAAAGGAAAAAAAAAACAATGATAATTTGATTATTAAAGAATGATTTAAATTCTTAATTTCTTAATGACTAGTGCCTAGTGCAGTGGATTATTACTTCAACGGTGAATAGACAAACTCAACGTATAATCTTTAGATCGTCAGATTTGTTGTAATATTGTGTAAATATTGTAAAAATATTATTGGAATATTATTCATATACTATTCATTGGATCCCTAGCCTGTAAAAGCTAGGATGTCGTTTTCCTTATCTCTAAAGTTGCATGGTAAGAAGATTTATTAGCATGGTTCAGTTCTTCAAAATTTTTTAAGCATGCACTTATTAGGACTCTAATCAACCCTATGTGATATTTGATCAAATTAGTAAATCTCCATGAGATCAATCAAACTACTATAATTGGTGCACTACCGTAACTTGTCCCTAGACAATTTATTATGAGCAGTGTTTGCCGCCTTTGTTAAACAAATTTTAATTTTTAAAGACATCAATTAGGTTTTTCCTCAACGTGCAAAAACTAAAAAAAATATAATAAAATACAAATTTATGTAGAATATTAATACAATATTATTATGGAATTTATGGCTAAAGATAATTTATGCATGGAGTTCATTCCTTTGCGTTGACACTAAGGCATTTTTAAGGAAATAAAATAAAATAAATCAACATGGAACTTCATTTTTTTCATAAAAAAAATTAATGCTTAGTTAATAATTAAGTAGATTTTGGCATATACATGCCTGACAAGTTAGGCTCAATGACTTTGTTGTTCATCAACGGAGTTTTCCTTCTTAGATAGCCAAAGCTCTTTGATATGATTAGTTCTAAGATAATGACTAATTCTTAAATGCTTCACTTTGTTTTTAAGTAACAAATTAAAAGCAAACTTTTCTATCATTGAAAGGACTAAGTATTGGATTAATCTCTTAATGTCCAATTAATTAACTACATATATATATATATATATGTCACAAAATGAAAAAGATATGACTTTTTATTTTATAGTGATATCCTTTGTCCTAAATTATTTGTGAATTTAATTAGGAGAAAAAACTATTAATAAAGACGGTTTAATAAAACTAACTTGATAAGCGTTGACCGATGATATATATATAAGAAATTAGTGTGGTGTTACAAAGCAAAATTAATTATTACTCAAACAATTAATATTTTTATTTTTATTTTATTTAAAATTTGTGTTTAATCACATTCTTGTGTGTAAATTTTATTCCAACATGAATATAAATAAAACAAAAATAAGCTGTAAGTGAATAGCTTTTGATTTTGAATTCTTTGTTCTCAAAATTCTAATAAGGTACTTACATAGAGATTAGGATTAGTTTATAAACTTGGCTATTCGAAAGGAATATTTTAAGGGATATCTGATTCTATCAATTTTCTTTTCTAAAGGAGAGATTTGAACTTGATCTTTTATAAGTTATATGATATTTAATTAACTAATAGTGTTTGGCAACATCTTTATGGAATTAATTAACTAGATCATCTTAACTAAGACTTATTGCCTTAATTAAGACTATTGCTCATTAAGATCAACTGGTTTGGATTAGTTTCTCAATCTACTTGGCTATAAAACATTGCTAATGGAGCAACTTAACTAGTTACTAAAAAATATTGAAATATAATTTTATCTCATATATCTTTATTGCATATTCCATTTTTCTCATATTTTAGTTTAATTTGAAGACCATAATATATAATTTACTTAATTACCTTTTATTTAATCTCTCTCTCTCTCTCTCTCTCTCTCTCTCTCTCACACACACACACACACACACACACACACAGGCCATAAATAGAAGGCCCAAGTCGAAGACCATGACGTTGGGCCAACGTGGGCTTAGACTGGAGCCTGATCCAATGGAGATAAATTTGTGTAGTATGTAATGGTTTCATTTGCTTTCTTTTCTTTTTCTCGGTCTTTTAATTTTTAAAATGTAATTACAAAAATCCTAAAACACTTAATAAAATTACATTTTATCAAACTCTCAAACTAGTAAATAGATAATATAAATTCCCTTTATTCTATTTGTTTCTAATATTTGTACATCCATTACTTCCCCTACTTTCTTTCATTTCCATTTGGACAATCTTTCTATTTTACTCTCAATTTTAATTATAAATTTTTAAATTTTTTTTTCTTAAATATTGCTTTCCACATGGGAGTAATTAACATGCAAAAATCAGATGAAAATAAAACAGTATAAGGTGTCATGATGTAGAAATCTTACCTCTCATGCATAAGAAAATTAACATATTTTATATAGTGGATAATATTCTACATTTAGTGATGAATAATTCTATATAATCAAGAATCCAATTGTTAAATCCCTGTGAAATATTTATTGTAATGTATTTTGATTATTTGAATATATAGTTATTTTCTCTTCTTTAAATTTTCTCAATGTTCACCCATCACTCTTATCTTTTAATGGGATCATAATCTCCTATATATTCTAGTTTGAACAATGAATATCTATTATTAACTTTGATGTATTGATCTATATATATATATCACACACATGCACATAACTAATAATTGTATAAAATGATAATATAATTACTATTCACTCATTTTCATTTATTTAAATTCAAAAATAAAGAAAACAGGATGATGATGATGGATTTTGTAACATATCATATATTGAAAATCATTGTGCATTGAGAGCTAGTGTTTCTATTATATATATATATTGATTCTTGTTCTTAAAATTCCATCCTGATTTTGGTATGTTTCTCCATCAAAGTGCAATTAATTAATCAGTGGGAGTCACACTCAAGATGCAAACATTGCAACACATTGTAACTCCACTTCCATTAATCAAATGGAGTTCCTTTTCACTTTTCCATTGTGAACTTTCACAAGTGGAGTGAGTTCTAAGTCTTATATATCACATAACTTTCCAAAAGATCATACTAACTTATATATATATATATATACATGGAATCAAATTAAATTAAGCATGCATTATGATCATTCATCATTTTAACTTTAATTTATGTTTTATTCATCTTAATGATGCCAATAATATTTTTTGATGTTCCTCTTTTTGGCACAAAATAAGTAGATCCTTACCATCTTTCAGCTGTCTAAATAAGTATATATTTATATTGAAAATCAAGTACAATTAGTACTTAATTGTTGTGGTCCTTGTTAAATTTGACCACTAATTTGATCTCATTCATCAATGTTTTCCTTGATTACATTGTATACATTAATCTTGTGCTTGTTCAAACAGTTTGTTAATTACTTTTCTTTCAGACTTTAAACATGAGTTTGAGAACTTGTTTTTGTTTATGTGTGTTAAGTAACTTCAGAGTAATTAAATTTCTTTTAATTAATAGTCCTTAAGAGAAAAGTTTTGGAAATTGAGGAAAAGAATAGAATAAGATGAAGGGTGCCAATCTGTAAAACAAGTGGAATGTGGGGACTTTAAAGGAAGAAAAAGAAAGGAAGTGGGGAAAGTAAAGGAAAGCATTCTTGAAAGCAAGGGGAGAATAAGATATTGTGGTGTTACTTTTGTCATTGTAAATGCTTTATTAAACTATCATCAAAGTTAATATTTTTAATATTAGATGGATAAACCATTGTTAGATTAAAATTATTAGGAGTAACACAAAGATGAACAATTTTAGTTCTACAAGCCAGTGTCTTTGTCCTTGTGTGCAATTCTTTTTAAAAGTTAAAAGGTATATATATCATGTCGAAAATTACATGCATGATATGGATATGGAGAAGAAGACATACTTAGCACGCAATTGATCGATGGTGACTAGCTCGCATACTGTTAGATATAAATCAAACATATTATCAAATTTTAATTCATATATACAAAATCTTAAACTAACAGTGTACATCAAATATATCATTTTGATTTGATTCAACTCAAAAGCTTAAGCCAATAAGAATGAGAATCCTAGACTTATATATTCAAATCTATATTTTTTAAATTAATTAATATGATACTATTAGTTACATTAATACGTACCGCTATTGTTTTGATGTTTCAACCAACACAAAAAAAAGAGTCTCGATCCATAAAAATATATACCAACAGAATGTTTTGAGATTTTATGGATCGACCAACTCCTAGAAGAGTATCGATAACTATTTGTATTGGCTAAGGAAGTTGTAAGATTAGCAGAAAAAAAAACTAATAATTTAGTTGTGGTGGTCCTATCATAGTATAGTTGTCACTCTAGAATGCTTGCCTCCCAACAAAGATGTCTTAGCTTGTGACCACACAAGATCATGCATGCATGTGCATTGCCTTTGTGGTCCCTTGGAACCCTAATTATCTCAAAAATGACTTCACTTAGCTTTCTTATGGTGCAGGGTGCTTCTCCAATGAACTTAGGCTTTTCACTTGTTTTCTTGCACCAACAATTCATATATATATATATATATATATATATATATATATATATATATATATATATATATATATATATATATATCATTTCTTCTTTGTAATCTTTATCATCTATTTATTTTGTCGTTTGACTCCTGAAGTGGTGTGAAGTAATGGAAACTCTATAACATGCTTTAGACTCGCTTAACAGATGTATTTTGCATGTACAAAAAATTAAACTCGAAACTATTTACTTAGCAATGTAGACCTCCATTACTTAGACTAATCCATGTTGGTCTATTGTTTATTTAATTCATAAGATACAATCATACGATATGAATAATATTTTATTATTATCAGTGATAATTACAAGACATGATGTTTATATGACAAGTAATTATATGTTAATAATATAATATGCATTTATAAAATTATATATATATATATATATGCATGGATGGATTCATTTATAGCCATGTTGTCTGTTGTGGAGTCCCATTCCTCTTCATCTCCTCTTAATTTTCCATGAGTCTAGATTCTCTAAGTCCCAACTTTAATTAAATTTTTTTGTTGGCTATAGCGTTTAAAAAAAAAATTTCTTTAAAATTAAGTTGAGAAATTTTATTTTTCTCTTAATGATATAGAAGAAAGCGAATGAAAATGACATTTTTATTTAAGAGATTGAATAAATGTGGTGAATATTAAGGAATAAATTTTAGATTATTGTTAATATTTTAAAAAAAAATATTTAAATATGTGAATTAATAGTGTGAAAAAATCACAATTAAGAACAAGAAAAAGATGGTGTAATAGTGTATGATATCAAGTCAATAAACTTTGAAACATAAGTTGGGTAGGTGAAGGCATGAAATAGGTTCAACCACATATAAATGGGTCCCTTGATAGACATTTGTCTGCTCAAAATGGATGTTTAACTTGATTGCCCTCTCTTCCATATATACGTGCCTTTCGGTTTCGGTTGTATGTCAACTCATGGACTAAATAATAATTTCACATACTATACAAATATTAATGTTCTAGTAATATGGTTAAGAGAAGCCTTGAATCTTTGAGGGCCCATGATGCGAACAATCTTTGAGGCCTAGACTGATCTTATTGTTTTTTTTTTTTCTGCCAAGATGAGTGACTAGGCCACTAAGAAAAGTAGAGGTATGCACAAATTTTGACAAAGCAAGTGAGGGGCAAAGCCCATGCACACATGGACACAAGGACCACCACTTATAAAGAGTTTTAATAGGAACCCGACTACTAATAAACCACTTGATTTTATTGTCTGAGAAACATATTATTATTACTTTGGGAACCAACCATGCATACTACATTTAAAAGGGTCATTAATATATTTTATTTTTGTTATCTGTTTTACTTTTTTTCAGTTCTTGTTTTCCATAGCTAATGGATTTTTTATTTGTTACTATTTTGTTTTTGTTTTTTCCTAACATTCTTTTTTTATTTTAATATATTTGTGGTTTATTTTTTTTAATTTTATATTAAAAATATATAAAACAAAACCCGAATTATATTCATTTTTCTTGATTATAAATTTGCTTATTTATTTTATTTGAAATTTAAATTAGATTTTTCATTTTTCAAATAAACCAAGTTTTTATTTTGTTTCATTTATTATTGTAAATTTTGCAATAGTTTTTTTTTTTTTGAGAAATGCGACCAAGCCATGGATCGAACACATGATCACTGAGAGTGAATGTTTTTATTTTTTAATAAAAGATTTGGTCAAGCAAGGATTTAACCTTCAACCGTGATAGTTTTTATTCTACTCAATCTATCTATTAGTTTAACATATTTAGTATATGTATATATAATATATATTCAATGTTAACTTTTCATGTGAGTGATGAAGTAACTAAGATACTTATTTTATATATATATATATATATATATGAAGCAAACTAATTTTATATATATATATGAAGCAAACTAATTTAAATAAAAATAAAAATAAGGAAGAAGGCAGAGTAGCAAGTGCAACCACCAAACCTGCCCCCCTTAGTCACAACCCTAGAGTTCACATCAAATATCAGAGATACTCCAAATCAAACCACCAACACGCTTTACAACCCCAAAAAGAAAGAAAAAAGAAGAGACACTCTGAGGCCCCACCATCACCCTTTTTATGATATCACACTCACTCCTATTAAAAACAGCTCTCAAGATCCACTACTTCTTCTATAATCTCATTCCAAAATTTGCTAAAAAAATATAAAATTAATAAATAAATATAATTAAAAATAATAATAAATAAATGTGTATTATCACTGATATAATCAGTAAATTCTTTACTTTCAATTTTTTTAATTAGTTTTTATGAGTAATGACAAACCGATCCCTCATCTTTTCATTTGGTAAGAAAATGAGTTACCATTATCTTATTGTGAAGGTGATATTTTCAAATGTTTTTATGATATATTTTAGAAAGGATTTTGCTTCTAATTTAATTTTTTACAAATTGATAAAATTCATGTTTCTTCGTAATCAAATGTTCTAAAAAACAACATCAACAAAGAGCTCCCATATCTTCTAATGTTGGAATTACAAAACGTTTAGACTTCATACATGAAGATTGTAAAATTTGAGTGACTGAAAAAATACCCAAAATGATTTTGAATACAAGCGTCCCAAAAACATCACATGGAATAAGTGATTTATATTCTTGATTGCAACAAATAAATAAATAAAAACTTAACAAGGAGGTTAGAATTTCCCCATCTCCTCAGTTAAAATGTTTCAGAAAATTTATATTTATATTATTTGTTTTTATTATTTATTTTTCTTCTAACCACATGTATGTTTATTTTAGATTCTTAGATTAAATCTACTTCGAATTTAAATTATCTTCATGATAATTTAAAATTAAGTAAATTTTAATAACTGTAGTGGTCCATAACATTAACATTATTGATTTGAATCTCATATTAATTAAGTATTTTGGAGAATGATCTATAAAGTTAATTATGTGATTGAAAGAATTATATACAAATTAGCACCATGGATCCCGATCTAACACCCTCTTGAATACCCAACTCTATCAACAAAGAGAACCGATTGATTAGAAGAGTTTTGTTTTTTCAAGTGTAGCATTTGGTTTTTTCAAATATAAATCACAGTCTCTCTATTATCTTGTCTAATTTATTATAACTAGAGGTAAGTAATCATGCTTCCGCTATTATTTAATTATACCTACGTAGTAGAAGTTGTTCTCTAGTTTTCATAATACAACATATTTAGGCTTAGATGTCATATATGGTACTCTGATCAAGTTTTAACACTACATTCCATTTTATTTTTTTTTAAAAAAATAGTTTATTTATTCAATCTTTTTTTATTACTTGATAAGGAAAATATTGTCTTCCTTTTATAATATAATCTATTAATTTCGGAGGCCATTTTCTCATCACTTAATTATATTAATTTGTACAAATTGTATCATCATTTTCTCAACTTCAAGTGTTATTTAATCAATATTTATTGACAAAAATAAATAAGCCCCACCCAATACCAAACCATCCATTAAAATAATAATAATATTATTAAATTAATCTTAACGGGTCCAACCCGTTTATATACACTTTAGCCCACTTTTTCTCAACTTCCACCCAAGTTACGCCCCTCCCGTTGCTCATACCTTATTTGTATAACTTATTTGCAAAGCCCCCCATTAACTCTTAAAATTTCTGATTATTTTTCTTATATACCCAATAAAATCTCATAATTCATTTATATCTCAAAAACCCACTAGGTTTTTTTTTTTTAAACTTTCCAACCCTTTCACCTTTATTCATCACTTAATAATTTTTCATATTTAAATTTGTATTATTATTAAAAAAAATTCTCCCATTTGCGATCTATTATAATATTTAATAATAATAATTTTAAAATTATTCGATGCCAGAAGAGAGAAGCTAGAGAGTTCTATCTCTAGTGTTCATTGCAGCCTAGAGATACTGAAGACTTATTCGGATGTTATCTGCAGGATCATTACCGATGAAGGAAACTTGAGGACTAGTCATGCACTTCTCCTTTCTAAGTTCTCCAGGCGGCGGGTGTTTTTTTTTTCTTTGGCAGTGTTTGTGTTTAATGAGAGATGTTCTATTTACTGTATGTTTTGTAATCTTTCTTACTGTTAATGAATATCTATTTTTTTTAATAATAATAATAATTAAATAAAAATTGAAAACAAAAGCTTATTATTATTATTATATGAAGAACGGTATTTACAAAGAACTCCCTATTTATATAAAATGTATAAAAAAATAGTCCTCGGTTCTTTCGCTCTCTTGAAAGTTAAAATTATTTAAAAACCCCTAAAAAATCCACTGATTTGAAAAGCACCCTTCTCCTTCTATCTTAGAGAAGCAGCAAGCTGCCTCACTCTCGAAAACCACTCCCCATCTCTCTCTTTCTCTCTCTCTCGCCGGCGAGCGATGCCCCCAGATCGAAGCCGGAGAAAGCGCCCAATCCCCGAGATCTAACCCTAGAGATCGCCGCCATGGTCGCCGCCGCCCGAGATCCCGTTCTCCGGCCCCCTCTCATCCCGTCCGAGAAGGACAATGCCGCTCCCTCTCGCCGCCCCAAGAGCAAGGAGATCCATTCTCGTTACTCCACTTCCTCGTCTTCATCTTCGTCGTCGTCGTCTTCCTCCGGTCGTCGTTTCCCCTCTCCTCTTCTCACTCCTGCGACCCCCGCCCGGCCGGCTACCCCCAAGAGGTCCCACTCTGTGGACCGTGCCCGTCCCTCCACCCCCAATGCCGGCACCTCCTCCGCCGCCCGGGCCCTCTGCACCACCACTCGCAGCCTCTCCGTCTCCTTCCAGGGCGAATCCTTCTTCTACCAGACATCCAAGGCCAAGGCCGCCTCCCCTAGCCCTGCCCGTAAGTCTACCCCCGAGCGCCGCCGGCCCTCTTCCACCGTGGCCACACCGTCGGAGAACTCCAAGCCCTTTGAGCACCATCGGTGGCCCGCGGCTCGGCCTCGGCAATCGAATCCGCTAGCGAGAAGTTTAGATTGCTCGTTGAATCATAAAGAGCCCGTTCTCGCTGCTGTTCGATTGCTGAACCAGTTCGAGGACACCACTCGGAGGGCTTCGTTCGATGGCGGGGAGTTCTCTGCGTCTTCGGATACTGATAGTGTTTCATCGGGGAGTAATTCGGGTGTTCAGGAATCGAGGCCGAAGGCCTTGCCGCGTGGCATTAGCGTGCCTGCGAGGTTCTGGCAGGAGACGAACAGCCGGCTTCGCCGGCTGCCCCAACCAGGAACCCCATTGTCATCGTCTCCGATCTCTAGAACTCCGGTTGTGCCGCCTAATCTTGCTAATGCGAAGAGATCATTGGTGGATAGTCCGTTGTCATCTCCCCGCACAGTGTCTTCCCCATTACGTGGGCCTGCGAGGCCATCTTCACCTAGCAAGCTTGCAGCTTCTCCTTCATCGAGGGGGACTGCGAGTCCATTGAAGACTAGGGGGAGTGTGGTTTCGCGATCGAATGTGATTGTGCAGCAGTCAGGGAATGCACCTTCCATTTTAAGCTTTGCAGCAGAGGTCAGGAGGGCGAAGAAGGGGGAGAATAGGATTGAAGAAGCTCATATGTTAAGGTTGTTTCACAATCGGCAGCTTCAATGGCGATGGGTGAATGCGAGGGCCGGTGCTGCACTCTTGCTGCAGAGACTAACTGCAGAGGTACTTTTAAGATTGATAGTTGTTAATTTTGTGTAGTTTCATGTCTTTACTTGCTATAGTTGTAGAAATTGATTTGTCTGAAAAACAACTAATGACTGTTTAGTATTTTCCATATTTTGCAATCTTTTTCATTGTGATTGTTCAATTCCTGCAAATGGCGTGATATAACTAACTATCAGCTTGGCAAATTCAGTGCTCTGGCGCTCGTGATATGCGAAGTGGCCCTTTATTTTAAAAATTAAGTTGCTTGGTCATTTTTGAAACATGATTTACTGTTTAACACTATTTTTATATTCACTAGTGTGAACTAATATTAGTCTGTTGATCAATATTAATGTTTTGATACTCATCTGTCTGTCATGATTGGCTCTTATATTGCTCATCCCTGCTAAAAGTAAATGAAAAAACTGGTCAGCTGGTGACCTTCTGATTCTCATCTTTGTTCTTCAATCCAGTGGGAGAATTGACTAGCCATTCTTTATTAACGTTTTTCTTGTTATCTTTTCAGCCCATTTGCATTCATGGAGGTTTAGGTGGAACTCATTTTTTATGATGAGACTTGTTTATAGTTCCTTCTGTTAAAGCATTCTCACTGTTCTTTCCATTCCCACGGAGGTTTAGGTGGAACTCATTTTTTATGATGAGACTTGTTTATAGTTCCTTCTGTTAAAGCATTCTCACTGTTCTTTCCATTCCCACGGATGATGCTTTTGCTAATCCATGCATTTTGTGATATAAATGCTTTTAAGATGCCAGTTAATGTAATCAATCATTCAATGTATTCTCTTTGACTTCGTTCTTTCCTTTTGCCGCAACATACAAAAAATGTTTCTGCAGATGAACATTTTCCGACTTATAAATTCCATAAGCCGATGCTTTTACCACATTATGTTCTTATAGATGATTTTGGTGCCAATTTGTTGTGATTAATCAGTAGATTGTTGCTGGTAAAAAAAACAAAGAAAACATAAATTTCGTAACATGCCAGATGATAAACATTTTCTTTGTTAATTCTGTAACATGCCAGATGATAAACATTTTCTTTGTTAATTCTGTAACATGCCAGATAATAGACCTTTCCGTTTTTAATTCTATAACTTGTCAGACAAGAAACCTTTTCTTTGTCAATTCTATTTATCCCTTATTCACTCATGTACTAATGCATGTTCTCTATGTCCAACGTTGCTTTGATAAGTCAAGGTTTGAACCAGTTGGCAGGCATATTCCCCTTGTTGATCCCTTTGGTATCTTAGTCTCCGACTTGCATTTTGTAGTATTCTGTATTTGTTTGGTAAGGATGCTTTATATACTAATTCAAAAACTATTCTAAGTTTGTGTTAAGGCATCAATGCATATCCTTGTAATATTGATTTTTGAACTCCAAAATACAAACTCAATTTCACCTCCATACAGTTGTATCAGAACAGTTCTTTAAAAGAAAATATTCCCAGACCTACCCATTGTTGGTGATTTCTGTCATTGATTTGACATTTAATTTGAATCAATATTATGCTGTGGTGGTTTTTGGCAAAGTTTCCATTTAATCATGTTCTTCATACTCAAACTGAAAGAGATTTACCTTGTATTTTTCTTATTTTCTGTTGTTCTCCTCATAAGGAAACACATTTTTATTGCAGTTCTCCACTTTTTGACATGTTCTATCTAAACTCCTTCCTCCTAGACACCATTCTGATTATCTTGTTCCTCTGAATTGATTCTGAGCTGTATTCCCTTAATAAAATATATTCCTTCATGTCAGGAGAAAATGATTTCATCTTGAATGTTTTTAATACCTCCAAGGTTTTGTTGAAGGCAGGCGGATTAAAGTAATTAATAGTGTAGCATCAATATATCAGTATGCATTAGTTCTGCTAGATGCAAATACGAAGATTCTTATTTTCTTTTTTTTTTATAATATATTGTCACTTTTATTATTTAGATAACCTGTAGTTAGTTCTTCCCTGGATTAATTCGTGTATTGTGTATTTTGGCGGTATGCAATCTAACTGTCTGCTGATTATTTGTTCTGTATCAGAAAAATGTATTTAATGCGTGGATAACCATCTCTGGTTTGCGTGATTCTCTCACCCTTAAACGGATCAAGCTTCATCTGCTGAGACAAAATGTAAAATTAATTTCGATTCTGAAGGGACAGGTAAAGTTTTTGCTTTCATCCTATCTCATCTTTATCAGTAAACTTTCTTTTTTGAATAGCTTATTCTTTATTTTGATTTTTGGACACGTCTATTTTGCCTTCAGGATATTAGTATTTGCATGTATGCTCATTTTTTTTTTACTTATCTATGATAATGAATGGACTCTGTTTTCTATGTATAATGCTCGATGAGGTTATGTATGTTTGTGTGTTTGGTGGGGTTTAAGGGTTTTTTACTGTTTTCTATGTCAAAACTCAAAAGTAGGTCATTGCTGATACCAAGGATAAATATATCTTTAGTGGTGTTGTTGCAAACTTTCTATATCAGGTCATAATATAATGTTTTACATGAATCAATATTCATGCTGCAGTTTGTGATTGATCTGTGTTGAGAATATTCTTAAAGGCAATTCGTAGACAAATTACATGCTTGACCTAGTATGAAAAATAATTCAAAATGAAAATGCACCTCTGCTTTGTGATCTTTCACAGCTCTATTGATTTTCTTTGCATCTTGTTTGATGATATTGTTTGTGTATTTTTCTAATTTTGCAAAGTTTCAGGTTCTTAATATTGCCATATTTCAAAATTGCAGATGGCCTATCTTGAAGATTGGTCATTATTGGACAGAGAGCATTCTAGTTCCTTGTCAGGAGCTATTGAGGCATTAAAAGCTAGCACTCTTCGCCTTCCAATTGTTGGTGGAGCAAGGGTGTGTTTTGTCAGGTTTCAGATGCTAGTAATAACTAAATCCAATTACATAGTAACCCTTGCTAAAACTATAAACTTTATTGTTGGATCAGGCTGATATCCAAGAAGTTAAAGATGCTGTTGGTTCTGCAGTTGATATAATGCAATCAATGGGATCCTCAATATGCTCTCTGTTGTCAAAGGTTGGTACCTTTGAATATGTTATTGTACTTTCATAAATTTGAGATGCTTACTATGACTAATGTGCTTGCTCATTCAATTTGTGTGTGTGCGTTTTTTTTTTTTTTTTTTTTTTTTTTTTTTTTTTTGTGAATTTTCAGTAAAATGTCTTTATACAGATAAGTTCTTCCATCATAGTTTATATTAGATACAACTTGTCGAAAGCTGTGTGATGTTTGAACATGACATAGATTTCAGAGTGAGTGTAATTGAATGACTTAAATCTTCTAATTCCTGAGCCCTAACCACACATATAAGATGATCAGTTGTTTCCATTGGAATTTGAATTTGCCAAAGTACCTCTCCCGAGAAGAATCAAGCTGAATGGCCTGTTATGATTAAAAAAATGAATCCAGACGTGCACAAGAAACCAAGCTGAAGTGAAGTCAAGCAGGTCTCTCTTGCTATATGCATACAAATTTCCCTCTCAAGCTGAACTGATCCTGGCTGACATAAGAGACCTCTGAACTCCAGAAATAAGTCTCTGCAGACCTGAATACCTTGGCTTTCATGTTTTCTTTGGGGCAAATTAGCAAAGAACTAGGCAACATCAAAGCCTCAAACCAGAAGGCTGATTCAAACTTGCTGTGTTGCTGGTCCTGTTGGATTGAGATCTGGTGATTTGACTGAACTCAACAGGAACTGAAGCTCTCAGAAGTTGTAGGCACAAAAAGACTATTAACCCGTAACAAATAGCATAACTCTTTCAAATGGCTTAACTAAAATTATGATGGGCTCCAAAGTCCAAACACTATACCATTAGGTTCTAGGTGTACCTAGGCCATGGAGTGTACTGTATGTTTCTTTGCTTGATAATATTTGCCAAATCATCCTGCATTCCTTTCAGAGCCTTTGCGTTTCAGCCTCTTATGTAACAATTTAGTTCCTTGCTTTCATTCCTCCTCTTATGCCTTGTGCTATTTCATGATCCAAAATATAAATTTTTGAGCTGTGAACCCCAGTGCCAGCAGAAGTATCTTACAATCGTCTAGAACACAATTATGGAGTTATGTTGTGCATGTATGTTATTCATGAGCAGCAGTATGTCTAACTTAGACATTTTTATTGTTCTTGAATTCGAGAATAGGCTGATGAGTCACAGGATAATGTCTACTTGTAAGCCATGCCAATATAAGCTTTTGCTGTATGATTATCACTTTATTTAGTGCCCCAGTAATAGTAAATACTGACAAACATGTTTTAAAATAACAGCTATTCCATGTTACTTGTTGTGAATGTCTTTGTCTTGCTCATGTTGTTAATACCTGGAAAACAATTTCTTTGTGCATCATCTTTCATAAACCTTGGAACACTCCATGCTAAATGAACTTAATAGTTCAATTTGGCAATATACATTAATATGTTAGTTTCCTTAATAGTGCATTGGTTTTCTTTAGAATATACATATCTAAAGTAATCTTAATATACAGGTAGAAGGGACGAGCTCCTTGGTGTCAGAACTTGCTAAAGTGGCAGCGCAAGAACAAGCTTTGCTGGATCAATCGAAAGACCTCCTATCGACCATTGCAGCTATGCATGTAAGTTCAGCATCCACTGAATGTTTAACTCACACACTGAACTTGATGATCATGATATTCACTTCCAACATTTGTACAGGTAAAACAATGTAGCCTGCAAGGTCATATAATACAATTAAACTGCAAACCGAGCCAGTTACTGCTGTAGAGAAGACTCATAGCTGCTTTGGTGATTACTAACCACATAAACTGTTCTTTTTCTAACCGAAGATTGCGCACTGGAAGTAATAAAGCAGGATGAATTTTTGGGTTCGAAGTGGCTGCTCCAATTCTTCGTATCGATCACACCTAGACCCCGGGTGAGTGTATTTTTGTATGCACATTATCACAGAAATGTCCGTTTACCCTCAAGGTTTTATGGTAGATGTACACAGATTACTTCTATGCTGATCAAAGGAAATCTAATGTATATATGCATTACTCTCTTTCTCGCCTTTATTTATATAATATTAATCTTATGATATATCACCGAATGTTCTAATTCTTGTTATGATGGTTTCTTTAAGTTCAAAAGTATGTTCACTCTTCTTTCATGCTTTAATTGTATTGTCCTACATGTGTAATTAAACCATATTCCTTGCATGGAATCAAGAAGACTCAAAGCTAAACAGAGAAAAATCAACTACATAAGATGTCTTTTGAAAGTCAAGAGCACACATGAGTTATGGCTCCATGGTGGTTTGAAAGGCCAAATGCTCTTGTTCTTGTATAAGATCCTCAACAAGAAGAGAGGATAGGATTATGAGCATTATCTCATTTCAACCTAACAAGTTGAGATTGGGATGCTCCCATCCTCCCACAAAGTGATGAGAATCATGATGATTGGATTTTTGAACTAGTTATGAAACAAATATAAATTTAATTTTAATAAATATAAAACTCATATTTATAAAGATTCACTTGTCATGTATAAATTAAAGAAAGTTCAAAATAAAATATTGCTCAAAAGCTATATTATATGATTTATATGACAAAGGTAGATGTATTTTTTTTTTACTTTTTTATGTTTTTCACATGAATTTGAAATCATGTATATATTTTTAGAATATATCTCTCCGTGCTTAATGGAATGACTTGATTAAGTAAGCTTGTCCTTTCATCTTAGTGGTCATTTATTTATTTATTTATTTTTTTTGACCAAATAGACTGTAAGTGTCCTCATTAAAAAGAAATCAGAGATTTGAACATGCATAAAGTGCAACCGCATATTCAATAAATATTTGTGCCCTTATTTTACATGAGTTTTGAGATTCGATTTTGGATTTTCTCCGCAAAGGTACAATAGGCCAAAAGATCATTGGTAGACTATATTTTAGTTTTTTAGTTTATCCAAAATCATCTTAGTAAAAAAAACACTAAAATTTAACCTGATTTAAATTTGTTATTTAAAATTAAGACAAATATTTCTATGAATTATTTATAAACGATTTTTTTTTAAACAACCGATCCACAAATGGGATGATTAAATGTTAAATTACATAAATAGAAAATTAAAAAGAAAATTTCCCGCCGGCTCATAAATTAAAGCGGGAAACTCGTCACCCAAAAAAGTGACCAACATTTGCACCCACGCACGCACGAGCGCCATCTATAAAAGCCCGTTCCAACTCACAAGAGCCCGGAGAAACCTCAGACGAAGAGATTCAAAAGCCTCGGAGGATCCCGACGATCGCCACCGCCGTCGATCTCTGAGCTCATCGTATCCGACTTCTCAAGCGATCCACCAAGGCTGGAGAGATCGAGATCGGAGGAGATCGGCTTCGGGGCGCCGCCTCTGAGCACGGTCTCAACGGCGGCCTCGCAGAGATCCCAGTTCCCGCTCAAGAGGAGCCCCACTGCGCCGCTCACCGGGTTCACCGTCCGCCCGCACGCCTCATAGAGCAACGATCGGAAGAGATCTTGAAGAGAAGCGGTAACAAGGTAAGGATCCATGATCGAATTCGTGATCTGATCGTAGCTAGCGTTAGGGTTAGGGTTTGTTACCAGGTCGATGAGCGTGATCAGTGGCGGTGGTGAAGGTCATGAGGCCAGTGCGGCCGAAGAACTTGGCAACGAAAAGGGTGGCGTTGCCCTGCGCTTCGGCGCCATGGATCCAGTCGATGCTCTCTCGCAGCGCGCACTCCTCGCTGCAGCCCTTGCGCAGCACCCGGCAGCCATTGCAGCTCATGCTGTCATCCACGCACAGCCGTCCGATCTCCTTCCAATCCGAATCTCGAGGTAGACCCTCTCCCTTTTTTTAAAAAAAAATTATTATTATTATTTTGTTAATTTGTATGAATTATCATTATTGATATTGTTGGCTTGGAGAGCACGGAGTAAAGAGAGGTGAGACTCTGGAGAGGGTGTTGATATATAGAGAGCAGGGAGTAGAGTGGGGTTTATTATTATTATTATTATTATTATTATTATTATATATGGGTTGGTAGTGGTCGATGACTCAATGGTCAAGTGGCTAGTAGTCACTATTTATTTAATTTTTATAAACCTTTTAATATATTTATTTTAATTATAATTTGAATGACAAGTAAATTTTATTGATTTTTTTTTTAAGAATTATTGGTAAGTCTTATTATTATTTATAGACTATATAGTCATGTTATTGCTATATATATATATATATATAGTGAAGATGTTTGGGATACTCGAGATTCTACATTTTGATTATTTTTAATTGTTTGGTTTGTATTTATGAAAAATTATATTTTAAAAATATCAGTTGCTCTATGGTTGCATATTGGTACTATTAAGTGGATAAAAAATGCATGCTTTGAAGGACTTGACTCACCGATTGACAGGGGTTTGGCTCATTTAAGGGAATTTTTATGTATGCATAAAAACATCTGATAAAAGAAAGTTAGTTTTACAAGGTTCTTAGTACATCAATCAAGATGTAAGTAAATTACATGGAGGTATATTAATTATAATGGTTTATAAGTATTTTGGGAATAAATTCTTTTGTCATCTAACTGTGAAAGAAGAAGAAAGTGCTTTTATCCCATAGGGATTTTTTCTATTACGAGTTGAGGGGTTTAAACTCGAGATTTTTCAAACTCAATGTTTAAGTATTACTGGGTTATACCACAGTTGTATATATATATATATATATATATATATATATATATATATATATATATATATATGATTTTTTTACAATATTAGTTTGAGTGAATATTTAAATATTTTCAAAATTATTTTGACCTTTCAATATGATACCTAAAACTTTATAATTTTTTAAAGAATGATTTTTTTTTTCTCATGCGCAACTATATCCGCAATTGGTTTAATAAGCTTTCCCGCATATTTTATATATGGATTGGAATGGAGTATTTCAAATCAAATCTTAATTGAGATACATCTTGGAATATTTTATTTCTTGAAGATAGTGACCTAGACCTAGCACCTAAGACTAAAATGTTGATTAGTCTCGGTTGTTTGGCTGTTAGTTATTATTATCCGCACTTTAGTAGCAACTTGCAATTCGTTAATAATTGTTATTTATTAAGGTGATAATATCATATGTTGACCTGTTTTGTGTTTATATTAATCCATTCATCAAATTCTAGATAGAATACAGGATGAAACAGAACTTACTTTATATATATATATATGAAGAATTAGGCCACATGTTTAGACTTAATCTCAATATTTAGAAATTTTTCCTAACTTAAGAAGAAGTGCTTATCATTTTGTTATTATTATTTATTTATTTCTAATGGAATGCTTTGTATAATAAACAATTAGATTGAATAAGGTTGAGCTTGTGATAAATGCATTTTAGATATTAATAATAGAACTAGTGATGGCCGGTGTGACACCCAACCGTAGTTCTGTATTTTTATCACAAATAGAAGTATTTGATTGATAGATAGAAATGAGACAGTTGGATTGAATTAAACCTCCAACTTGTTGGGATAATCAGGTCACAGGCAGATTCCTCTTGCAAGTGGGCTTGAGAAAGAAAGCATCACAACCTTACAGCAACCAGCACATGTCTACATATATTTGTACGGAGATGATTTTTGTAGCCTACTTAGGCCAACCTTATCTCCTAGTTTATAAAATCCACTCCCAAATTTTAGGGCATGCTTTGTTGGTTTCATAATTGCTTATGTCAATCTTATCCAGAGTGAGTTGTCTGTGCATCACAAATAGAACCATTAATTTATTTCAATACTATAATAGTGTAAAACAGAGGATGTGATTTGAGTCTATTTTATAAGGGTTGTTTAGTATAGTGAAAAACACATTTAGTTTAGATCAAATGGTTCAAGAGAAATAGACAATTCAGCTCTTCGAAACTCCAGACGGCAAGCAGAGAAATATAAGATCATATAAAGTTTTCAAAATTTAACAAAATGTTTTTGTTTTTGTCTCAAAATTTTGTTGCCCATTGGGGCAGCAGCAAAATGTAGTGAAAATGGATGAGAAAGTAAAACACTGAATAGACATGCCCCCCTACCATTTTCAAGTTGGAAGAAAGTACAAAAGAGAATGGGTGGTGGTGGTGGTGGTGGTTCAGTAGTATATAGACAGTGTGCGATGATGTTTCAAGGATGGATTTTGAACCCCTATAGCCCATAGCCATAGATCAATCTCCACACTCAGCACCTGTTAAAACACAAACATAAGCACAATAGTGGTAGTAAAATAAGCAAAGCGTTTATTATAAAGAGAGATTTTCCTAAAACATGTCATTGTAAACCTCTGCACCTTCCCCTTTCTTATATGCCTTTGTGTTTTTTAACAACCAAAAATGGTAATATTATTGCAACAAATTATTAAGAAAAATTATTCCTATCATTTCTTCAATTTTCTTTTCTCATAAGATTAAACATATTTCAATAAGTTTTTTTTCTTTTTTCCCTGACACAATCTGATAGATTATTTTTCAATGCTTTTGTTAGAAATGTCCATTAGCGGTTTTAAACAGAAATACAAAATTATTAAACAAAAACTAAAATATTAAACATAAAAAATAAATATTAAATGAAAACTTATGTAATTATATGTAAATATGTAATGTTAAATAAAAAATATACTTAATAAATGAAAAGTACATTTTGTAAACAAGACAAACTAAGATTTTTAAATAAACTAAACTAACGTAAAGACTAAAAAATAAGTAAACTAAAAAAAATTGCTAAAAAAATTGTAATGTCAAAAAGACTGTAAAGGATATTTGAAAAATTGTAAAGATTAATAAATAATTTTCTCAAATTATTAAACTATTTAAATCAACAAAACAACTTTTCTGTATACTTTACTTTTAAATTCCTGTTATCTCAAATAGTTTTGTAATGAGTATAAATATAATAACTATATACATACATATATTTTCAAAAAATATATTTAACTTCATAAAATTATGAAAAAATAAAAAAGTTGATTTCGTAATCTGTGAGGTATAATAAACAGTTCACTTATTTACTTAGATAATAAACTGTTAATTATGTTAAAGTTATACAAATATAAAGAAATTTTAGACTTTTCAGCAATAAATATGAGAAAGAAAAACTTTAGCAAGATATACGTATAATTTTGGGATTTAACTGGACTCTCACACATGCTCAAGAAGAAATATTAAAACAAAAATTGACAGAACTCTATAATAACATGTACCTGTTTGCCGAATTTTCTTTCAAGGAGCTCCCTCATTTTTTCAACAGCAACAATGGAACAAGCACGTATCTCAACTTCCTGTTCACTACCAGGACTAATTTCATTCTTCGCATCGATAGAGCTCGATAATTCTAGACTGTACTTTAGCACACCCAGCTGCCTTAACACAGCCGGTACAATGTAGTCTGCAAATATAGTTACCGAACTTATGTCGTAAAAATATCCGTATCCTTGCCCCTTAAAAGCACCCCATAAGTCAGCTGCAAATATCTGAGCTCTCTTGTACAGGAACACTTGTCTGCCTTTATACAGTGAATGATCCCGGAAGCCTGTTTACCATGTTCTACAAATCAGAACTCACTGCTAGGTACAATAATTACACAATATTTACTTGGTAGTTTTAGTTTGTGCGCAAATAATAGTCATTGAATTTACCAGGAAAATGGCGTGCGACAAGTGTGACAAGAGAGACGGCAGACTTCCCGCAGGCCTTCACAAGGTTAGCGGCTTCTCCCCCGAAGCTTCTCTCAAGTTCCTGTCCTACCTGACCAAGATGAAGAGTGATGTTGAGTTTCACAGCACATTAGTACTGGAAAAGACAATGTTGCGCAAGTGGCATTAACATCACACTTTCAATGATGATAGATACGATGATTGACAATAAAATTAAGGGGCAAAATATTCAGAAATGATCACAAGTAACAGGTGATTCACAAAAGGAGGCTTTTATGATCTAAAGATTTTGTATAAGGAATGAAAAATTACCTCATGCAAAAGACGTATGCGTTCCTCCTCCAATGGAAGCACACGGGGCCATTTCAACAATTGACGCAGTTGAGGACCTGATAAAGAAACCTCAGTTCATCCATCATAAGAATGTATTTATATTTTTGTTCTTTTGTTGCTTGAAACAAGAAATTATATTAATTATGCATAATTGAGCCTTGTTTTGCAACAGCAGATATGCTATTATTATGAACACAGGCAATCATCAAAGCGTAACCTGTAAAATCAAGGGTGGATTGCTTACCAGTATAACTCTGAAGACGGTCTGCATCAAGGGCGGATTTATCATTAAGCAAGGCTGCCTTCAGCTCAGAAGCCAAATGATTATAGTCCAAGTCTTTGTCTATTGAACAAATCATATTTAGCATTAGAAAAGATGTCAACATTCAAGACAAGAATGACAACAACATCCACAAAAAGAAAGAGCATGCCTCTGGTTTAAGGAAAGGTCAGAAATGGGAAAATAATGTGAATAAATATTACTTTGAAGGAGAACATATTCCATATTTCAACATCAAAAGAATAACTGTAACATAGCATGTTTCTTGACAGAAATCACCAATAAAGAATGCCACACTATGCAAATATTGGAAATAAAGTAAATAAAATAATTAGCAGAATGGTCAATCAGAATAGTCTGGAGCATTAACGAACTTGGCATATCAATTAAAATCAAAAGACAGGGAATCATACCTGGCCAGAAGCAGAAATTAAGTGCATCCAGCACAAACAAGTACTGCACAGTAAGTGGTCCATTGTCAAAATAGTGGATCCCTTCAAAATTCCATTCGACTTTCGGAATTGATCCTTGAATGTTATCCACTACTCTCTCAAGTTCTAAACATAAAAAATCGTTAAATATTAGCAAAACTACATAAGTTTTAATAATCAGATGATTCAAGAGCTATATGTCAAAAATTAATGATAATAATGATCAAGGTTCTCAAAGCAAAACAAGAGTTCTAGAAAAGGGTATTGTAATTGCAAAACAAGTAATGCTATTAACTTCTAAACTTGAAACTGGAGAACTGAAGCAATTGGAAAGTAAATTTAAAATTTGTAATGAACTGAGAACTTCTGTTGATTAAATTCAGAGTACAAATCAAGATCGAGCAAATTCTAGGGTGGCTTCATGACAAGGGAAACCAAGAAGCAGAGTCATAACACAATGAGAAAACAATGTGCCACTTAGAAGTTAGGCCTCAGAATAAGTTTATTATCAACCAAATGAAATGTAGGAGAATATATTTGAGACAGAAAACTGTACATATATTATTACATATTTCCTTGTGAGTATAAGATAAAATGATAGAACAAAAATCAAACAACATTAGAAAGACAATATAAAGAACAAGAGAAGCATCAAGCGGAGATGCATAATGTAGTACTAATAAATTTCCACATCAAATTTTGACCAAAGAGATGATGAATGAGAATAGTCCAATTAACTATTATGAATTAAAGGGTCAAAGGAGGAGTCCATATCAAAATCTATTATCAGGTATTACAAACCTTGTTATTGGATGTTCTTACGTCATGTCCAAAACATATTGTATTAATCTCTTTCATGACTCATGCTTATGCCATATTAAGCAAATCTCATTGAGAATGAAATGGCACAAAAATGGCATACACTACAGTAAACATTAATCAAAGCAAATGGTTGATAAAATAGGAACTAATTCATATTTAGTGACAGAGAATGCATGAATCCCCATAGATTGAGATGGTATTCACCAAATGCTTCTATCTCAACAAGTTCTTCCAAACAGAACAACAATAAAAGTTTTTTTTAAAAAAAAGTGAACACATGATATCTTTTCCCAAGATTCCAACACAACTGATTTCAACCGTTATTGTCAGTTCATCCCAGAATCCTCAACTAGAATTGAATTCTTGGCTATAAAAGACTTTCTCCAGCATGTTACAAGCATTCCCAAGATAAATTCAATCAATTAGTTTATCAGAAATGAATATTATGAGTATTTATCCAGTTCACAAGGCTAAAATCTTCACTTTCTCACTTAATACCCCACAAAATCCAAAGAGAAAAGGGGGATATATATAAGTTTCATACCAAAGAAAACATTCTCATTCTCACACATATAAACAACTCCAACTCCCAGCAAAAACCTCAAAAGGGTTTAGGGTTTTGCATTGGAAACAAATTTCTCACCAAAACCTATGAAAAACAGAGAGATAATACTGTAAATAATCAACATAAATCCAAAAGAATCATTAGCTAGCAAAAAAAAATCCATCAATTTCCAACAGATTCCAAACCTATTTCTCACAATAATCTCAAAAAAAACAATCATCAGACTGCTCATTCTCATTTCCAAAAAAAAAGCAAATAAATACTCATTCTCAGAAAACAGTTTCCAAATCCAAACAAACCTCATAAACAACCAACAAAAACCTAGATCTGAGTAAAAAAACAACACAAACAAACAGATCAAAAACCCTAAACCCTAAACCCATGAAAAAAAAACAAAAAACAAAACAAGAAAGAGAAATCACCTGAAGAATCAACCTTAACATGATTAGAATGGCTAGCAACCCAAGCAGAGCTAATCCGAACTTCTTCCATTCCTCTCCGCTTCTTCTCCTCCGAATTTTTTCCCAAAATTTTCCCAAATTTTTCGAAATTTTTTCTCTTTCCCTTCTTTCTCTCTCTCTCTCTCCTCCGCCGTTCTTGGAAACAACCAGATGAGAGATTAGCGATTGAGAACGAGAGAGAGAGAGAGAGAGAGAGAGGGTTTTTATAGAGGGGCCTTCAAAGTTTCCCGCTTGGGGGCTGCTTAGGATTGTGATGTGAAATGACTGGAATACCCTTTATTGGAAGAAGGAGTTAGTTGGTTATTTATCGATATTTTATAGGATTTCACTTGTCCTTGTGTCAGTGAATATATTAAGAAATAAATAGAATTTTTTGGGTTGGATTTTTTTCTTTTCAATCTTTGGAATCTGTTTCAATTTCTCATTTTTCATATTTTTTTTTAATTAAGAATGCTTTTATTTTTATTTTATTTTATTTTTTCAAAAAAATTACAGGCCAAAATACCGTTTCTGTTCTCTTCAGTAGAGTATTATAATTTCAACAATAGCCTCTTAACCTATTAGCACCAAATCCTTTAAGTTAGATAATCATTTTAGGAAGAATATGAGAACTTTAAAACTGTATGTGTATCGAGCTATTAACTCCACATCTAGTTATATTTCTAAGTCCCCTTAGTAAGGAGGTATTTGTCACCCATTTTTCTAAGTCCCCTTAGTAAGGAGGTATTTGTCACCCATTTGTCAATATATATATATATATATATATATATATATATATATATATATATATATATATATATATATATATATATATTATAATTTCTTAATTTTTGGAAATAACTTTGTTTCTTAATTTTTTTTTCACCCAATAATTTGGGTTGTTAAATTAAAGGGATTGAGTATTGGATTAATAAATTAGATGGTAAGGTGGAACGATTGCAGTTAAATAACTTGATTTTTTCTTAAAACTTTTTTGTCAAAGAAAACGTAGAAAAGTTCCCCTTTAGCCTTTAGGGCACAACCAACCAAGTTGGCAAAATTGACTGGAATGTTCATGCCACCCCCGTGAAAGTTGGGAAATTTAAGAATGTCCATGATTTTCTTTTTTTTTTTTCTTTTTCTTTTTTTTTTTAAATTACTCTTGGGATATTATTTTGTAATTTGTTTGGCCCAAATATTTTCTTTTTCTTTTTTTAATTTCAATTTATTCAAAATTTCTTCTGACAAACTGCCATTGCACATAATAGCCACTAATTCAACAAAGCCAAAAATAAAATATATGATTAGGTTACAAATGCCACCCATTTAAGAGATTTTTCAAAAAAACAGACAGGTATAGAAGTGCACCAGTTACAGTGACTTACGGATCTTCTAAAAAAATCCTATTACTCTACAACTTTAGAAAAGTGAAACTATTATTTCTCTCACAATAAACTCACACCCAGATTCATAAATAATATTGATAAACAGTATTTAGACACAAATATATCATGCATGAACATAAACAATACTGCCGATAAAAAAATTCGAACCTTTGCACTTCCTCTTTGTACCCATAATTTTAATAAAAGAAATATGCCTATAACTCTATAATACTTTTTCTTTGTCTAATCTAACATGAGCCTCGGGGTTGTAATGTCAGCTTAGCCTTTTTGTTAATGTTTAACATAAAAATAGACAATAAATTCAAAAGGAATTGGTTGTTACAACTAATATTCCAAATATTAATGACAACAATAGACATGGTTTAATTATCAATTAAACCATGGTTAAAGGAACACTTAGATATTTTAACAGTTAATAATGTGATTTAATATGAATCAAATGATGATTGGAGAAAATTCACCTTTACATATTTATGTTGACATCTTTTGATTAAATAACAGAAATTATTAAATTAAAACTTTTTTTATTCGAACGCATTATTGTTGTTGTTCTTTCTGTTCATTAAAAGTTTATAACCCACCTTGCACATTATTTTTGCCTTATATCTCTATCAACCACAAATTTAATGCAAAAAAAAAAAATGTATTTAAGCTAACCATAAATAAGAATAATTAATTAATCAAATCAACTAATTTTTATAATATGTAATACTACACTATTACTTTTTGGGAAAAGTACATAAAAACCAATGTGGTTTGCCATTTTTGCAAAATAAGAAATGTGGTTTTTTTTTTTTAATTCCATAACATGTGGTTTTCCAGAGTTATATAAAAAAAGAAAAATTGTAACGGTGGTGAATTCTTAGGGGTCGTTTGGCATTATTTTTTGTATAACTATGAAAATCGGGAATGTTATTTGCCTAGAAATATTGTGATAATTTATAATAACCATGTTTGGTTGGAAACTCATATTATATAATAATCAACTTGGTAATGCTCTAAATTTCTCAAAATACCCTTATGTCTACTATTTTGTGCAAATTTAAATTTAAAATAAAATAAAATTTTGGATAAAAAAAATAAATTTTCAAAGTTTAACATATTGCCAAAATAATGTTATTCAAATTTATTTTTTTTATCTAACAATGAAAATTATTATTTTTAAATAAAGAGCATATTTGTCCAAAAAATGTTTCAGATTACCATTCACTTGGTAATCCAACATAACCACCTATTTTGGTGGTAATGGGATTACTAAGTTTCTTATAATCTTTCAAGGTTGATAATCAAAGATGACCATCAATATTACCACCGCCACTAATCCAAACGTGGTAATTTTTTCAGATTACTACATAACAAGCGATAATGTTTTCACATTACCGTAAACCAGATTACTACATAACAGGCGATAATGTTTTCACATTACCGCAAACCAAACGCCCTTTAGAGTTAATGGTGTTCAAGCATCACAACAAACACTTGTACGCACTGCTTTCAAGCCCTCACATCAGAGCTGCAAATTTTCCTAGCTTACTCATAGCAAAGAAGAGAATCCTCAGGTATTATTCTCCTTCTTGACTCGTTTTTCTCAATTTTTTTTCATATTTTGCAAACCCTTTGAGCAATGCTTCTTTTCTCCTACATTAGTTTAATATGTTCTGTAGTTAGGCATTAAAGTCAATACCCCTTTTATTTGCTTCTTTCCTCTCACAAATAGTTGAATTTGTTATATATTTAAGCATTGATGACAAAACACCTTCCTTTGTTCTAAATCTTGGGAATAAGTTGTACCTATGTGTTTTGCAATCCTAGAGGATTAATGCTTATACATATAAGCATTCTTTTTACTCATGAATGAGTGTAAATTAAAGTGCAAAAATAAACATTTTGGCTTTAAGGTAAGTAAGTGCTACTAAAGTGCAGAAATAAACTTACTTTATTTTTTTTCCATTATGCATGCTGGTATCTTTTAAATCTCCTTGATGTGGAGGACAAATGTAAATTTCAGTGGTTCATGAATGACATCAACTCCCTCTGAGATACATTTACGGCCACTTTTCACTAGGATCAAGGAAATCTTTCTTAATCTCTATGTAAAAAAGCACCAGAGTTTATCAGATTATAAATGGACTATTCCTTGGCATATGCAATTTTTTTTTTTTACTAGTTGAAAAAATCTATTTGTAGTTGATTAATCTGTTTACTATATATGTTTATAGCAAGCTAGGAATGATGTGTCACTGCCAAGCAAAGTATCAACCTTGCAAGCACTTAACCATCTCAAGTACACAAAAGAGGGCCATTCATTCTTCAATAGAACCAGGGCCACCTATCCCACCATCAATTTTCAAAAACTTCAAGAAAGCTAGCCAACTTGTTGATTTTGCAAGTGAAGACAGAGATGCATCATCCAATTTCCAAAAAAAAAAAGGCAATCTAAATCTTTACCATGTTTTGTTGATGTTTTTTGGGATGCACTATGGAATGCATATTATGTAAATGACTTTGAAGGCATCTTTTGTATTTGGGTTTCTCATGTAATATTGATGTGCATTTTGATTTGTTAAATATCATTTTATATTTTGGATATGCATTTAGATGTGCATTCCACTTTAGTCCTTGGTATTTTTGTAAGTAAATACTATCTAGTTGTATATTTTGTGTTTTGTAAATAATTGGTTTATAATTATGCATTTTCTATTCCTCATTGGTAGTTTGTGGTTATTGTGTATGTATTTTGCATTTATCATTAGTGTTTCATATTTTATAAATTGATATTTTGTATTTTTGTAAATGATTAGTTTACATGTTAGATGAAATCGCTAAGATACTTTTGCAAAAATAATATTAGTTCATGGCTATAATTTTTCAATTCTTTAAAAACAAGTCATAAAATAAAAATAAATAAAAAATAAAAATCTATTTTTATTTTTCAAACACCGGAAATCATAAAGATATTTTTTGCCCTTCAAAAATTAGTCTTTATGCCAGTTATGATTTCTTTTATTAAATCTAGAAAACCACATGTTATATAATCGAAAAAAATTTATATTTCTTATTTTGCAAAAGTGGCAAAACACATGGATTTTTTTTTTTTTTTTGTAATTTTTTTTTAAACTTGAGTTTATTGCATCAAACAATTAAATGGGCATAATGTAATGGTGTGTGTGGGTGTGTGTATACTTTTCTAGCTCTAAACCGAACAATATATTGATTTAGATAAAATTTTTCCAATTCAAATATTCTTTCACACAACCAAACATTCAAAAAGTACACTTGATGATGATGATGACGCAAATGTAAAGTTCATGCTTGGTTCTCTGGGCTAGTTAATGCTTTAATTGGGTCAAGAGTAGAGATTAGTGGGTGGTTCAGTCATGGTGCCTTTAAGCCTTTGTCATGACACACAACATCTTAAAACATTATCATAAAATTAAAAATGATTAACAAATGAAATATTCACATGTATGCCTACTTAAATTTATTTGTTCAAGCTCTATCTATCTATATATATATATATATATATATATGGATAAGTAATATGTCAAAAATAATTACACATGAGAAGTTAAGCTCTACAACATTTATGTCCTTCATCCATATGAGTTGGGATTCAAAGCCGTCTTTTTAGCGGGATGAATATTATGCAAGAGATTTAGTATTTATGGATAAGTAATATGTCAAAAATAATTACACATGAGAAGTTAAACTCTACAACATTTGTGTCCTCCATCCATATGAGTTGGGATTCAAAGCAGTCTTTTCAGCTGGAAGAATATTATTTAAGAGATTCGGTATCCATAGATGAAATGAATTTTAAATAATTTACCAATTTAAATATTAAAATTCTTCTAAATTAAAATATAGTGATAAAAACACACTAGGATCACTGGCATGACGTACGTGCACTTATTAAGCCTGAACGCAAGGGCTAATTCATCATTTATTATTTGGATAATGTTGTTAAATGTTGTTGTTTAACACTAACAAATGGGACCCATGATCCTCTTGTTCACTCAAATGTGTGCATTATATACTCACCAATATCCATCAGCACTTACCATCAAGAATCATGTGAGATTTCCTCAAATCACCTTAGAAATGTCAAGCATTGATGAGTAGACCATGGAATCACATCCACACCCCTCAATGATAATCAAGCCCATCTCTGTCCAACTGCCTTTGTGAGCACTCTTCTTTACCTCTCATCTCACGCTTCACACTTGACAATATATATAATTTAAATAACAAAAAAAATTAGTTCTTTTCATTATATGACATTTTAATATTTATAACCGCTCGTTCTCGTACACTCTTTTCGTCATATATATAATTCAATTAAAATAAAATACTAATACCTATCAATAGGGATTGGTTCAACGATCCAAATAGTAAAGCTTAGTTTAGTTAATAAATAATATATGTTAAAACAAATACTTTTATAGAGAAATTTAGTTTTAATAGAGCTCTCGGCACATTATTATATACTAGTTAAAACCAAAACACAGTCTAATGGTTTTCTACCTTGTTTGTGTTTGAGGGGTCTCGAGTTCAAAACTTATCAAACACAATGCAAAAAAAAACTTATCGTCAATCTGTCAAAAAATTATAGACTGGTTTAAAGACTTATTTTAAAAAGAATTGATGGGTCAAAATTTAAAACTTTATTATTCTCTCTATAAATGAAATGGAATAAAAAAAATCAACTTTTATATTCTATATTTTAAATTAATGTGAATTTTACGGTGGTAAAACTAATTTGATTAACTACCTATTCTAATAATCTGCATTTTTTTTATCAAAACAGTAATGATAATAATAATTACTATTATTATTATTATTATTATTATCATCTACATTGTTGATTAAATCATTTTTTTTACAAAGTGAATAATCTCCTAAAGAACAAATTTAATACCATGACCAAATTAAAGCAACCCAACAATAAACCAATAATATAAAACAGATTATAAAGAAACTCCTTTGTTTTTCCATAAAGATTATAAAGAAACTAAAACCCTTTTTTCAAAAAAGAAAAAAAAAAAAAATCCCCCAATGCATGAACTTTCTTATCAAAATATCAAGCACTCAGACCCATCAAAAGATGACAGCATCCAAAAACACTCACAAGCATCTCTCTCAACTCTCTATCTTAATGTGCTAATCTCCAAAACTTCATCCATTTGCAAAGTACAATAATATTCACCATACCACACCAAATATCCAGGTTGTCCCCTCTTTTGACTGCAACTTTCACACAATCTTTACTCTTTACCCAACAAAGCCAGGACAAGACCTTACTTTAGCTGATCTTCCTGCTAATTACACCTTTTGAGTTGTCAAAAATTTGGGCCATGTGTTGGACCAGGTGTGCACTCCCAAGACTTACCTTTATATAATTTTGTGGGTCTCTATGCCTAGCACGCCACCCCAGGACAAACTTTTGACTTTCTAACCCAGTTAGCCCTCTAAATCTAAGCTGGTTGAGTCAATTCAATCCACATAATAAAACTACATCAATTTGTCTCTTCAATGGTTTCTCAGAAATTTCTCCCCAGTTTACTAATTGAGCAGTTGAGCAGTTGAACTTTCACTATTCCTTTTGAATAAGACTCATGCATGTGAACACACATAGTCAACTACACATGTTTGGTTTTGGTTGTGGTTCATGCAGTTCAATTTACAATTGAGAATAGTCAATAAAGAGAAGAGAATATCACAAGGAGCATTGACAACCAAATGAGTGGGAACAAACATTAATATGATATTTCTAATTTAATCTTATCAGAATGAATAATTAGTATCTTGAAGTTCACGTTTGATTTTTGTGAAAAAGATGAAGTATCATACATATCATACAGTGGTACCAAAGTATCTTGCAAATCTAATATTCCTATATACTTTTAAATGAGTGACCCTACCAAAAACAAGAAAAGCGGTGTAGAACTTCTTAAGTCCCAACACTATTGAGAGGAAAACCGTATTTTTTTATTACAGAGTGAGGATACAGGTGCTAATAGATTAAGAGCTCGTTGGCTCACCTTAATTAATGACTCACAATTTAATATGTTCACTTTTAACTTAATTGACTAAAATATGACCAAATAGTCTTGTTTGGCCAGCCACCTATAAAGCTATTAGCATGTGGGATTAATTTAAACATGAGATGGACCACTTACAATGTTACAATTAAAGCAGGGAAAGATGGGGTGAATATTGTACTACTCTAATAGCTAAAAGTAGCAAAAGAGTTCTAATCAATTGAAGGTATCAAAGCTATGCTTACTACCATCTCATAGGCCAAAATGCAGACATGCAGAGCAAGTTGAGAGTTTATTATTTTCATCCCTCATCTTCCATGTTTGTCAAAGCGTCTTGATTGGAGTGAAGATGACTGCTTCAACATATATATATATAAGCATGCCATTGCCAACCGAAAGCTTGTGTTTTGTGCTTATTGGCCTAAATAAAATAAGGAAAAAAAAGGTTCAGCAATGTAATATGAAACATATCGATGGATTTGTCTCTTCCTCTTTGGCTCAAACCATGAGAAATGGTTCATTTTCATGGCTAAAGTGTTCCATTTTCTTGACTATTTCTCAGCACCCAAAAGATGCTGGAATGCCTGGACTTGTTAACTTTCTCAGAACCATTCATTATTGTTGTTACATGAACTATTTGACAATGCATCAATATCATTCCAATGTCAACATTATTTGACCATGAAAAAGACTCCTCTTAAAACGGTCTCCTTGTAAGCATCGAAACAGAGTTCACTTGTGTTAAAACACTATATATATCACTAAAAATGTTCTAATTACTACACAACATGACATAACTCTATGTTATTCCCATCAACATCATCATTGTCCCTCTCAAAATAAACAATGGTTTGAGATCATTTTCATATCATCTTCATGGCCTATCAACATTGGGATCTTAATAAATATCATTAATTGGTTTTTATGTGAGACTATGAATTGATAACCTGAAGTTCCTATCCATAGTGTTGTCTGTAAAAAACTAAGCACATAACTGAAAAGTCACCAGACTTTGGGCAGGAAACAACTCAAATTATTTTACATTTGAGACTGATAAGTCACTTCACAGAAGCACTGGCACAATAACCTTCCTTTTAACTTTACTGGCATGTTCTATTGAACCAATTAAGTAAAGAAAAGAGTAACCCAACTAGACTAAAGGAGGGAAAAAAGCAGAGTACAAAAGAAGCATCTGATTTTAGATAATGGAATAAGAATATGAATAGTGGTGTATCTTATGAACACTAGGTTGTGCTCCCTCTAGGTTGGTTCTTAGTCACCAAGATCATCATCATCAATTTCCTTACAAAAGGAAAGATGTGGGGCTTCCTTTTGAGGAAAAAGAACTTCTCAACCCTCTTCTACATTCTTACTTGTTCTTAGGTTGCTAACCAAATAGTGATAACAAGACTTAAATAATCCTTTAAATTCACCAGGTCAATTTTGTTTGTTTGAATTCCAAACCATCAAGAAATTGTAGACCACTTCCCATCCTCTTTCCAAGACCTAGTTTCACAATTAAACTTGCACACCAATCCACTACAAAGTCCAAGGTGGTAGGTATATATATATATATTTCAAGATATGCAATTCCTTTTCCATATGTGTAAAAAATGAATTAAATAATTAAACATTAAATCCCAAAATTTAAGCATAGAGAATGAAGAGATTTTTTTTTTTTTTTTTTTGGGAAATAAAAAAAGGGAAAGAAATGAAGGACTTATCCTGAAGGGAAAGAGAGGAGGATGAATTGGGCCACGCGTCACGCTTACAGCAAACCTGGAAAGCGTGAGGGAATCCCAATCATTGCCAGCCGCCCCGCCGTTCAGAAACGCTTTGTTTTAACGGTTCGAGCGCAACGGAATCCGCCCCCAAATCTTCACCGTTCCATTGTTCCACCAACACACACTTAACAATCATGAGCCAGAACTAAACAACCAATCCTTATCCTATCATCATGGCAATAAATACTAGACATCCAACCAACCATAGCCCATTTAAACCGTGACCTGAGGAACAAATGAAACGATCTAAACGTCTCATCATCTCTAGTAGAACTTTTTCCTTTGGTGAGAGATCCATATATAAGTCCACGTGTCACCTTTTTTTAGTACCAGGTGAAGAAGAGGGCCATAAGAATGTTCTGGTTTATCATCTTCTTTATTAGTTTTTTTTTATTTTTGGGTCATGGCTAAGATTTTAAAATAATCAAGATACGAGATTGATTTTTAATTTTTATTTAACAATTTTCTGTAGTTTCCACCTCTAGTGGACTTCTGTACTTTGGCTTGAGGTTTGTATGTTTGTGTGCTTGTTGCAATAATATTTGTGGTTAATCCACTTCGTCAAAAAAAAAAAAAAAAAAAAGAAAACTAGAAGCACTCACTCACAGCCGCCAACTATTTCTATCAAGCAGGACCCACCACAATAGATGGATGGATGGATGGATGGATGGACTGCTAAACTACGGTACTCTTTCTCTCCAACCCCTTGCTCTTTCCGTGATATTATTGGAACCATATTAATAATATCCCCTTGCGCCATTGAAGTAGGCCAGAGGCCCAGGATTCTCCAGCGAGAGCGAAAGGTGAGCCCCCAGGGTCTCCTCCTTTATAATATATATATATAAGGGTTAAGGGGATGCTACGGACGGGGCAATCATATAGCATTCACAAGCATATGAAAAGCGGAACCACAAATGAAAACAAAGAAACAGAGAAGTGCGTGAGATAACGAATCTGTTAGAAAAGAGAGAAGAGCTACCTCATGCTTTCCTGCTCGCTTTCCTCCTCCACGTCTCTGCGGCTCCACACGTGATTCTCCCTGTCGATAACGCCCCTCATACCCTCTTCTCTCTTCTCTCCTGTTCTTCTTCATCATCATCATCTGAAGAAGAAGAAGAGATTAGCACTGGTCTAGCTCGGAAGGGATTTAATGGAAGGAAGGGTAACCGTTTTGATTCGAGAGTTTGAGCCAGAGAGAGACCGTGACGCAGCCGATGCCATCGACCGGGTTTGCGAGGTTGGACCCAGTGGTAAGATGACTCTTTTCACTGACCTCCTCGGCGATCCCGTCTCCCGCGTTCGCCACTCCCCGGCCTTTCTCATGCTTGTACGTATTGATTTAACATCATCATTCCTTTTTTAAAAAAAAAAATTATTTCTATATATATATATAAATATATATTTGATATATATATATATATATATATATATATTTTTAATACGATGGTGTTTTGGTGGTTTGGCTTTATGTGATGAAAAGGTAGCGGAAACCGTTGGGCCGGCGACGGAGATCGTGGGCCTAATCCGCGGCTGCGTCAAGACAGTCACCTGTGGTAAAAAGCCAACCCGCAGCGGAGCAGCCACCGCGAAGCACCAGAACCCTTCTACCCCGATTTACACCAAGGTCGGCTACATCCTCGGCCTCCGTGTCTCCCCCTACCACCGGTACTCTCACCGGCTTTCTAATATTAAAAAATAAAAAATAGTAAGAAATTATATAAATATTTATATGCCATTTATTAATTAATTAAATATAGGAGGATGGGGATAGGATTAAAGTTAGTGAGGGAGATGGAGAAGTGGTTCAGAGATACGGGGGCGGAGTACGCTTACATGGCTACCGATAAAGACAACGAAGCTTCAGTGCGGTTATTCACCGGGCGGTGCGGGTACTCCAAGTTCAGAACACCAGCGATCCTCGTCCACCCGGTATTCGCTCACCGATCGCCGGCGGCGAACCTCGCCACCATGATCCATCTCTCACCCACCGATGCCGAGCTTCTCTACCGCCGGAGATTCTCCACCGTCGAGTTTTTCCCACGCGACATCGACGCCGTTCTCCACAACCCGCTTTCGCTCGGCACCTTCGTGGCTGTGCCCCGAGGAACAGTATGGGCCGGGATTACCTCCTTCCTCTCCGATCCGCCATCATCGTGGGCAGTGGTGAGTGTTTGGAACTGCAAGGATGTGTTCCGGTTGGAGATCCGAGGAGCGGGGAGGTTCCGGAGGGGGTTGGCGTGGGCGAGTAGAGTGGTGGATCGGGCGATGCCGTGGTTGAGGATCCCATCGGTGCCGGATCTATTCCATCCGTTTGGTGTATACTTTCTCTATGGAGTAGGAGGTGAAGGGAAGGAGGCGGCGGAGATGGCGAGAGCTCTATGTGGGCACGCGCACAACATGGCGAGAATGGCCGGAGGGGTTGGGGTGGTGGCGGCGGAGGTGGCGAGCTGTGAGCCGCTCCGGGAGGGGATCCCGCACTGGCGGCGGCTCTCGTGCGCGGAGGACTTATGGTGCGTGAAGAGGTTGGCGGAGGACTATAGCGATGGGGCGGTGGGGGATTGGACCAAGTCGCCGCCGGGGACCACCATCTTTGTGGACCCCAGAGAGTTCTAATGGTGGGGCCATGGGGTTTTTTTGGGTCGTTTGTTTGCCTCGGGATCGTGTACATTATCATCGACGGTTGTGATTTCTTTGCTTCTTTTGATGACGTGTCCGCCGGGTTTTGAGTAACGGTTTCACGGACGTGGGATCTCGTGGCGATTTTGGCGGGAACTGATGGCCATGAGTTTTTTTTTTTGTACTCTTGTTCAGGTATACGTCTCTTTTTTTTTTTTTTAAGAACTTTTTTTATGTTTATCTTTTTTTTAAAAGAAAAGAAAAAAAAATTTGTTTCCATTGTCTTTGTGTGTATAAGAGAAAGACAAGAGAAGTCCTTCTAATCACACAAATATTTGTTCTTTTTTATATATATAATTTTTCATTTAACTATAACAACAAACAACCATTAATTCCAACTGTCTCTGAAGAGTTACATGACTCTTTCTTTTAGATGATATAGAATTTTTTATTAAATATTTATTAAAATTTATGATTTTTTAGTTGAAAATTTTTAAATTTTTTTTATAATGGAGACATTTATATCTAAATCACTTGTGAAAAAGCATATCTAAAAGAAATTTGCAAGATATTTGATAATTAGATATTTGACTTTTGTGATTAAAGGACAAAGAGATTATTGTACTTAAATGTGTAAATTCCTTCCACTAAAAAGAGTTTAGGAAGTGAAGGTTAAATGAAAAACACATGAGTTTAAATTATTAAATATTGATTTGGATTTTGAAATTAAAAGTTAAAAGAGAAAGAGTGGGAGTGTACTATTTGAAGTACTCTTTTTGAGTTTTTGGGTACAAAACATGGTGTGGACCAGAGTGACTTTTTCAGGTCTGGTAGGGCATGGGTTGTCTACCAAGAAGGTCCTTAACTGGTTCCTTATAATGACAAAATGGTCATGCTTAATTAATCTTAATTCCTTTTTTAAGTGGACCTTTTATTGATGGTTTTTTCAAGAAATCTTTTGACTAGGAATGTTCTGCTTTTTTGTCCCTTATTTTCTGTCATTTTGGGAATCAGAATTTGGGCACATGTTTTTCCCTTTTAAAATTTATGAAATAAATAAAATTAAATTAAATTTTTGGAATATAAATATTCCATTAATTGTAATATTTTCTTGCCTAAAAAAATATTCAAAAATAGTAATATTCAAGAAATCAAGTCATATCTCTTTGAGCCCGTTTGATACTCAAAGTTTTAAGGTACAACACAATACAAGTTTTTTTGTTCCTTGTTTAATTTATAAATTAGTTGAGAGTAAGACACAAAATATTGTTATAGTACAGGACAAGTGGATAAAATTTTTGTATCACCAAAACCTCAGTACAAAAATTCTATCGTGGTACAACACAACCAAAAGACTAAATCACACTCAATAAAAAAAGTAAAAATCACAATCATGACATACCTTATTCTACGACAGCAATTCTCCTTCTTCACTTCCTCCGCCAATGCACGCCCTTCTCAATTTATAAGTTCCTCTTCTCTCTCTTCATCTTCTCCTTCTCTCCCCCTTTTTATTTTTTTCGCCCTCTCTTCTCTAAAAAATTTTAGAGTTTCAGGGCGTTTTTATCAAATAGAGATTTGATTCGTAACATGTATATATTTTCAAATAAATAAACGTGATCATATTTAGATATTAAAAATGTAAACCATATAAAAAAAATATATAAATCTTTTAATTTTTCTATCCAAAAATTTAAAATTAAAATTTTGTTAAAAATAAGTATAAATTCTTTTATATCTTTACGCATGAATCATGGGATAAGATTTTCTTGAACATATCAAATATATTAGTGAACTTATGTGTTTATTTTTAATAAACAATTATTTTGCATATATTTTGAAAATACACAAATATAATTACGATTTAATACTATTATTAATTATAAAAAAATTTAATCATGTTAATATTGATAAGGAGAAACTTCAAAATTTATTTTATTGTGAGGTTTTTTATTGCATAACAAACATATAAGATAGTAGAAAGGGTATCATAAGAATTTATAATATTTTGTCCATTATTTAGTGCAAATCAAACGAGAACAACAAAAAAAATTTTGTGCTATCTATAGAAGATTAAACATGGTACAGAACAAGCAGTTGTACTGTACCACAACTCTTTGTACTGTCCTGTACTGCTTGTACTGTTTTTAATTATGGATCAACCCTTTATGTTTTGCTAGAGATATTGAGCTTTCTACCAAGACTAGATTTTTTCAACAAATTTTTTTTTTGCAATTTTTAATTAATATAATCATTTAAATAAATATATTATTAATTTGTTTTCTTTTAATTTTTCATATTTAATAAATATTTTTATTATTTAAATAATTTATTAATGTTAATTAAATCAAATTTTGGTTAAATAATTTTTTTTTAACTATTAACTTTTGCATTCTCATCCCCGAATCAAACATCTTTTATATTTTTTTTTAATTTTCTCCTTTTATTTTTCCCTTTGTGATAATAGAAGGCCCTTTGGCATAATAATTCCTGGTTTAATTAGAAAGAAAATGCAAAGAAAAAGAAGACCATGAAGTTGACATTGTTGGTGATTGTTTTGTTTCTTTTTGGCCTGCGTCCATTTTCTTCATATGATGTCAAAAGAAAGAGGAAAACAGCTGCCAAGAGAAATAAAATCCTTAAAAAAAATCATTATTTATTTATTTAATGAAATACGGACAAATCACATGTTTAAAACGTGTGTATACGGATAGAGTTAATATATCAATATACATGTACTCTCATTTTGAATGAGTTAAAATTTAAACTGTTTTTTTAATAAAAAACATGAACACAAATGTATGAGATTTGGGACTTCATGCCAATAGATAAAGAGATTGTTGGTAATCATAAGTTATTTTGATTCTCTTTTATAATGTATTAAATAAAACCAAGACTTTAAGATGGTGTACATATTATACTAGCAGTCATTATTCATATAAATATGGTGTACATATTTGAAATTTAGGGGCATCCACTGAAGCCATTGGATAATTATCAAACGGCTAAAATTCATTCATGAATAATATTAAACAGTGTCAATCAATATTACACAATAATAATAAACAGTAAACATGTACAGTATTTATATAAATAATAGCAATTGGATTATCATCAGATGACTGTAAACAAATATTTAAACAGTAATTTGCATACCAGCGTGTATAAATTAAACCTATATATATATATATATATATATATATATATATAAAAGAGTTGGGGTTTTTTTTAAATTAGTTTTGGACTCTACCGTATTTTTTATTTTCATTTCAATATTATAAACACTCAATATAAGCTATGCATTACGTAAGCTTTATTCATTTTCAACTAGATTGTTAGCTTCACATTAACTCCATAAAATCCAAAATGTACAATTTTTTCAAGTGTCAATGAATAGTGCTATTGTCATGGCCTCATTAGCATTCATAGAATTTTTGCTTTTCATAAAATAAATTAAAATTTTTATTTTATTTTTTAAAATTTCATTGTATATATATTTATATGGAATCACTCTTATTATAGAATAAGTTATATTTCAATTTTTTTAAGTCAAAAATTGAGGGCTCCTAATTTATCCATAACTTTTAAAATTACTCCTATAATACTTCTATAATAAAAGAGCCACCATTTTATTTCTTTTTTTAAATAAAAAAGCACTGGTATATATATATATATATATTTGAAAAAAAGAAATACAAATAATTATAGATCGAACCCTTACCCTACTAAGCAAGTAAAGAAACAAAATACCAAATATAAATTAATACAACAAACCAAGTATAGACTAAAAGTAAGAGGAAATGGAAATATTTTGGGACACACAAACAAACCCACTAAAACCCTTATCTTGATAACGGGTCCCACCCGATAAGAAAGTCCAATACGTGGATAGGGAACCGCCTGGTGTCCCGGGTTGGCGGGTCCCTATACAAACCGAATCCGACTCCGCTAAAACCAACAAAAGCGGATCCTGCCTGTCCAATCACAGGCGACATCTTCTTGTACATAGCCTTTGGCCTCACCCGTTTCAAACTCGGATTCGGGTTCGGGTTCGGGTCCATGGTCCCATTGTTCCCATTGGGACCACTCAATAATTGGATCCAAAACCACAAAGATCCAAATAGAAACAGTCCAAACTCCAATTGGATGCGGATCTGAACCTCGGATTTGGGTGCTTACTTGTTTTCTTTATTCTTAACGGGTTCCCGTACCCGTACCCGTTTACGTGTGGGTTGTGAAACGGGTTCGGTTTTGAGAATCCGTTAAAATGTGAGCTCGTTTTCAAAAGGATTTGGTTTGGTGTTTTCTTTTGGGCATTTTTTGGCATGTGGAGTTTATATGGGGACATATCTTTTCATTCTGTTTTCCTTATCTTTTATTTTTATTTATTTTTATTTTTATTTTTTAAAAAATAGATAGCAATCATACATAGGATATGATGGTTGAAGAGAAAATTTAAAAAAAATGATAATATTATTATTATTAATATTTTTAACAAAGGACAAGAATTTCATAAAGTAAACAAGGTAGTACTGATAAATGAGAGAATAACACAATATTTATTTAATGTTTTTTTTAATATATCTCTTTAAAATCTTTTTTTTCTTTTGTATTTACATGCTTTTGTCTGTTTGTGTGTATCAAAGAAAGATTTCCTTGTTATAATCATAGACATAAAACTCTTTGGTATGAATATTATAATAAATAGTGGAGTTCTCTGCACCAACTTTATTTTTAATGTAGTAGCTGCCCATGTGACACTGCAGCACATGGCCACGCGTTTCTGTAGCAACTGCATTACTATTCCACCCACCATGATATTTTTGATCGTCCGATTGAATGAATCCTGACCGTTTATAAATACCCTTCATTTATGTATTTTGAGAGATAAAAAGAAATATAAAAAGTAAGTATGGTGATTGGTACATTTTTTTTTTCTTTCTCTTTATGTTTTCTTCTGTACTTATTTTCTTTTGATGGATATATATATAGAAAATAAATTACTTGTTGCTTATACAATAGTCTTCAAATTCTATTATTTAAAAAAATATATAAAAGTTTGTTTTCGGACTTATAATTTTTTTTTTAATTTATAACCAAAGTCCTTTTTCTTTTTGCCTATAAACAAAGAATACTAAATATGTGAAACTTGACAATAAATAGTTAGAAACATACAATGAATTTTGAGATATTAGCAACTATAATTATATACAATAACAGTTTAATAAAAAATATTAGATTAATATATATATATATATAATAAAAATCTACCAATAATTTTTTTATAACAAAAATTCAAACTCTTTAAGATTAATTTAGTAACATACAAAAACAAGCAGACAAGAATTTCAAAACATTCTTCCCTTTATGACAAAACACTATTTAGCATAACAACTCAAAAGAGGAGCTCCTAAACATGATAAAACTAAACCATTAAACATCTTAGCAATGCAAGTTCTTCTTTACAAATACATGCAAACACAAAGAAACAAAGAAAAGAGCAAAGACCATCAAACTATTCATGCAAAATAACTGCTTGTTTCCCAATTCATCAACAGAAAACAATGCTATGACATTGAATGCCTCATGTTCTTAGCTGGTGTAGATTTAGCCTCCTCAACAGGACTCTCAGATGTATCAGAGCTACAATTTTCGCCTTTGCTCGACCAGAGCTTGCTAATCATCTTCCCCGGCGTTGCATTTCCCTTTGATTTACCGCCATTGCCGTCATCCTTGTTCGTGTTTGTCTCTGTGTTTCCGTTGCTCTCTCTATGACTCGCACTTGTTCTAAGTTTCGTATTCTTGAATGGCTTGAGGTCTTCGACCCGGGGGATGACATCCCATTCATCTTCTGTATTTGTTGTGGCACCAGATCTTGAGCTCCCATATGATCCCCTGCAGCCAGAAGAAACAACCGATGATCTCACCTGCTCGAAGAAGAGCACTTGGACCACTACACGCAGCGGAAGCCGCTCGTTTTGCACCGCGTGCATTGAGGCCTCTGCCGATAATTTTTTGCAGTCCATTAGGCTGCATATCTTCTTTTTCTCACTCTTACTCATCCCTGGATGCTCCTGCTTGATCATACAAATACTATTAGGACGTTACTTTATGATTTTTCTTAATGAAATGAAGAGAGTTCAAGAAAGTATCACCTTGAGATACATGTCAATGGCGCGATATAATGCGTCATGTACTGGTCGTGATTCACTTGATAGCATTTCAGCAAGATCAACAAACTTTGACAGAGGGAAGTTTGGGTCTTGAGCAACTTCAGCAAGATAACCGTCGACCAACTTTGCTACTGCTAATTTTGTATTAGTCGAAGCAAGTGAGCTGGTTTGAGAGTCATTGCATCCTTGTGATACAAACTCCTTGACGATACTCAGCACCATTTCAATGTCATATCGGTGCTTCTCTCCTTCAGGAGCAGGAATCAAAAGATCAGATACCAAACCCTCTTCTAATTGCCGCCCGATTCTCTTGATCAAGTCCTTCTTGACCATATCCCCGATGTTGAGCAAATTTGCAAGTCTAAGAAGTTTCAATAGAAAACCACATGTAACCGCGCCCTTCTCTTTCGGTAATAACCAGGTGATGGTCTCTAACATTGTTTTGTTCTTCAAAACATCATCTTTATGAACCATGGAACCTTTGCTAAAACTCGGAAGTCTTTTATACATGTAAGTTTTTAAAGCTTCTCCTATCACTTGGTTTGGCATTCTTGCCTTGCTCTTAATGGCAATAATAACCCGCTTGTATAGGTCCAACTCAAGCTCGGAAAGATCCTCGACCCACCAATCCTCTGGCACTGATTGTTCTTTAACAACACCATTCCAATGTGCTTCAGCACTGTCTTCAGACTGCAACTTCTTTCGGTTATAGGTATAAGACCAATTGACCATAGAAGTCTCAATGACAGCCTTGGAAGCTATTGAGTCTGCACAATGGCCGACCAATTTCAAGTCCTCGGCCAATGACAGGAAGGACTTAGTACTTTGAAGAACTATGATTGAGTCTTTCCAGCTGCGGAGAATGCTAGTGTTAAGGAAGACTTCGATTTTATAAATGATATTGCCTTTCTCCACACTTTCTTGCATTTCTAGATACTCAGCTGCACAACGGGCCGCGATCACATTGTAAGCATTGAGTGTGACTGTCATGCCGTAGCAAAATTTTGCACAGATCTCAAAGGCAGCCGGACCGCCAGGAATGTCAGACAAGTCAATCTCCTCGCATGTTTCATCGGTTATGGTCACAGTTTTCTGCAACAGCCCGCACTTGGACAGCAGAGGAAACTGCAAATTTTGTTGAAAGAGTGTGACTATAGAAAACCGATTCAACTTTGAACTCAAGTTCCTACTTCCTAACAATTTCAAAGTTCTGAATATTTAAGCAAAAGATCAAAATTATTATGTTACCTTGTGCAGATAAAACTTTGCATCACCGACTTTAATAATGATATCGGTAGCCAAATCAGTTGCCACAAACCTGAAACATTGCACTGTTACAATGAATTTCACTTGCTGGTTAAAAAAATAAGTTAAAGAGTTCAGAAATGCTTTGTTCCACATGAAGTGATTGACTTTCAATGCAGGTCCAAAAAAAAATTGTACTTTTTTTACACATGCAAATGTCCATAGATCAAGTTTGATCAATAAATCATCGGTTTCTTCAAAGGAGACAAAAACATCGCACTTTACTCAAGCATTATCTTGTCTACAACTACTATCAATATGCATCCAATTCAAAGTAAGTAATCAACGTAAAAGAAGATGGCACTTGAATCGTATGGCAAGAACAACAAAGTAAACAATGTGAGTTCCAAAAAAGTCATCTCATCGGCATCTAAAGACACTTGAATAAAACTTCATTTGCAAATAGATAATACGAGATCGAGTGTTTTACCGAACATTTTTCCCATCCTTTTGAAAAGAATCCGGCCTCGATCCAAGCTTCATGAACTTCATCGTGTTAAAAGTAAAAGAACTCTCAACTTCTTCAAAGCTACACCGCAAAGATGTCGACTTTTCCTAACCCATCACATAGACAAGTATTCCACCACCATCATTCCCATAGAAACCATTACCAAGTTTTTCAATAGATGCAATTCTAGGGAATAAAGTTAAACAGAACAACTTTCAAAAGGGACGAAGATAAAAAAAATAACAAGTCTAAGATTTAAAGAAACATTGCATTTGTTCCATATCTATGGATCAGAGTTCTCAAAGTCCAAGAATATATATTCCACAAATCTAATTCCAACCTGCAAAAGTTAGGAGACATGGCATTGAAGTTAGTGGATAAGAAATACCAAAACTGCAGACAAGGAGCATAAATTTTAACAAAAGGGGGAAGAGTGAATGTAGAAGTGAGAGACCAAGTTGTGAAAACTCACATTGAAACATATTAAATTTCATTAATGTTGGGATTTGGTGAACATTCAATAAAAAAAGACATCAATAAATGAAAGGACAAAGACCAAAAAAGATTAAAGCATTTTAAGGGAAAGACTTTGAATGAAAACACAGAAGAATAAGAACCATTACATAAACAAAAATGTTACTCAATGCTCAGAAACAGCAGGATATGAGAACATATTAAACACTCATTGAAAAACCTCAAAAATGTTAAAGAAAAGAAGACCAAAAGATCAATGCATGGAGAGTTAACAACACAAGAACATTTTACAGAAAAAAAAAAAGAGAGAGAAGAGCTTGATTGAAAACACAGAAGAAGAAGAGGAACAACCTAAATCAAAATGTCACTCAATGCTCATAAGCAGCAGGTTTTGAGAACATATTAAACATTCAATAAAAAGCCCGAAAATTAAAAAGAAAAAAGACGAAATGATCAATGCAGGGAGAGTTAACAAGACAAGAACTTTTTACCAAACAAAGGAAAAAAAAGAAAAAAAAAAAAAGAGTTGATTGACAACTCAGAAGAAGAATAAGAACAATACCTAAATAAAAATGTCACTCCAAGCTCAGAAGCAACAAGATATGAGAACATATCAAACATTGAATTATAAAATCAAAAATGAAAAGAAAGAATAAAAACAATGCACAGACAGAGAAAAAGAGAGAGAGAGTTAACAAGACAAGAACTTTTTACAGCAAAAAAAGAGGAGATTTTGATTGAAAACACAAGAAGAAGAAGAAAAACAATACCTAAACTGAAATGTCACTCAATGCTCAGAAGCAACAAGATATGAGAACATATCAAACATTCAATAGAAAAGAAAACATAAATGAAAAGGAAGGATCAAAACAATCCAGAGAGAGTTAACAAGACAAGAACTTTTTACAGCAAAAAAGAGGTGATTTTGATTGAAAACACAGAAGAAGTAGAACAATACCTAAAGCAAAATGTCACTCCATGCTCAGAAACACCAGCAGGCCATGATGCCCTCTTCCTTCCCCACACCTCTTCCCTATCCTGTCAGTCCTCACCCACTCATTCACACACACACACACGCACGCACCAACAACTTCACAAACAGTCCCAAATCCAATGATCACAAAAATCCAACTACAACAAGCATTATACCACAATGCAATGCATTCCTCCTCTAAAACACAAACACACACACACATACACACACTTTCTCTTTCTCTTCCTCTTTCTCTACAAACACTCTTCTCCTTTCTCCTTCCTTTCTCTTCTTTTTATTGCCATTGATGGTTTTCTTAAATACTAACACCTCACTTCCAACCTGCAGCCTTCCTGCTCTCTTTAAGAACTTGCAAACTCAAATGACCATTCCACCCTTGCCACTGCACAAAACCTCTAAACTACCACTCTGGTCAACAAAGCATGTCAAGCTTCTGTTCCTTTTCATAAACTCTGTCAAAAAGCAAGCAGCCACTCTCAGCCTTTGTTCTTCTCCTTCCCATGCTTGCACATTGTTGATTGTTCTTCTCTTCATTCAATTAAACACAGGAAAATCAACAACCAAAAGAATAAATATTCTACTTGATGCATGCACCTTAGATCAAGTATATTCAAAGTATATATTATAAACAAATAAATAAACAATCAAAAGTGAAGTACTAAAAAGATTGATGATATGTTGAAGTATAGTGTAGAGGTTGATACCACAGTATCCTATATGGGTTTGGACTGTCCCATGGCATGTGGTGTGAGCTTCATTATAAACTTTATCTCAGGCCATGTCTGCTGTTCATGCAAACATCATGGGGACCCTCTTTCTCAGTCCAGACCTCTGCCACCCACTTACCTATAAAAAAAAAGTCTGCATATCATCATCTTTGGTAAAGCTTCCTTCTTATATATATATATAATATATATTGCTATAACATAATGTTGTATATGGCTCATATACAAAGATAAACGAGCAAATGCTTGAGTGATATAAGACGTGTGTATATATATAATATATATATTTGCTATAACATAATGTTGTATATGGCTCATATACAAAGGTAAACGAGCAAATGCTGGAATGGTATAAGACGTAGTCACACAGGCACATTACCAAACTTTATAAATCCTTGTATACTTGTTTTTCATGTTGATTGCACTCTCTTGTGATTCTCTGTTTCTCAAAAACAAGAACAACACATGACTTATAAAATTAACTTAAATTTGAGATAAAAGAAAATTTAATAAGATTTTGGACTTTCATGCAACTAATAACTGAATTTGGTGCATTGTTTATGAGGTTATTAATCTGGAATCCAATGAAGAAGAGATCCCACAAGAGAAGTCTTAGTTAATTAAGCTAAGAAGACAAGGCCACATCAGATGAATGGGTAAATGGGGGACATGAGATCATGGGGCAATGGAACAATATCTAATCAAAATGAGAGTGAGACCCCATTAGAAGGAGAGTTAGGTATTGATATAACTATACAATTGTACCTTAACCCACTTAAACAAATACATATATATATAAGTTTTGCATGCTTCAACCATGGTATCTAAGTTTTATAACTATTTATTCTACTTATTTTTCTATAATAAGTTGTTCAAACTTATTCCATTACATCACTAAGTCAAAATTTGCATAAAAACACTATTTAGTAAACCATACTTCCTTAAGATCTATAAAATAAATTAACTTCTTCTATAATACATAAATGAGATGTATTGATAGATTAATAGGAAGGTTCCCAAATTTTACATGGGATTTGATTTGAGTTCAGTGAATCCAAGGAAGATCAATGCATTGATGTCAAGAGAGCTTACATGAAGATCATGTTTAAGTTATTTTAAATATAGTGTTGAACAAGGTCTGATCTCCATGTGATTCCATCATCAACTCATGGAAATCTTGTCTTCTTAATGCATGGTTGCACATAGCACATGGTTTTTGTCCCATAATAAGATCTTGGGTTTCTTATCATGAGTGTGATTCAATTGATACTCTTTGCCTTGCCCAATAAATTCACATATATAGCAAGAAAAATAAATAAACAAATAAAAATAGCACAAAGTCAAGTGGCACATAAAATTTGAGTCATTTTTTGTTTAGCCTTTATGTTCAATGTGGACTTATGCAAAGATGTGTATAACATTATCACATGCTTCATAAACTCAAAAAATTTAACTTCCTTTTTTAAGAAAAAAAATTAATGATCATAGATGAGGTATTGAACTTATACGCTGAAAATTAGAAATTTAACATTGTAATTGATGTGATGTATTTTTGACGCGTCAAAGTCATGCCAGCTACCATATCAAAAGTTATATATAACGGTGAAGAATGTTATTTTAATTTTGATTTATGAAAATTTTTATATGTTTATAATAGAATTAAATAGAAAACCCAAATTTTACATAATGGTGTAAATTTAGGGTCAATTTATAACTTTTTTTTTCGATATATAAAAACTGAAGTGCACTTCCATCTTAAAATAACTTTTCAACAAATAGATGAATAAAGCAATGATTCAAAAATAAAATCATATTAGAAAAAATTAGTATATAAATCAATATTAGTTTTACATGCATGTTAAATTTAATTTTCTTTTATTGCTTAAATTCATAGTAATAAAAAAGGTGTTACTTAGTAAGTGAGAAGATGGCAAGTAATTTCACTAATTTTCAAGGGTACCAAAGTAAATATATACATCATGATGTTTATTATTCCTTATGGTGACCATGATCTTGATGCTTAGAAGAAATATTACTAGTGTGCATAATAATTCCAGACAATGACTTGTATCAACTATATCACTATTTGCAAATTCACAAATAATGATAGAAAAAAAAAACATAAAATGAGATATTATTAAAATCTACTAAGTTATTATAGTTTTCCTATTCTATTTTTTCATGTAAAACATTATAAATTTTGGAATTATATTTAGGTTTTCAACATACTACATGAGAACCAATGGTGTAATTCCCTTGTTTCCCTCCTAAGGATACATTTCAACCAGGCCAAGTTTGGCAAACAAACAAGCCTGGTCCAACCAAACAAGTCAAGCTCCTATTTCTTGCTGATTTGAACTAGTAGTCATGATGACCTCACTTTTTTTAAAATAAATAAATAAATAAACTTAGGTCTATGTTTATTGTTGATTTTTTCTAAAGCATTTCAAATATAGAACCTTCTACAAATAGAATTTTATAAATAAAATTTTACACGTTCTTTAGTTATTTTTTATTTAATTTTAGATTCATAGACGAGATGATGGTAGTCATATAAAGAGGTAGAATTTTTAAGATTTTATTATTTGGACCAACCTCGAATAGTGTATTATTTTGTTATTTGATTAAATAATAAATAGTTTTATATTAGGGTTTGTTGTTTGGTTAGTTACTTAAAAAAATTTATATAAGTTTCAGTATTTATTATAAAACAAATGTTGTTGGATATAATTAAAATTTTCTCACATGATATTAAAGCTAGGGCAATCAAGTTGTTGCATAGACAAGAAGAGTTTGGCTAGATAAAAGCTCACGTTTTATTTTCAAATAAACATGGCTTCATCTTTGAAGATATATTTGCTATTATTGTATTTTGTGCAAATGAAAACTTATATCAACATAATGTCTTCAACTATGCATTTATTTTTTTTATTAAAAAAAACTATGCATTTATTTTTCAACTTATTAAATTATTTGATAAATATTTTTATTAAACCTCAACCCACATGCATTGCACATGTAAATTTTTTGACGGGGTATCAAACTATGAGATTTTTTCATTTTGGGGTCAAAACTTCAATTTGAATATAAACGATTACTCGACTTCAATTTTATTTCATCAGAGGATCATCCAATAGATTCTGACTTATTTTTGATGATATAATGTTAGAAAATTCTCCATTAGAAGGTGAGATAGAATTATCAATGGAAGGTGTATCATATTTATGATGACAGAAAATTTCAAACAACCTCGAAAATAAGCTATAATCTTTTAGATGACCACTTGGTGAAACAAAATTGAAGTTGAATAACCATTTTGATTTAAATTGAAGTTTGGACTCCAAAATAAAAAAAAAGGGTCTATAGTTTCATGCCCTAAAAAAAAAAAATTACCCTGCATTGCGCGCTCGCAATATCATTTGGTTTTTTTTTTCTTTTATTTGTGTACCCCTGAAAATTATATTTACTTATCTAACATTTAGACCAAACACCAACTAAAAAATATTGTATAAAAACAAAAGTATTATTTACCATATTTGCTTCAATGATGATGAGGGAAAAACAATCAAAGATAAATATGTATCTTAAGAGAATTTTAAATCAATTTTAATTATATATATATATATATATATGTTTTAGTTGCATACCTAAAAAAAAAAAAAAATCATATGTACTTCTATAATCTTTTCACGAAATACTAACAAAAAAAATTTATAAAAAACAAACTATCATTTACCGTATCTTCTTCAATAATAGTTAGTCTTTCTCATTCTTCTTCTACTTTTTTAAAACCATTTGAACTTGTTTTTATATATTTTGAGGGATTTATTCACTATTTAAAAAATAATAATTAATTAATATTTAATTATGCATATACATAACAATTAAATTAAAAGCACTATTTAAAGATATACGCGAGTCAATTGCCTTTTGGCCTATTGACACCAAGACTCTTACATAAATTGTTTGAAAAAGACCAAAAATTAAACACCAAAGGGCATGCAAAGTGAGGGCACATAAGTTTGTTGAGCTTGTTATATACATATGTACATCTTTGATTTTTCTTAAATGGAGGAGTATATATATGCCCCAAAACATCATCTAGGACGTTCAGTGTTCCTAGATTTTAAAAAACTAGTAAGATAATCAAGATGAGAGAGATAGTAAGAGCATGGTTAATAAACAGTATAACAAACAGTGCCCCCGAGCAATGTACCTGTGTAAATATGATTGAATAGGGCCATGCAAGGTGAGGACATATATGTTTATTGAGCTTATTATATACATATGTACATCTTTGACTTTTCTTAAATGAATGAGTACTTATATGAGCCAAAACATCATTTAGGACCTTCAACGTCCCCAGATTTTAAAAAGCTAGTGAGATAATCAAGATGAGAGAGATAGTAAGAGCATGGTTATTAAATAGTATAATGAACAGTGCCGGAGCAATGTATTTCTGCCAAACAGATTGTTAAGTTGTTATGGTGTTTAATTTTAACTTAAAATTATATAAATCTTGTGGAAATCAAATTAGATGATTGTGATTTATTAGGTTATCATATAAATATGATTAAACGATTTAGATCAAAATACTATACATTTTACTTTTTACTATACTTTGATCAGTTCAGAATCATTATCCTTAGAATTTGACTATATGAACGTTCCTAGAAGACACGTTCTCTCTATATATATAAAATGAAAGTAATTTTTTATGGGAGATATTCTTAATTATTCATTTTTAAAGGGTGGTATGCAAACAAATTTGTCAATCTAGATAAATAATGCAGACAAAGTGAAGACTTTGGTTTGGTCATGTGGTCCGTGTCAAGTAATAGTCTAATTTCTCTAGAAACACGCGTGGAATTGGCCGAGTCAAGCCAGTGGACTCGCACCCAACGCGTTGTCACGAGTCACTCAATTGGTCATCACACTCTCACTAGCAAGACTCTGTCTTTAACTCTCACTTTCACACCATTAATTACTATTTTACTTAAAGTATTCATTTAATATAATCAAGGACTTATTTATTACCCAAATTTAAATTAATTAATTGACTTTGAATTCCAATAAATAAATAAATTATTATTTAATTAAAATTCTTTTTGGTTTCCCAGTCCATTGCTTATGCTTTCCTGGAAATTAATCAACAACTGAAAAAGCTACAGCCTCAGCAGCTGAACAACTCCAAAGAAACAACAGAGCAGTTACAACCATAGGATTTGCTTCTCTTTTTCAACATTAATTATATCTATAATAACTAGTACTAATTTTTAACTTAAAGTTAGTTATATCATTATCATATATATATATATATATTTGAATAAAAATTTGTTCTCGGGTTGACTTATTACTTCATGTGTTGGTCTAGTAATAATGATTATATATATAGAGAGGATTAAAATAAATATAAAAAAAAAAATTCAGAGACTAAAAGTACATATTCATTCTTGTTTGTGTGAATACATATTATACCCAACAAAATTCATTCTAGTTTCTAAATTTTTTTATTAAATAATTAAAAAATAATTTTGAGCAATGATAAAATTTCCATTTCAAAGACCCAAATAAATGTATCATTTAATATAATAATTAATTCTAAGTTAATAAACCAAAGTAAATACAAATTCATAATCCAGAGCCAAAATTCTATTTTTATTTTTAACTTTTTCCCGTTCAACACTAACTAAACAATTTCAAGTTTTCCCAAGGACTTACACGCAAAATCCAAAAAAAAAAAACACCCCAAAAATAATTAAATACAAAAAACACAAACTATAATAAAAGCTAATAAAAAAGTTTAACTAAATTGCAATGAATAACAAATTCTTAAAAATAAAAATAAAAATAAAAATTCTAAGCCGGAATCAAAAGCCTCGGCTTCTTCATCACCAAAGGGCTCAACACCTCCTCCTCCTCCTCCTCCGCCGCCGCGCACCTCCGTCCAGCTTCAAACCCCATCTCCCCCACCGCCGGCAAGTTCAAATCAAACCCTCTCGTCACCACCGCCGCCTCCGCCGTCGCCACTCCACCGCTCCCATCATAGTGACACCTCTTATGCCCTCCCAGCGCTTGCCCAGACGCAAACGTCTTCAAACAAACCGAGCACTGGTGCTGCCCTTTCCCCCCTCCTCCTCCTCCGACCACCGCCACAGCCACCGCCACCGGCTCCTCCCCTCCCGCCGGCTTCCGATGACTCGCCTTATGCCCTCCCAACGCCTGGTAAGATCCAAACACCTTCCCGCACACCGAGCACGAATAAGTCGGCGCCGATCGCCACCGATCCGACTCTCCTCTCGCCAGCATCACCAAACACAGCGCCAGGTTCTCCTCCTCCGTCGCCATCTCCGGCGATCTCTGCCGCCTGGATCTCTGCTTCCCTTTCCCCCACTTCTCCACGTGTCTCTCTCCCAGCCCTTCATCCACGCTCGCCATCCGATCGTACGGTGAGATTCTCCCCTGGTACGCCCTAACAAACTCTTTTCTCATCAGTTATACTGAAACACTACCTCTCTAGAGCCAGAGAGGGGTGAGGTTTTATAGCTGCATCGCTGGACCACGTTTAGTGACACCGGGTCAACCCGGGAACGCGACTCAGTCTCTAAGACCGGCGCTCTCGATACTCTAGACTTAGGTATAGGCACAGGTTAAGTTATAGCGGTCTTGAGGGACAGTGTAACGGGGATGTTGGTTTTTTCTGTGGGTCTGGTTGCGTATATTAGTGGGCGACTTTGTTGGTGTCTTCGTGGGAAACATGAACGTGAAACCAACGTGTTTCTCACCTCTTTGCTATTACCAAGCACTCTCTCACTCATACTCACACACATATACACACACATACACACTCATTTGCACATATATAAAACATTAAATCTTTTTTTTTTTCATTGTTTGATGTCTATTCACCCAACTTTGGCCTATTAGACTTAATACTAATCAAGCTTGTTCATTGTGTATGTGGCTGAGTGTGTAATCTTGTCTCCATTTGGCAACTAGGGAGTGAGCTTATCAACTAATTAATAGCTTGCATTTACATGTATTAATTGTTGTTAGCTTTAGCTTAATTAGAAAATATGATCATGTGTACTTATGATTTGAAGCATATATATTATTGTTGTTTATTAACCATGATCTTTAAAATGTTAGTGACTTGAAACTTATTTTGTGGTTTTTTATAGCTAAGAAGATCTTTGAAATTTTTGTGAAGAGTGTTGTTGAAATTAGGTGAGAACTTTGAGGGAAAATTATTCTCTTAATCATATGTTTTTTCATTTGCTCTGTAGCTTATATATGATGAAATTTTTGTATGTATATAGCAATGTGTTCACACAAACAAAGATAAGGATCACATGTGTTATGCATGATATAGAAATATGCATGAATTAAGAATAAAGGAACAATGCATTAAATCATTCCATGAGGAAAACATGTTCAAATATATACAGTCATTCAAGCATATGTATGAACTAGATGGATAGTCCATTACTTTATATATGAAAAGCATAATAATGTAATAACAAATTATTGTGCTAAATTATTTTGCAATATTGTCATCAAATTCGGTCATAGAAAACAATAATTATGGTGATACATGCATAGTGGACATTCATTAGTGTTGCTGGGTATCCTTTCCTCTCATTATTAATGGCTGAATTACTTTTTCTGCATTATACTTGGGTACTGACCTTTTACTTAAAAAAACATGCCACTCAATGACAGTAAATAATCTGCTAGTCCTCAGTGCTGCATGAGCATTTAGATTTTTCTGAATTAGCCCTAATTTGGTCAAGATCTTTGCTTGGTAAAAGCTTGACCTTAGATATAGTCCAACATGTTATCCTTGTGTCCGTCTTACCCATTTTCAATCTTGAGAATTTGACTGAATTATCAAAAGCAGCATTTTCAACAACATGTTACCATATTATTCTTGAAATAAGAATGTTAGCTCAGATAAAGTCAAAGGAAACACTACTTCATAATACATGTATGTGCTGTCTTTGATTGGATTACCGGAAATTGCTCTTAATACCATGAATATATTCAATTCTGGCTTTCTTGTATAGAATCTGACTAGGATTAATTAAACATGAAGGATATATGGTCATATGGTTTGAATTCCTTACTTGTTTTCTGAATCCTCAACTTTGGAGACTGTCAAACAATTCTTGATTATTTGAGACTACATACATGACAAATACACCGTTTCCTGCTTCCCCAGATCCAGTTTTCTGCTTATGCACATTCATTGTATTTGCTTTACAAACTTTAATTGCTGCATTTAGTCAATAAGCAGAATGGTTAGTTGGCACAAGTGGATGATGCTTGTGCTAGTACATGGAAAGCATATGGACAGTTTTATAGGTTCATAGAATCATATAATTTACCTCATTTATATAATGTTCTTAGAGGAACATATTGTCATTTGTCAAATAGTTTTCTTGCTTGTTGGCTCACATGCATATTGCCAAATGAAAAAGGTCTTGGAAAAAGGTAAATGTTAGTTGAAAAGCAGTGGTGCAGTGAAGTCTGCATTTGATACAGTTGGTGCTTGCTGATGATCACCTATCTAATTAAGTTTATCCTCTTTCTCAACTGTTTAATAATCTTTCAATAATTCAAAATTAGTTTTCGTTATGTAGATTATCACAATCCGTACTATTATTTTTTTTACTTTGCCACTTTTATTTTTTTTCTGATAATTGCTAATTCAAAATTCAAGAATTTAATTTTCTTAGTTTATCCATCCGAGATATCGTTTGTTTAAATTTTTAAATTAATGTATGGGATAGGTTTTACTAACATCTTATTCAGTTACACACCTTCAAAAAGGAAACATATATATATATATATATATTTCAAAAATCAAGATTATTTAAAAAAATGAATTGATATTAAGAAGGTATATATATATATTTAAAAAATTATATCTGTTTTATTTTAGAAAGTGATATATACAAAAATATGGGTGTTTAAATTGGTAGGATATATCTATATATATAATATTCTTGGTTCTTTTAGGAAACATACATATAATTTCAAAATTTAAGATTATTTTGAAAAAAAATTAATTGATATTAAGAAGGTATATATATTTAAAAAATTATATCTGTTTTATTTTATAAAGTGATATATACAAAAATATGGGTGCTTAAATTGGTAGGATATATCTATATATATAATATTCTTAATTCTTTTAGGAAACATATATATATATATATATATATATATCTTTCAAAAATCAAGATTATTTTGAAAAAAAAAATATATTAAGAAGGTATATATATTTAAATTTTTTTTTATAAAGTGATATTTACAAAAATATGGGTGTTTAAATTTGTGGGATATATATTTATATATATAATATTCTTAGTTCTTTTAGGAAAGGATTTTTTTCTCTTTTCGGAAACTCTCTCTCTCTCTCTGTAGGTATATATATATCATAGTCCAAACCAAAATCATTCAAAATTAGGTTTTTGTTTTTCTTTATATTTCCAAAGAATTAGAAATCAAAATCAATGGGCATGGAGAACCAGCCGAAGATGAACATCACCACGCGAAGCAAAGGTCTCCTGAAAAAATCCTTGGAGCTGTCCACCCTGTGCGGCATTGACGTCTGCCTCCTCTTCTACGATCCCTCATCATCATCCTCCACCGCCCCTGCCCTCACCTTCCCCTCCGATCCCTCCCAAGTCTCCCGCATCCTCTCTCGTTACCAGTCCCACACTGGCCGCGTCAAGGACGAGACCCCTAAATACCTCCGCCGTCAGCCGTCGGAGCCCGAGATCGATCTCGTGGACTCCCCGACCGAGATGGTGATTGATTGTGCAGAGGAGACGGCGGAGAAAGTGATTGATTGCCCGACGGAGCAGTGGATCGACGGGGAACCGATCCGAGCGCTGGTGGATTTGGTGGATGAGTGGGTTTCGGAGGCCGAGAGGATTGGATCTGGGAAGAAGAAGGGGATGCGATCGTTTTCACGGCGAGAGAAAGCGCTGAGAAGCATTGCGGAGGATCTCGGTGTGATGTTGTGCTCTGTGAACAACCGAATTTGGGCATTGTTATCCAGGTTAGCGCTTTTTTCCTTTTTCTCATATTTAAAAATTTTATTTATTTGTTTATTTATTTATTTATGCATTTGTTATTGCTTAATTTTTATTTAATTGGTTTTTATATGCAATGTTTTTATGTTACTTTGCATTTTATTTTATACTCTCTCCCATCTTTTTTATTTGTCAATTTTATTTAAGTGACATCGATTAAGAAAAAATTGGTGGAAATTAATTAGTAACCAAAAATTTATAAAATTTATATTAATTTTTTAAAATTACTATGTATAGTTGAATATAATTTATTGAAAATTGTAAAAATATATTAAATATAAAAAATAAATTAAAAAAAATAATATTTAATGTTGTATAAATTTTTAAATGAATAAGTAAAAAAAAAAAACAGAGAAAAACTCCAAGTAAAAAAGAACCGTTGTAATTGGGTCTAAGTTATTGGGGGTAATTAATTATGAAAAGAGTGAGGGCTGATTTGAAAAAGTTTATTTTTTTTTAAATTTATAAAAAATGCTTACACATGTGCTTATTTTGTGCTGCTTCTGCTTTTAAATATTGTATTTTTTATTATTATTATAATTGCTTTATTTTTTTATTTTTTAGAAATATGGACCAGCCACAGGATTTCAACTCCGGCTCTCTTATCGTAAGGGTGATGTAATAATTTATTTATCATGTTTATATATTTTTATTTTATCTTAATTCTTATTTTTTAGTCAAGGCCAATTATCGTAATGTCTCATAAATCCTGAAAAAATTCTTTTGATTCTAATATGCCTTTAATGAATTGTTTGTTGTAAATAATTTTTTTTAATTGTTTAAGAGAAAATGTAAATCATTGTATTAAGGGAAGATCTTATAAAAGAAAGCTCCAACAATTTAAGCAAGGGACTCTACATGGAATAGCATACATATGTGATATGTGATAGCTTAGCCAAGTTATGACCAACTCTATTAGCTTGCCTTTGACAAAAGCTAAAGTAAACTGTGAGCATTGAGATAAAATGCTACTGCATTCTTGAAGTAAAAGACCAATGGGAGAGACATTCTCATGCACGTTGGCTAAATGTTAAACAATGGTAAATTTTTTAGTAGGTCATTAAACTTTGGTTCATTTTCACTTTGATCACTGAACTTCAATTTGCATCAATTTAGTCACTCAACTTTAATTTAATTTCACTGGATAGTAAATCAAAAAATTTTGACATCTAAATGAATGATGTAGTTCTTTTTTGATGACATAGACACCTCCAATAGACTTAATAATGTGTCATATTGAGGACTGACTCAGATTTTTATACACTAATGTAATCAGTTGAGGGTTGAAATCTTTGATTTATTGCTCGGTGAAATCAAATTAAAGTTGAGTGACCAATTTGATACAAATTGAAGTTCAGTGATCAAAGTGAAAATGAGCAAAAGTTTAGTGGCCTAGTAAAAAATGGATTGAGCATCAGTCTCTATAACCACCTTTGTGAACTCAAAAGTTTTAAACCAGCTTAAAACCTCCTTTAATGCCATAGCCACCACCTCCAAAGCTGAATAAAGGTCACTATAAGAAGCTGCAATACCCACTAAGAATTTATCTCAATTATCAGGCACTGCAATCTCGTAACCATAACAATATAACTTGCAAAAAAACCCTATCAATACAAATGACCAAGTGCCCTATTGATATAAAGATCTCAGTTATAACTTTTCATAAGTGGCGAGAGTTCGAATTTCAGATAAAGATATATTTTTGAGAGTGTGAGTAGTGGTTATGTGTGGGTGGTCCAAGCGCCCACGTGTGTGCAGGTCTTTTTTCTACTTGTTTCGCCGAGACTTGTGCACACCTCTATCTTTTTTAACAATTTAGCTGCTTATAGTAGTAAAAAAAAACATCAATATTACACTTCATTACGCCAGTTGCTACTGGAGGACGCCGTCTAACCACAACATTGTTGCTCTGTTCCCTAGAGTTTAGACTTACATGAGGGACTGTTGAAGATTGCACCTGCTGGCAGGATCTTAAGTGGTCAATACGACTCTCCACACACACACACACACACACACATCATGAGGACGAGAAGAAGACCTCCATAAACAAGGGTTGTGAAAATTCCATACACTCCATAAGAACATACAAATCCTCATCATCACATTGGCAACAAAGGCAACAAATTAGGCTACATGGCCGAACCTCTATAACCCCTCGACTATCATCTAGATCCCATGATTTAAAAGAAGAAATATACCATAATAAATGGCTCAAAAGTTTAGTAAGGATTCAACAAAACAATAGAATCATGTTTAATTTTTTAAATAGATTTTTATCCGAAAAAAATTGTCAAAAATATAAAAAAATTAAAAACCAAAAGTAGATAATTGGGAAATTTTCAAAAAAAAAAAAAAAAATCATGTGGTTTTGGTTTATCCGGCTAGCAAAAAGGAGAAATATGCCTACGCTAATAAACCAATGCTTACGTGGCAAGGGTAATTTTGTCAAATCACATAAAATATGGCTGCTCTCTCTCGTACACATTCCTTCACCTTCATCTCTTTCTCCTCTACGTCAGCTAAGGTCTCCGATTGCATCGTCAAGCTCCTCACCATTGACTCGACTGGTGCCTGTAGTGAGATCATTAGTCTCACCGATCAGATGCTTCTCAAGGCCTTGGCCAACGCGGGTTTGATCAAGCCCTTGTCACGTTGGCTGGAAGAGATCGACGCTTGCTCGGCGGAGTGCGAGGTCCACATCATACAAGAATTGTTCAACAAGCTTCCTCCACCGTCCTACGATGAGAAGTACGTGCTAAAGAAGAATTTTAGGAACCGGGTGCTTAATAAGCAGGCGAGGCTTGGGTGCCAAGTCGTGCACTTTACTTTCAAGGTATGGTCATCTCCGTCCCTAAGTCGAAGCCATGGGATATGCCATAGATTTGGACCAATCGAGTTTTGATATATAGGGTTTGAGCTCGATTTCCATTTAAAGAATGGTTTGTTCTTTTTAGAATATGGAGTTGTTTCTTTCTTTGTTTATTTTGACAATTGGGATAGACTTGAATTAGAGAAGATGAACATGAAGAAAAGTGTTTTTTTTTTGCCACGCCAGCTGTTCTTGCCACGTCGTCGATATATATATATATATATATATATATATATATATATATATATATATATATATATATTTTGTAGCTAGGAAATCACGTGGCATAAAAACAAAACAAAAAAAAATATCTATCTTTAATCCATTGAATTAAGGGAAAATTACTATTTACCCCTCGGAAATTTCAAAACTTCCCAATTAGCCCCTGCAAGTTTCAAATATCCCAGACAACCCTTCTGTTATTGTTTTACTTTTTTTTTACCCCCTGTAGATCACTCAGACTGGGTCCATGTTGTGAAATTCCTTCTTTGCCCTTGAAAATGGTGGGAAAAAAAACTGCCCAATCACATCATATCAAATCTTTTTGCATATATTTCTACATTCCTTTTTGTTTTTTCTTAAACAATATGCAATCTCATTGTACTGTGTAATGTTTATAATGTATGTTTCTCCATTTAATTTGATATGGATATATTATGTAGTGTTTAATAGTATCAGTCTAAAAAATAAGGTTTCTGTTTAAAACATGATGTTTCTATTTAAGAAATAAGGTTTCTGTTTAAAACATGAGGTTTTGTTTGAAAAATGAGTACATACATTACTCTTCATGCTAATCTAAATTCTTTTGTTTGTAGTTATAATGTAATCATGTTAACCTAAAATCTTTTCCACAAACTTGTTAAAATTTTCATATAAATATCGTTGTTTTCATATAATAAGAATAGAATGCAAAAAGGTATGGAAAAATGTTTGACGAGGAAGGAAGTCATGCCACAACGTCAGGTTAACCCTGAGGTCGAACGGATACGCTCGAAGAATTCGAATACTTACTAGAATATCATAACTTTATAAAGAGAAAAAAAATTTAAGCGGAAACATAACATTTTAAACGGAAAATGAAAAAGTTAAATGGAAACATAATATTTTAAACGGAAACAGGAAAATTTAAGCGGAAACATAATATTTTAAGGGTGTGTTTGATTGCCCTTTTTTTCCATGGAAAATTTTTCCACAAGTGATTTTCCAGTTTTTTAGGGTGTTTGATTGCCAAAATTTTCCGTGGAAATTTTTTCCACAAACCTATCACATGACCCTATTTTCCCTCAAATCGGTGAAAAATTTTTCCTGCCTCCATCCTAGGAAAAATTTTCCAGGGAAAATAGAGAGGTCTTTTTGGTAATAAAAAAAATAAAAGGGGGTTTTCGTAAAAAGACAAAAAAAAACCCTCGAAATCCTTACTCTCCCTCCCCGCAGCACCGCGACATCGGATCTCCGCCGAGCGAGAGGCATTTCTCATCCCAGAGAGATTCTTGGTGAATTTCTCGAATTATATCTCCATCGAGATAAACAAGGCTGCTTGGATCTTCTCAAGATACACTATTTTAGGGTTCTTCTCAATTGGTATGCTTTGATCCGATTATGCCATATATATCTAATCAAAATATACATATATATATCTTCTCAATTGGTATGCTTTGATCCGATTATGCCATATATATCTAATCAATATATATATATATATATATATATATATATATATATATATATATATAATACATTTATAATGTTTTTTTAAAATATGTTTAAACAATTTTTTAGTAATTTTTTTTTAAAAAAATCCATGAAAAATGTGACTTTTTCCATGGAAAATTGATGCAATCAAACAACAAAATCAGAATTTTCCATAGAAAATTTTTGATTTTCTAGCTAAAAAATAATGACAATCAAACAACTATTTTTTCATTTTCCACGGAAAATTTTTCAATGGAAAATTTTTCCCTGGAAAAATTTTCTTTTCCACCCGTTTTCTATGTTGCCAATCAAACACAGCCTAAACAGAAACTTGATAAATTTAAGCGGAAACTTAAATGGGACAAAGATAGTAAAGTAAAACTTATGTTCTTGCTTTGTTTTAAGCAGAAACTTATGTTTTTAACGGAAACTATAATAATTAAGATAAAACATATACTTTTAACTGGAAAATGGCATAATTTGCTTAAGGAAAACAAAAAAAAAGCAAAACGAATGCAAAAAGGTATGGAAAATGGTTTGCGAGGAAGGAAGTCATGCCACAACGTCTGGGTAGCCCTGAGGTCGAACGGATACGCTTGGAGAATCCAAATACTTGTTAGAATATCATAACTTTACAAAGAGAAAAAAAATTTAAGCGGAAACATAACATTTTAAACGGAAAATGAAAAAGTTAAACGGAAACACAATATTTTAAACTGAAACAGGAGAATTTAAGCGGAAACATAATATTTTAAACGGAAACTTGATAAATTTAAGCGGAAACGTGGATGGGACAAGAATAGTAAAGTAAAACTTATGTTCTTGCTTTGTGTTGAGTGGAAATTTATGTTTTAAGCGGAAACTATAATAATTAAGAGAAAACATATACTTTTAAGTGGAAAATGGCATAATTTGTTTAAGGAAAAGCAAAAAAGAATGCAAAACGAATGCAAAAAGGTATGGAAAAAGGTTTGACGAGGAAGGAAGTCATGCCACAACGTCTGGGTAGCCCTGAGGTCGAACGGATACGCTCGGAGAATCCGAATACTTGCTAGAATATCATAACTTTATAAAGAGAAAAAAAATTTAAGCGGAAACATAACATTTTAAACGGAAAATGAAAAAGTTAAATGGAAACATAATTTTTTAAACGGAAACAGGAGAATTTAAGCTGACACATAATATTTTAAACAGAAATTTGATAAATTTAAGCGGAAACTTAAATGGGACAAAGATAGTAAAGTAAAACTTATGTTCTTTCTTTCTTTTAAGCGGAAACTTATGTTTTTACCGGAAACTATAATAATTAAGTGAAAACATATACTTTTAACTGGAAAATGACATAATTTGCTTAAGGAAAACAAAAAAGAAAGCAAAACGAATGCAAAAAGGTATGGAAAATGGTTTGACGAGGAAAGAAGTCATGCCACAACGTCTGGGTAGCCCTGAGGTCGAACGGATACGCTCGGAGAATCCTAATACTTGTTAGAATATCATAACTTTACAAAGAGAAAAAAAATTTAAGCGGAAACATAACATTTTAAACGGAAAATGAAAAAGTTAAACGGAAACACAATATTTTAAACGGAAACAGGAGAATTTAAGCGGAAACTTGGATGAGACAAGAATAGTAAAGCAAAACTTATGTTCTTGCTTTGTGTTGAGCGGAAACTTATTTTTGTAGCAGAAACTATAATAATTAAGAAAAAACATATACTTTTAAGCGGAAAATGACATAATTTGTTTAAGGAAAAGCAAAAAAGAATGCAAAACGAATGCATAAAGGTATGGAAAAAGGTATGACGAGGAAGGAAGTCATGCCACAACCTCTGGGTAGCCCTGAGGTCGAACGGATACGCTTGGAGAATCCGAATACTTGTTAGAATATCATAACTTTACAAAGAGAAGAAAAATTTAAGCGGAAACATAACATTTTAAACGGAAAATGAAAAAGTTAAACGGAAACATAATATTTAAACATAAACTTGATAAATTTAACGGAAACTTGGATGGGACAAGAATAGTAAAGCAAAACTTATATTCTTGTTTTTGTGTTGAGCGGAAATTTATGTTTTAAGCGGAAACTATAATAATTAAGAAAAAACATATATTTTTAAGTGGAAAATGGCATAATTTGTTTAAGAAAAAGCAAAAAAGAATGCAAAACGAATGCAAAAAGGTATGGAAAAAAGGTTTGACGAGGAATGAAGTCATGCCACAACGTCTAGGTAGCCCTGAGGTTGAACGGATACGCTCGGAGAATCCGAATACTTGCTAGAATATCATAACTTTACAAAGAGAAGAAAAATTTAAGCGGAAATATAACATTTTAAACGGAAAATGAAAAAGTTAAACGGAAACATAATATTTTAAATAGAAATAGGAGAATTTAAGCGGAAATATAATATTTTAAACGGAAATTACAGAATTTAAGCGGAAACATAATATTTTAAACAGAAACTTGATAAATTTAAGCGGAAACTTGGATGGGACAAGGATAGTAAAACAAAACTTATGTTCTTGCTTTGTTTTAAGCGGAAACTATAATAATTAAGAGAAAACATATACTTTTAAGCGGAAAATGACATAGTTTGTTTAAGGAAAAGTAAAAAAGAATGTAAAACGAATGCAAAAAGGTATGGAAAAATGTTTGACGAGGAAGGAAGACATGCCAATCTCGTTTTTTATTGGACAAACCTTTTTATGTGGAACTTTACTTGCGAGGAAGAGATTGCCATTTTATCGAGCAACCGGCAGAACTTCAATCGAACACACCAAATGGGGAGGATTTAAAAAACTCCAACAATCCAAGGTGACTTTACAAACCAAATAAGCAAAAACAATACATAAAATGTAAAAACAAAAGAAAACTGCACAAGTTCTTCAACGGCGTCCACTTCTCCTCAATACCTTAGAACGCAAACTGATGAAATGCCGAAGAGTTGAGTGGGAGTTCTCCTTCAAGATAATGGTGGAACGAAATTTCAGTTCTTCACAAGATACACACGCAATGACAACTTTGGAAAGGGAAAAATTGAAGAGGCGATGAGAGCAAATAACCGACGCCTTTAATGATATTATTTGGGGATTATACGCACCTGCCACAATTTCCCATGCAAGGGACAATTTCATCCAAAAAATTCAAAATTAACTCTGTCAATCACTGTTAGATGCTTGTGGGGTTTAAAAATCAGTGTATTAAAAAAGAAGGGGTTTTTATGGATATTCAAATTTAGGGGGAGAATCTATGCATATTGTAAACTTTGGGGGTGTTTTTGGTAATTTCCAGTTGAATTAATGAATCTCCTCAAATCTACTCCTTAAAAATACTTGTATAATATATATATATATATATATATATATATATATATATATATATATATAAAAGAATTGGATAAACCAAAAAATAGCAAAAAAAAAAAAAGAAAGTGCAAAACACCACACTAAAGATGCTTCAACTGAGGAATAGGCCAGTAAATCATTAAATGCTAAAATCTCTTTGATCAATGCAGAAATATACAATATGGTGTAAATATTTAAAATAGCATCTACTAAAGTGACAAACATCGGTTAAATTCAAGTAAAATAATCAATACTAGGTAAATTCTCTCGTTTCACATCAGGTTTTTATAATATTTGGAGTTTAAGACAAATATTATATAATAGTGAAAACTCTAATGCTATAATTAAATAATTCTTTAAATAAAAACTGCTATTAATATAATAATAGAGAAAAATATTTGGAGTTTAAGACAAATATTATATAATAGTGAAAACTCTAATGCTATTTGGAGTTTAAGACAAATATTTTAATAGTATATATAGATTTCACAAAAACAATAGAGCAAAATTAATATAATAATATTCCCTATTTCTATATTAAAAATAAACTACATCTCCACATATGCCACATGAATTCATTCTTAGTTGCCCAATGGTCCAACCAAAACAAATAGAGCGCAACACAAAAACAAAAATAGAAATTGAATTCGTCTGCCATCTCTTCATTCCAATCTCAACATTACATGTCTTGCATTGAGAAACAAACACTTTTGTTTCACAAATAAGAAACCTCCACCGCGGCCACCACCACCATACTTCCTACATTAGCCTCTCAGTCAATATAATATATATATATAGTTCAGAAAAAAAAAAAACAAAGAAAAAAAAAGACACAGAAGCAGCTTTGATAAAGCTTTCATAACTCAGCAAATCAACTGACGAATCCGCAAAGAATAACACATATATCTTAAAATTGCATGAAATGTAAAGAAAACCAGAACAAAGAAAGGAGGGCAAATTTGGAATGATGGATCCTTCTAAAGAGAGAAGTTTGACACCGAGGAAACGGCGAGGGGCCACAGTGAGATCATCTCCGGACGTTACAGCTCACCGGCGGGAGCTGCCCATGCAGGTGAAAATTGTTCTCAAGGGCATTTTAGTCTTTTTCATATTCAAAATTGGCTAGTACTCCCATTTGGTGGTAATTGCCAATGTCTACACACACTACTCTCCTACTCTGGGTAAATTTTTTGATAGGGTACCAAACTATGGCATGTTTTAATTTTAGGGTCCAAACTTCAATTTGAATCAAAATGATTACCTAATTTTAATTTTGTTTCACTAGATGGTCACCCGAGAGATTTTGGCCTATTTTTAATAATATGATATTATAAATTTCTATCAATATTTGAAATGAAATTGTCAATTGGGCGGACAGTGTGCCATGCATATGTTGACAAAGAATTTTCGGCATTTATATCATAAAAAAAAATAAGTCGGAATCTCTCAGGTAACCATCTGTAAAACAAAATTGAAGTTGGGTAACCATTTTGATTCAAATTGAAGTTCGGACCCTATAATGATAAATGACCATAGTTTGATATCCTGCTAAAAAATTAATCCCTCCTACTCCTTTCACACTACTCTCCCACTACCACTAATTCATACCCAAACAAGGGTTTATACCTAATCATCCCTTACTCCCAATCCACTCCTGACAATTAAACATACCAATAGTCTCAAAAACCACAATAAAATTTTTAAAAATAAATATATAATTAAAATAATATTTAGAAATTCCTGAAAATTATTATCTGAAGGTCAGTAAGAATATTTTAGAAATTATTTGAGATTTTTGAGAAAATATGTCTAACAGAATAATATTTCAAAATTCCTTAAATACAAACAAAAATAAATCATATCATTCAAAATTTCCAGCAGATATGCAGGCAAATGAACAAATTAAAATTTAGAACTCCATGGAATCAATACTAGTGTAACCATGTACTATACGGTTTGTCAATACCCAACAATATCCAAATAATTTCAAAATTATCTAAAAAACTTATAGGTTAGATACCATTTAGAATTTTCAGAAAATAAGTGTAACAAAATTGTATTTTAGCCTTTCCTAAAAGTATAATTAAACCCACACTATACAGAATTTTTATAAAAAACAATGATTTTACCAAATAATTCTCCGATAATAAACCAAATTCAATAAATCAGATTTCAAAATTTTCAGAGAATAATAGTCTAGCAAAACACTAGGTTTTTCTAATATTTTGAATTTTCAGAATTTACAATTATTCAAAAATTTCCCAATAATATTCAATATCTTTATTTATTTTGTTTTATTATATTCTTTTTAAAAAAAATAAATAAATCACTAAGTTATTAAACATATATATTTTTAAACCTATATATGTGTATGTATATTAAGATGATATCAAGATATTCTATATATATCCAAAAAAAATTTCAAATAGGCCTCAGAATTTTCAAGTAAAGAAACACATAAAACAAATAAAAGAGATGCAATTTTTATCGAATAGATTTTCCGAATGACGTGGATGCAAGTTGTCATCCACATCATCATCCACGTCATTATTTTTTTTTATATAAACTTTAAATTTAAACCTTAAAAATCCTTAATTTTTTAAAATTTAAAAAAAAATTATAAAACCATATCTAAAATATTAAACCCAAATACTACAAAATCTATACTTAAAAATCTAAAAACTTAAACCATAAATAATAAATACAAAACCCTAAAATCCTAAACTCTAAACCCTAAATCCTAAACAGTAAACCCCCGTAGGGATTTGCAATTTAGTTTATCATTTATGATTAAAGGTTTAAATTTAGGATTTAGATAATAAAGATAAATTATTTTTTTTAAAAAAAAGAGAGAGATAAAGAAAGGATAACATGGATGCTGGCATGAATGCCAACTTGGCATCCACGTCATTCAGGAAACCTATTCGGGAAATCCATTAGGTAAAAATATCATTGAACTAGTTGTTTTTTAATAAATGTGGACAAATCATATGTCAGAGACAGGTTCATGTGAGAAGCTAAGCTTTACAACATCTGTACTTTTCACTTGCATAAATTAGAATTCAAGCCCTATCTCCTTAACAAAATAAACATCTTGTATAATATATTTGATGTTAATAGACTCAAAAGTCATTGGCTAAACCAAAATTTTACCACTTCATAGCTCCTTTCAAAATTCCAATTTTAATAAAACATATGTGCACATACACACAACCCCATTAGCAGCAGTATCACAGAGACCTCACAATCTTTATGAACCCACTAGCATCATTGCATAATTTTGCAAAACACCTTCACCATCGATAAATATATATATATATATATATATATATATATATATATATATATATATATATATATTTATCCCTGCTACAACCAATATTACCCAAAGCAATACCTACATTTTCATCCTCACTAACACAAGGAACAGATTAACATTGACTTCATTAACATCTTTACCATGTTTAGCATCACCATCACCACTTCTCATGCATGCCATTAAGTATACCCAAAAAATAATTCTAAGATAATATCTAAAATTGCCATCAAAGTGGTTCCTCCAAGAGAGCTAGACCTCAGAAATCATTAGAGAGGAGAACAAAGATGACAATATTTAAAATTTGAGTGTATTAACACACAAGTTGTGATGGGAAGACAATTGCAAACCTACATATCTTCGTGGAGATTGACTCTATGGCTTTTTTTGAGGGAATTCAGGGATTTGCTCAATCGAGCAATCACTAGAATATTTGGATAGAATGGAATACATACATCTTTAATAATAAATCTCTGCATTTGTCTTTGATTATGTTAAAGATTGTTTATATGCTTCTCTTGTGGTTCTCTGCAACATCAAAAGGAAAGAAAGCAAAACTAGAGAATTCCATTGCGACTGTTCGATGCAGTTTGGAAATTATGAGATCTCTGTTCATTGTCTGTCGAAGCAAGTGCCACTGGCGACAAGATTTCCACCGAGGACATGGGCTGGCCTTTTTCTCAGAGTTTGTTCGTCACCTAGTTTTCCCAGGGTTTCTTTTGTTGTAGTTGTTTTATGTTGGTCCATCCTTAGTGGATCCATGTTCCTTTCTCTTTTTCCTTTAGTCTTTTATCTTTTCTTTTGTCTTGTTCTCTCTGGGTTTTTTTTTTTTTTTTGTTTGTATGTTGTTCTACTTTTAGTTTAATGCAAGTAGTTTATCTATCTTTTCTTAGAAAAAGGTTGGATAATTTTTTTAAGTATATCCCTCCGTATTTGTACTCCCTTAGTTTTTTATTTTTTGTACACTCATTTGTACTTTTTTTTTTTAATCCATCACTTTCAAATATATAAAAAAAAAAAAATGATTGCACAATTGTGAGATGGCTTTCTAAATGAGATAGTCAAATGAAATAACCTAAAAAATCATAGATAGAAACTAGGGGAAGTGGTGGTAGCTGTGAAGAGTTATGGGCAAAGCTTCACTAGTGCATAGCCATTTATCCTACAATTTTTCTAAAATGAGGTAATGAACCATTTCAAACTATAACATAAGTGAAAGATCCCAAAAGTAAAAAACAAAGGGTTTCTTCATAGGGAAATATGGTTAAATATTCGAGAGTATCTCTTATGATAATAAAAGGCCATTTGGTTTGGCCGTAATGTATTCACATTATTGCTCATGCTCATTGTGTTTAGACGTGTAACTATGGCAACATTGATGGTTTCTGAAAGAGCGATGCTATTTTTATCGAATAGATTTACCGAATAGGTTTCCCGAATGACATGGATACCCAACTTGTCATCCACATTCCCATATACGTCATTATTTTTTTTTATATAAAATTCAAATTTAAACGTTAAAAATCCTTAAATTTTTAATTTTTTTTTTAAATTATAACACTATATCTAAAATCTTAAACCCAAATACTACAAAATCTATACCCTAAAAATCTAAAAACTTAAACCCTAAACCCCAGACCCTAAATTGTAAGCCCTAAACCTTAAACCCTATGCCCTAAACCCTAAACTGGAAATCACAAACCCCAGTTTAGGGATGGGGTTTTCGATTTATCATTTACATGTTTATCTTTTACGATTAAATATTTAAATTTAGGATTTAAATAATAAAGATAAATTATTTTTAAAAAAAAAGATAAAGAAAGATTGACGTGGATACTGAATGCCAACTTGACATCCACGTCATTCGGGAAACCTATTCGAGAAATTTATTCGGTAAAAATATCATTACTCTTTCTGAAATTATCAAAAATGAAATATTACCAAGAAACTCGGAAATCATATTACCATAAAAACACAAATGTCTATATTGGATTATCGAGAGAGTAGCAATGTGAGAAATATTTTTTTTGGACAAATATGTTTTTTTTTTAAATAATTTTAGAAGACATTGAGGTAAAAGAGAGAAATTATTTTATCTTTTATCTTCAACCTACTCTCCAAGAGTTAGAGTTTCTATTCACTAGTGATTTTTGGTTGTGAACCAAAACGGATGCTGATCTACTCTTTCAATTTTGTGTGTGTGTGTGTATATATATATATATATGCATACATTTTGGGTGATATTTTTTTATTTTAAATGTATTAGAGGAGTTTGGTTATATCAATTTAAATATATACATATGTATAATGTACTATATATGTATGATTTGGATTAGTATACTTTTTTTTTTTTTAAGATTGAAAGGTATTTTGGGAAGTTTGGTATTTTACCAAATTGATTATTATGACCAACTAAATACGGTAATGAACTATTTTCAGTAATATAAATTCTCAATCAAACATGGTTATATATAATTACTACAGCATTCTGAGGCATGTAATATTTTCAACTTTATCTTATTATATGGTAATATATCATTATTGTAAACCAAACAAACTCTAGAGAACAAAATATCAAACATGGTGAAATGTATTAGAAGAGTTTAGTGAACTTAGAACACACCTTGTTTGGTACTTTGTATAATATTAATTTCTATTTATTCTTCTCACGTTCCAAAGAAGAGTAATTACACATTCTTGAAGTTTGCCATCCATTAATATATTTATACTTCATATATATATATACAAGTTCTAAAGTCCTATACAAAGGTGGATGCTCTTGCATGTGAGAGTTAGGTGCCAACTTCCAAAATTATTTAGAAAATTTTGAAACATGGATCGTGCCTAAGTGCAAGAAGTACAATCTCGTCAATACTAAATTAAAAAATAATTAAATAAATAAATAAAACTAAGCTCCTCTTTGATGATTATTAATTTTGGTACTTAAACTTTTAATTAAGACTATGATTAATCAACTATAATATTAAGTGTTATCTAGTGACAAAAATTTAGTCCCATATATATTTGCATAAAAAGCACTAAGCTAGAGAAAACTTAATCTAAATCCAAATAGAGTTGTTAACTGCTTATAGATTAATGTTTATTTGGTTTTGCAATAATTTTTTAATTATAAAGTCCAAGAGAGAGTTTGGATCCTTTAAGGCACTGTTTAAAATTAATCATATTTAAGAAATGAGGCATGATCTAATTAATATTTGTTTGCCAACCATAAGATATTAAAATAATAGCTTTGCATGAATATATATATATATATATATATATCTTGTGACTTATACTTTGCATGAATGTGTACATCTAGTTACAAACTATATTATTTTAATTTTTTTAATCTATGTATTAAGAGCTAGAAAGAGAACATAAAGAATTATAATTAAGCATAACAAACTCAATTAAGTCAAGGGATTAGAGCATCTAAACACTGTCAAGCAACTTAATAAACATATCCAAATGTTAATCATCCTTGTTTAATTAATTAACAAAGATTACTCTATTATTCCATGTCATGAAGAGCATTATAACAACTTCCACTTCTTTAAATATCCTGATTACATATAATAATAATAATAATACTGGTTTGATATAAAACTAAATGGCACATTCAGGGGCGGAACCAAGGGGGGGCTAGCAGGGGCTGAAGCCCCCCCTCGGCGCCGGAGAGAATACTCTTCAAATAGTATAAGATTGATGATTTTCTATTTTTCTATACTTAAATTAATGTAAAATATAATATTTGAACACTTATAAGTGTGAAACATAGGTGGGTTTGAGTGGTTAGTGGGTATACTCATAAAGTGTATGACTTTTTTTACAACTCACCCAAGTTCAAATCCCACTTGAAGCATTTTTTCCCAATTTTATTTTTTAATTTAAAAATTACTAGGATTTCAAAATTTTAATAAAAAAAATATTATATACAAATTTTAGTAATTTAACAAAAGTTTTGTATAAACAATAGTTTGATTGTTTGTAGTGAGAGGGATCAATTTTACCATATTTTAAAAAAATACAAACTCAAAATGTATTTTTATAAGTTAAATTTTTAAAAATCTCATATATTTGTATAGGTAATAATAAAAATTTAAATTATACTTTATATTTTTTTAATATATGTATTCAAATTTCTGTTATATTAGCATATTATTTTTCATTTAAAATAATTATTTTATTGGATTTTTTTTTTGTATTGCTTTTAGGCTTCAGCCCCCCCTACCATCGAGTCCTGGTTCCGTCCCTGGGCACATTGACACATGTCCTCTCGTGACAGGCCGACTAAATATATATATATATATATATATATATATATATATATATATATATATATATATATATATATATATATATATATATATATAACTCTCTGTAGCTATATATCTATCGTATTTAATCGAATACACATATTAAAAAAAATAGTTAAAATTAGTTATTAATATTAATTTTACCAGAATTTTTCTTAACTTTCGAGTATTATTATTATTATTATTATTATTATTATTATTATTATTATTTTGTGTTATCTAATTTGTCACTTTCTTTTTATAATGTAGATAAATTTTTCTTAATTTTTCTCCCCAATTTTATATTTAATCTTTTAGTAAACATCTGTTTCCAAAGAAATATATATCCTTTTTTTCTTCTTTTGCATTTAAAATTTTTCTTAAATTAAAATTTTTAATTCTATTTCCCTCAATTTAAAAGTATATATATATATATATATATATATATATATATATATATATATATATATATATATATATATATATATATATATATATATAGTTGGAAGTAGAAAAGAAAAATAATTAATATTTTATTGATTTTACAAAGTAATAAATAAAAAAGACCAGGAAACTAGGGCGAGAGCGAGGAACAAGTTTTTTCTACTTCCAACTAAGCAACAACTCTTTTTGAAATGTTTAAAATTCAGAAGAAATGAGGTTTTGATTTATTTACTTACTTATTTATTTATTTATAAAAAAAATACTAAAACTTAGGTTTGTAGTAAGATACTATGTGTATAGATGTTAATAATTATTAAATTAAATGATGTATCACGTGGTAGCCTGTTCAATAGTTTCAAATATAAAGATAGTGTATTGATAATAAATTATCAACATTGTAATTACATCAGTTTAAAAAATTATTTTTCTCCCTTTTGAATATTTAAAAGGGTGTGTTCATGTGTTGCATTTGGAATTTTCTTTTATGAGAAGTTGTTTAAAATGCTTTTAATAAAAACTATAATTAAGAGGTTTCATGCTTATAGTTGTATTTTATACATTTTTTTTTATTTTAGATATTTAAATTGAAAACTATATATAATCAAAGAACTCCTAATGATTGAAAAGTTATTTACAAATTTGAAATGCAATCCCAAGCAAACCCTCATCATTAACAAACTAGATTTTAAATAATTTATTAATACAACACTTTAATAAGAGATAAAAATAAACAAAAGTATATATCTTTAATTCAACTAAATCAACAATAAATTTGGATTTCCAAAATCAATCTAAAATTTTTCAAGCTCAAAAGCTCAAACCAAACTAAATTCCCTCTTGCTTCATGTCACCTTTATTATTAAATTAATGCCCAAAAATTGCAGTAAATTAATAATAATAATAATAATACTTCCATCTAAACTCTCTCTCCAAATAAAATTAGATGTTATATGGGGGCAATTTTTTTTTTTTTATACAAAGGAGATGAGATACGACTCATTAAGATATTGTCAAAGAATAAACAGGTACGATGATACATTAATTATAATGATTTATCAACACCCAAATATTTATTAATTCAGGTAGGCATCATATGGGATGATAGAGCACCTCCCATAAAAATCCCATTGGACCTATTTAAATAGTACCATAAACATTATGCCCAAGAACGATGATGAATCATACCATTGCAATAGTAGTTCTACAGTATTTTGACACAGAGATTTGACCCGGTGCTTTACCATTAGTTCTTGTAGTAAATCCACTGGGTTACTTGTGACTTGTTGGGGGCAATTCATTAACTTCTTATTTCTAAAAAAAACCAAAAGAAAACAATAAATTTCTCAAATATTATTGTATGCATTAATCTCCTTTTTAGGGAACAAAAATCCCACTAAAAAGATCCTTGTCCCTCTTAATTTTCCCTTAATTATATGATAACCTCTCTTCACGTTCCTGCCCCCCCCCCCCCCCCCCCCCCCCCCCCCCCCCGTAAAAAATAATCACCCTCAAATTTATATTTCAAGTTCCTCATATGATCATTAACTTTGAAAAAAATTAATTAATTAACCAACCACTTCTAAATGATTCTTGATAAGACATTAGGACTCATTTGATTGGTTTACATGACACTTAATCAACATTATTCCTTGGATAACTTCATCACATTAATCAATTCTTTTCTATATTTTTTCACTTCCTTGGCCAAATTCAGCCCCTGATGAGTTGTATTAAAAATTAAAAGATTACATTTCTGTGATGCTTATTTTAATATTCATGCAAGCTAATCATATATATATATACAAGTGCAAATCTCAAGCTCTAAGAACTCAAATTCAAAAATGGAGTTCTTTTCATTTGATCAGTCTGATCTAGTGTCACAATTCATGCTTGATGATCACCACTCAATGTTTTGGTTTGATCATGAAACTGAAATCAATGCTGATCTTAGTTCATGCTTTGTGTCTCAAGAGAATTCAAGTAGTTATGATGATAACTACTTCAAGAGTTTTTTCTCAGCTGAAGACCACCAACAAGTGTTTCAAGATGTTCATAACCATCAGCTTCAAGAGAGGACATTTACTGATGATTTCGGTGGCTCTGGTTGGAAGAGAAAATTTCGTATTTCTGATAATGAAGTTGCCATTCATGCCGAAATTCCTGAGAAGAAACCTCGGGCCACAGCAAAGGTAATAAACATGTTAGAAAATGCTAAGGCGAATTTATATGTTTGATTTCTACAGTAGCAGTTTATGTTAGATGAATTCCTCTTGATCTCTACGGTACTAGATTGTAGTATTTGCATGCTATACGGAGTGTATTTCTTACAGTATTATATATTGTACTCTAATTGTTATTTTGTTATTTAGTTATTAATCAATCCAGTTGAGCTTATGTGAGGAATTGTCCGTATTGACTTGTTTTTATAAAAAAATATCACATGTTTAGATGAAGTCATATTTATAAATATAATTTTTTTTCTTCTATACCGGTGTATAATGTCTTTTATTAATAAAACTGTGATAATATATATTTGGTTTGCATTTAACAGAAGAAAACTTTATCGATGAAACTTCAAAGGAGTGCAAGAATCGAAGATGTTAAAGAGAGTAGTTTAACAGTGAATGGTCAGAGTTCAAGTAGTTACAGTTCAGAAGATGATTCAAATGTTTCACAAGCGTTTAATGGAGGAAATTTTAGCACAAAATGTTCAGATTCTGCAATTAATAACTTGAATGGCAAAACAAGAGCTAATAGAGGATCAGCCACTGACCCTCAAAGCCTCTATGCAAGAGTAATTAATCAATTTATTTATTTATTTATTTATTTTTTTGAACTTTATTATTATTATTTTTCTAAATTTCAATGAATTTCACAGAAAAGAAGAGAGAGAATCAATGAGAGGCTGAGAATATTACAGAACTTGGTCCCAAATGGCACCAAAGTGAGTCTTAATTTTTTTTTTTTTTTTTAGTTCTCGCTCATTATATGATTAGAAAAATTTATATTTTGTTAAAATTATTAAATTTTTGGGAATAATTTAACAGGTAGATATCAGCACAATGCTTGAAGAGGCAGTGCAGTATGTCAAGTTCTTGCAGCTCCAAATTAAGGTATATATATATATATTTGATTTTCTTCATTCATTAAAACATATTTAAAAAAAACAATTTATTTTTTCTTTTACTCTAATTTCCTTGATTCAAATTTGTGGGTAATTAATTAATTAATTTAATTGTAAAAATTTTGCAGCTTTTGAGCTCTGATGAGATGTGGATGTATGCTCCAATAGCATACAATGGGATGGACATTGGACTTGATCTCAATAACTCTGAATTAAAGAGATGACATTTGAATTCTCTGTTTTTTTTTTTTAATGATCTATTCTGCAGTCACTACTGATTCCCAAAGGGACTGATGTTGTGGCTCTGTTGTTAATAACTTACTTTTTTTTTATATATTTATTTATTTTTAAAATTATTGTGCATTTGATGTTTCTTTTATCTTATGATGAGTTTATTGTATATGACCTTATTATTAAGCACACATGAAATTTATGCAATTCTTTTCTCAAAATCTGAATTTGTTTCTGTTTGCTTGGATTAGAGAAAATTTGAAGTGAAAGAAGATGATTTTCTTATTTTTATACATTTTCTTTGTGGTTTATTATTATGGTTATTATAATTGTTACTTTTATTTTTATTTTTATTTTTATTTTTGAATAAAAACTTAATACATGCATGCTGGTCTGTGTGAGAACACTGATTTCATAGAATTAGAGATAAATTTAACCTTATAATTGTTGTCATTTTGATAAACTGATATATTATTGGTAGGTTTAAAGTTAGAATGGGTTACTAAACTTTGGCCAATTCACCATATTCTCTAAACTCAACATTTTGTTGGGAGGACGGATTATATAAAACAATGACACCAAATCCGATTATATTCCCTTTCAATTACAAATCACCACATTGGTTTTTTAAATGACATGGATGCCAAGTTGCCATCCACATAATTTTTTTTTATAAATTTTAAATTCAAACCATATAAATCTCTAATTTTTTAAAATTATAAAACCCTACCTAAAATCCTAAAATCATAAACCCAAATACTATAAAAACTATACCCAAAATTCTAAAACCTAAACCCTAGATCCTAAGCCCGAAACCCTAAATAATAAACCACAAATCTAATTCGGAGGTTTGTGATTTATAATTTAGGGTTGCGAGAGGGGGTTTTCGGTTTAGTACTTACAGGTTTAGATAATAAAAATAAAATAAAATAAAATTCCGATGCGGTAACTTATGATTTAAAGAGATAAAATCCTGCTTTGTGTCACGGTTTCATTGAATCCTAATTCTTTTGTTGGATGGCTAACATGCCACATCAACATGCATTCACATCTCAATATTTGTTGGATGGGATTAATAACAATAGTGAATAAAAAGATTAAAAAAAAAATGAACAAATTCAACCGATAGACCAAAAAAATAATTTATAAAATTTAACCAATAGTTTTATATTGATTAATTTTATAAAAATATATACTTAAATATATGAGTGATGTTATTTTTACCAATAGATTTTTTGAATAGATTTTCTGAATAACCTGAATTTCAACTTGTCATCTACATATTACATTATTTTTATATAAACTTTAAATTTAAACCTTACAAATTCTTAAATTTTTAAAATATATATATATATATATATATATATATATATATATATATATATATATATATATTATAACCATATCTAAAATTTAAACTCAAATACTACAAAATCTATACCTAAAAATCTAAAAATTTAAACCTTAAATAATAAATACTAAACCCTAAACTCTATGCCCTAAAACCACAATGTGATTTACAGTTTAGCCCTAAAATCACAATGTGATTTACAGTTTAGAGAGTGAGTTTTTCAGTTTATCATTTACAATTAAAAATTTAAATTTAAGATTTAAATAATAAAGAGAAATTAAAATTAAAATTCAAAAATTTATTCGGTAAAAATAACATTATTCTAAATATGTAAGCTTGTGTTTCTAGCATTAATAACTTAAATTTTTAGGTAAAATCATTGGTTGTTTGGTTTTGTTTTTGACAGTGTTCACTTTTAGAAGCTGTTCTATATTCCAAACTATTTATCTATATACCTAAAGTAAAAAAAAAATGTTCAAAAAAGATAATACACTTTCTTAGTTAACATGAACACTTACAATGCGACAGAGCGAGTAATAAATATATTCTTGAATTTCCCATTCTACTAACTTTAGCTTTTACCTTTTGGGTTGAATCAATACTGAATGAATTGTATCTTCAAAAATAACCAGCCAAATCAGACTTGTTAATCCACCTCCACCTGCAGCAGTGAGATAAATTGTTAGCCAACCACAAGAAGGCGATGTCCATGGATGCGGCACAAAATCGAGTACATTGACAAGTAACTCATCAAGCTATAATCTGCATTGAATACATAGATTAATAACAAGTTCTGGAACCAAAGTTGGATGGAGAAACTGTGTCAATCTATACAGATATAAAGGTACATAATTGGTGCTAATTATAAAAAAGAACTAGCAACCCTGTTTCCTATCTCAATTCTCAAGCACTTAGGCACTTGCTTTTCATATTCCTACTGGCATGGGCATTCTCCCCAATGGATTTTTCGATTCTCTCAATGTTATATGCATTTTTCAGGGGAGACGAAGATCTGCGGAAAAGAAAGAGGGTTCTTCACCGCTTCAGGCATTTTCTTGTTCTTCATGTGTGTGATTTGGTACTTCTCCTTGACTGTCTAATGGCATGTATTGCGCCATTATGGCTCTGATCTCCGCGTCCATGTATGACTGTAATAAAAAGGTATAAACAAGTAAGCAACTCTGGTAAAGATTGAATGATTCTATGGAATCAATCTTTAACCTAAGGTTTGAAAGGAAAACCAAATCGGCATGATGCGAAGAAAGAGAGTGAAGAATTGAATTTTGTCTGACAACATACAGAAGACTGATACGCTATAAAGGAAAATGTTTCGTGCAAATAATGATGCTTCATGAATAACTTGTGTGAATTTTGTCGATATAATGGATGTCAAGAATAAAGGAACTGATAAGTTTTTGACCATTTGAATACGTGGACCAGGCAGTAAGACTAAAAAGAAGGAATGCATAGACAACAACTTAAATACATTAAGAAAAGGTATGACATAAGTATGTTTCAGACAACTCACCCTTAACCTATATTTGTAAACAATATAGGCTCCAACAGAAGCAACAGCCAGGATGATCAAGATTACCCAAGCAGCAGCCCATGTCGTCTTTGCCTCACTTGCTGCCTTACCTGCAGATGAATCATCCAAATGTAAAAATTGAACTCATCTCACCAGGATAGTTGCATTAAACATATAAAGACAAGTAAACTCACTGATGCAGGTGTCATGCTCCTTGATGTACAAAAGATCTCCAGCACAACTACAGTCGTAGCTTCCCCAGGTATTTTTGCAGGTGCACTCAGGGCACTGACATGCTTTCTTCTCTTTGCATTCATCAATATCTGAACAAGAAATGTGAGGTCTCAATTATAACAGCCAATGTTGATTTGATGTGCATGTCAAACTAAAATTCAGAAAGAAGAAGATTTTCAGAATGGTCAAGCTTGAGTTGCAGTGTACAAGTTAACATGAGAGTATTTTTGTGAGAAATTTGATTGTGGTGTATAAACATTACATAAGTTACCTTCACAAGTTTTGATACCATCACCTTGGAACCCAGGAGGGCACTGGCAATTGTTGTCTCCAGTTTCCTGTTTGCATAAAAGAAATGACTTCAAAATTAAATCACAGCCAAAGGAAACTAGGTTGGATGGGATGCACCAACCTGACATGCAGAGAATGTTATTCCATTTTTGGTATCCTGCCAGCACCCACCATTCTTAATCCTGCACTTACCAGGCCCAATTGCTGCAAATAGAATAGTAGATATCACTGTATCATACTAAAGAAGCAGCAACCAATCAAACAGAAGCCATCTAAGTCTCTCATCAACTCGTATTTATTTATTTATTTCCTCATTGGAAAAAAAATCCAAATCAGGTAAAGAAATAAGGGGAAAAGAACAAAAGCGGGCAGTGCAGAAGCAGTGAAGTCCTAACCATGCACTCCAACCAAGGATTTTTCAGTCTTAAGAAACAAGATTTCAGTGGGGACTTCATGACAATTAACGAGAAAGAGTGCACATATTTAAGAAGTAGCAAGTGAACTCCAAGCTCATTCTTTGATCTTAAGCTTCATGTAACTTAGGTTCATGTGTTTCTATTTTTTCACAAAGATGAAAATTCCTTCCATAAATCCATAATGCTGCACACTCCTTAAAGACCTGATTCTCACGTGAAGCATACATCTCATTTAACATCAAACATGACCTCTATTGTCTGCTGCAAACACAAAGCACAAAAGCTCTAATTCTTGGATTCGGTACAAAATCATCGGCTGTTTAACGCATCAATCCATAAGTCCCTCTGGCTAAACTCAAGCTCACTAATTTTGATGTGCATCCCAAGCCTATCATTCTTTATATGCTAGAATAGCAGACATAGCTTTTTTGTATGTTACCCTGGTTTTTAACGCTCGGTCTTCCAAACTTTCTTTCTACACTTAGCAAATAACACTGATTTTTATCTCATCAACTAACACATTCAGAACAAAACCTTAAATACCAAAGCATGATGAGCCTCATTCACATCCAAAACCATTTTCTCTTTACATTACTTACACCCACTCTTTCTTATCACCTGCACTCATATTCTTTGCAAATCCCTTTTTTTGTGCTTTTAACATGACCAGCTTGACTCTTGTCACACTCTACATACATACATGGGCATGGCCAGGTCAGTGGTGCCCATGACAAAACATTTTTGACCAGCAAGAAGCTATCCCTGACTTGGAGCAGACAAGTTTATTTTTTTTATCTTCCGCATTCTTGTTTGACCACACATCAATCTAAAGCTTTAATGACTATCATATCGTGTACACTCATTTTATAGTTACTTTATATGTTTGCCCATCATCATCAAGTAACACAAGCTTTTTGCAAATTGCAGAAAGCCCTAGCATAGAGTTGACCATGAATCTTAGGGGCAGATCTAGGATTTTTGTTCAGTGGGGGCAAACTAATAACAAATATAAAAAATAAAAACATATATAATGAACTCAAATGCATCAAAAGCCTGTTTCATATAAAAATAGTGTATTACAATTATTCTCAGTGTTTTCATAGTTTGAAAATGCTACAAGATCTTTTCATTATTAATACTTGAAAATGTATCTTTTTCTATACAAGTAATCAAACAATCATTCATCCAAAAATCTCCAATTCGGTTGTGCAAGCAATTTTTCACAAGCTTCTTGGCATGAAAAACTCTTTCAACCGATGTAATTTCTGAAATTTGAACTTCTTTTAACTTTATAATTTTTTTGGGTTATTTATTATAAAACCCTGTTTATTCATATTTAAACATGAAATATTTATTATTTTGCAAATAAAGCCACTTTTCGTGCAAGTATACTTTTATTCTATTTCATATATATGAACAGGCCATATATTTTTTATTTTTTAATTTCAGCGGGGGCAAATGGTAAGATTTTAAGAACTTTTAGCTATATATACACAGTCTATCCTTAAGGACATTTCAAATTTCAGTGGAGGCAGCTGCCCCCACTGCCTCTAATGCGTATCCGTCCTGACTATGATAAACACAAGCAGATGTAGAACAGAGCTCACCCTAGAAGTGTTCTCTAAAGAAAACCCTCCTGTCACACTACACAAATATTTAATGCTTGACAAGATGCCTCAACTTAGGCAAGAAAAGATAAATGTGAACAAGAACTTCAAAAGTAGAGTAAAAATGCCAAAAATTTTCTTTTTGAGACAAAATCAAATTCATAGATTTAACTAGATCATTTTCATAAATATAAAAGAAAAAAAGATATGCTAATTTACTTCATCTGTAAAAGGTAAAAATGGCATGAGTTATCAAGATATATCACATGGGGCGTCAACAGCTTTAAAATAGCTTTCCTTAGATAGGTTGGACAATAAAAATCAATTTGTAAATGTCATGCTAGTCTCTTCTTTAAGAAGATTAGCAAAAATATGACTAGATCATAACTCATAACTACCAGCCATAAATATTAAAAGGAATTTTTGTCAAGTATCAGCAAAAATTCAATGAAGAAGTTATAGAGGATCACCTTCACACTTGCTGTAGCCATCACCCTTAAATTGTACACCTTGAAAGACAGGGCACTCACAAACTCTTCCACGGAATGTATCCTAAAATATGCATGCACCCATCAAGAAAAGGCAAACATTATAAGCATGAAAATCAAGCGACTGGCTTTGACATCACCTTGCAGGCGGTAATATTGGAACCTTTATCGTGCCAGCATCCCCCATTATCATTTAAACATTCATTAGTTTGGATGTCTGGCATTTAGATCAAAAGAAACCTAATTAAGAACTCATCATTAAACCACATATATGAGTGCTACTGAAAGAATGATTTAAAAAATTTGAAGTTATGCGGCAGTTATGAAACATAACCATCACTCAAACAAACAGCAGGTTCAGTAGTTTCTTCAAAACCGGAACAAATAGCCTTTAAGACAGCTTTCTTCTCCAATTTTCCTGCAATTATATTAGTTAGTAATAAGCATCAAATCAGCATTTCTACCCATATTATTTCCAACCTAACCTCGATATTGTCGATTATTAACAATGAGAGTAGGCAGAATGGTAACATCTCCCCTGGAGTCTTTCCCAACCTATTCAAAAGTTTTCCATCATCTAAAAGCTTCATTGAAACTGAGAGTAGGAATAGTTCAACCAAAATGATATAATTACCTGGGCATCTTGTTCTTTTTTGAGAACAGGATTCTCAGAATCTGCAGTTGGATCTCCCATGCATTCTTCGATCTTCCTACTGTCAATTCCTGCTCAATGAGAGAATATTATGACCATTCAGTCAACAGATCATGACAGGATAGAAAAATACTTGGTGGTTCTAAGGTACTTGATCCATGTTTCAGTAAATATATTTCAGAGGAATAGGATAAGTCACAGACATCAACTAGTAAAATGAATCGAATAACTATTAGTCAGTAATTGTCATGCTCAGTACTAAACTATAATTAAATCAGGAGAAACTAAGAACTCATTAAAGCAAAAATGTGAAGAATATTGATGGAAATGAAACCTAGAGGCTAGGGAAAATGTAAACCTATTCACAAGATCAATTTACCAGAAAATAAGCAATATTCTAAAAGTGTACCAACCTAGCGACGTGGCAACATTGAGAGCACAATCTCTGTTATACTTTTTCTCCTTCATAGGGCATCTTATGTGAAAATCTGTCACATAGTCCCACCAGACCCAGGGCCTTTTGCTTTCATTTGCAATTTTATACACACACAACTGTCTTAGATTTTCAATGACTACATCTTTCCCTTCATAGCCTGTGCTAAAGTCCTGCTCAGGATCAGGTGCACAGTACCTCCCATTGTTGATGCATTGAGACTTGCACTGTTTACTGAGAATAAATGCTCGAGGACAGTACCACGTTATATAATGGGGTGTAAACTGGCTATACCCACCTTGCTCAAGTAGTTGTGCTGCACCTTTGAAATCCTTTATAAAATCCATCAGCGCATCACATTTAGGTCCACACTCATCATTGCTATTTGTCCACAATTCATACTCCACCCGATCATCTGGGTGTGGAACAGCTTCTCTCCAATCAAGATTAACATTAACCATTTCACCGCGGCTTACAGCCTCCTTTAATTCTTGACCAAACTTTTTGTCTATGAGGGCTGAGGGGATAGTTATATTCTGAATATATATTGCTTCTTCATGATCTTCTCGAGGAAGATCCATAGTTATCAATGGTTCATCAGTGTTATCCACAACAAGCACAGCAGCAGCACCAGCATTCTGCGCATTCCAGACTTTCTTCGCAAACAAACACTCTGCATGCAATCATAGCTGTCAATCCAAACACTGAAGGCATTTTATAGCAGCATTTAGCAACACGACAAAAACGGAACTGCTTCCACGGCAAATCTCGAGGAAAGACCCTAAAATTATCTTCTGATATATCAACAGATACGCATAACACAAAGTTCAATAAAATCATAAAATACACAGCATTTGAGAGTATTCCATAAATTTTAACTAATAATATATGGATTCTTTTTTTTTTTTGTTGTTGCTTTTGAGCTCACGAAAGGCAATTCCAATTCATACAACCCAGGAAATACTAAATACACTTCAACACACACAAAAACAAGAAAAAAAAAGTTGCATGACCAATCAAATGGTTCCAATTCTCAGAGCTAGTTCATGCATATATAATCCAAGTCAAGATAACAAGTATAAAAGCAAAAAACCATCAAACACTATCGGCAAACATGAACACATCAACTACCAACTACTAAATAGAAATTTCTCCATCATCCAAAGCATGATTTTTGAAGGTCAAGCTCAAAGTGAAGCTCCAGTTGATAGAAATTCATCATAGAAATCATTGATCTCATTCAACATCGACTTAAAAAAAAAATCACAGAACGAGATTACCTCCGCGATCAAGGAGGACGAAGTTGGGGAGGGCTCCAGGCTTGCTCTTAAAAGAATCAGAGAACTCCTTGCAGCCGTTGGTATTGGTCTTAGGGTAAGCAACCGTCCCCGGCCATGCTACCGCCGTACTGAGGGATGCCGAAGTTGCCGATAGCGCTATCGTGCGAGCCACGCATCGCCGACGGAGACGTCACCATGAGGCTATTCTTCTCCACAACGAACCTCGCCATTGCCGGCGAGATCGCCGGCCCGGAGGCAACGAGAATGAAGAGAAACCCTAGAAAGAGACTCCCCATCGCGAAGAGTCTTGGAGCAGAGACTGGGATTTGCGTGCTTCTTGTGTGAGGCCAAATTGGGAACGTGTGCTTTATTTAGTACTCCTTCGATTTGATTTCAAAAGCTTTCGGGGGGGTTTGTGATTATAATTTATTTATTTATTTATTTATTATTATTATTATTAGAGGGTAGATTTTTCATGTACAAATTTTTTAAATTCTACTGATTTGATTTTAAATAAAATATGCATAGTATTTTGATCTGAACAGTCTAATTGTGATCTTGACAATAACTCAATAACTCTTAGCCATCCAATTTTTTATAAAACTAAACACCCACCCAGTCACCGCATTTAATTATATCTCTATCTATGATTGTACTATTCCCGACTACGAGTTAATTAATGATTCTTGTGCAAAATAAAATAACTTTTATTTTTTTTAAATTATAATTGTTGACTATTTTGACAAAATCTATTTTATAATTTACTATTTTTATCTTTTTATTATATTTTAAAGATTATTTGAGCTATCAAAATATTTTTAGGGTATATATATATATATATATATAGAGAGAGAGAGAGAGAGAGAGAGAGAGGGAGAGGGTATATTTAGGGTATTACATAAAAAACACACACATAAATACTCGGGGGGAAGTACAGTAATTTCAATAAATCATGGGAGCTGCTTAGAGATGCCAAAACTGACAATAACCACACATTTGTCTAACAATAGGTCAATAACAGAGACATGAACGCAAATAAAAAAATCTGCTTGGAGATCACATGAATTCTTAATTTCTAAGTCAATCCTGTTTACAGATATCCACAAAATATAATAAAATAAATAATAATAATAATAATAATAATAATAATAATATCTAACTTCCTATACGTTTCTTCAAGTAAATTAATTGAATCTCCATCCAAGAATGAATACAAATATGCAACAAGTTTTGTTTTGTTCTCTCTAAACTCCAAAATGAATCTGAAAGAACTGCTCTGCAATTACACATGCCAAACAGCATGATAAGTTTAAAACCTGCCTGTTAATTTCCCAAGTCCAAAGAAGGTTCCTCTGTTGTCTTTATAGCAATTGTGAGCCATTTAGCACCAAAACTATGAATGGGGCTGGTGGCAGGTAAACTGCATCTAATAAAAAAGAGCTGCTCAATCATTGAGAACACATTTCTCTTGAAAATTCCTGATTTTTGGACAGATCGATTTTAACAGTTGTATTGATGCGATAGCTGTTTTCTCGGCACCTGTAGAAGAGAATGAGAATTTGATGATGTGTGGTAATAATATGAAGATGCTTACATAAAGTTCATGAACAAAGATTCTGCATAAATGGTAAGAACACCAACAAATCAGAATTAAATTAGATAAATCTTTTATTGTATTTGCTCATTTCTATACTCGTGAAGCGAACATTGTTGATTACTAGCAATCTCACCATTTCTTGTTATCTAGCTTTATGATACATCAGAACCAGTACTGACCAACTAAAACAAAAGTTTGTCTGAAACTTCATATTATTGCTATGTGATTCTCTACTTAACTAGCTTGAAGGGCTTTCAGCCAATATAAAACAAATATATTATTACAAAGCCAGGTTCTGACGGTAGACCAAAATCACAAATTTCGTATTCAAATTGGTAGCCAACCGTTGTATTGATGGATGGAATTATGTATTGTCTCATTTTGGGTTAAATTTATGAAAATTGTAATCTATAAAAAGGTATCTATTATGAGGTTGAGAACTCACAGCACCCACAAACTTCTTGCCATAACTTTTCCTCGCTGTATGTACAGAACAGTGGTGAGTAGCCAATTTCAGCCACCGTCTACTCTTCAAGTCTCTAGAACAACCAAAAAACAGAGATCATTATATTCCGAAGACTGGAACTTTCAGTATTAATTTGCAGAAGAAAATTGGAGTAAACAATATTAATGAAGAATTTTGCATGCCAAGCACAACAAAAACAGTTTTTATATTTTATTTTTTTTTTACCTTCTCGGGAATACCTGTAACTAGTCTCTGATAAAACTCAAGCGAATTCAAGTAGTAACTGCTCCTCATGAATGTAGAATCAATCATAAATAATCTGGCATTCACCAATAATTGCCACAGGAACACTCTCCATCCTTAAAATGGTGAAACCGCTTCACATCTCTAACAATAATCTCTCTGCCAACTGCCTTGGACATGAACAAAATTGCGGTATGGCAATCACCGCAAATCCTAATGTTCTTAAGAACTCTAATTGCAGCTCCAATGGGCAATCTCAGAAGTCCATAACCAACAGCCAACTTCTCACTGTGAGTAGACAACACATACTCCTTTTGCTCAGCCTCCATGTCATGCAACACAAACCTGGTATCAGGAACATACCCCAACTTCCTCATCTTGGCTCCAAGTGCATCAAGAAAATTGTATACTTCATGCACTTCAGGATGGCTAACATCATTGACAAGAAACACATGAACCTTATTTGCAACTTCAATCCAGCTGCAGCCAGGCTCCTTCTTTACCCCACGTTCCCGCATCATCTTCCTAACCCTCGCTACATCTTCCCACCTCCCAACAGCTGCATAAATGTTGGATAAAAGAACATAGGTTCCATCTTGTTGTGGTATAGTATTGAACAATTGTTCAGCTGCTTGGACTCCCAGATCCATATCCCCCTTAAGTCGACAACTAGTCAACACAGCCTCCCACACAAGTGGTCCTGGCTTGAAAGGCATTGATTCAATCACTTTTCTAGCTTCAGTTATCCTACCAGCACGGCCTAGCAAGTCTATCAACCGGGCATAGTGATCTTCCTCTGGTTTAATACCATAATCTCGCTCCATGGTTTCAAAGTACCTAAAGCCTTCATCAACTAAGCCAGCATGAGAGCAGGCTGATAACACTGTAAGAAAGCTGATCCTATCTGGATATATACCCTTCATCACCATTTGATCATATAGCTTAATCGCCTCATCACCGTGCCCATGATGCGCAAGAGCAGAGATCATTGCATTCCAAGAAACAGGATCCAAATAAGGCATCTCAAAGAACACAAGTTCTGCTTCATCCATAGCTCCACATTTAGCATACATTGTCAAAAGAGCATTACCTGCTGAGTTGCTTGATTCATAACCAAACCTGATGAGCTGTGCATGGAGTTGCCGACCATGCTCCAGTGCCCCTAGCTCACCACAAGCAGCAAAGGTTCCAGCATAAGTATAATCACATGGAATGAAACCCTCATTCCTCATCTGATTGAAAAGTTTCAATCCTTCCTCTGCAAGCCCATTGTGAACAAATCCAGAGATCATGACCATCCATGCTAAGCAATTTTTACTTGGCATAGGGTTGAAAATTTCAACTGCATCTTGTATTCTTCTTGAATTCAAGTACCCTGTTAAGATGGCATTCCAAGAAACATGATCTTTCTTCTGGATTCTATTAAAAATCTGTCGTGCAACATCAACCTTCCCACAGTTTGCATATAGTGTAACCAACACATTCTCAACAGGCAATGCAGATTCTGGTTCAAAATTCGGTCCAACACGAATAATGTGGCCATGAACAGCCTTGCCAAGCTTGAAAAATCCTGCATTTACACAAGCACTGATAGTGCTGGTGTACGAGAACTCATCTAGTGGTATATTACACAAATGCATCCTCCTGAACAATTCAAGAGCTTCAAAGAATAACCCATGCTGTGCATACCCGGAAATCATAGCATTCCATACAACATCAAATCTCCCATCCATTTCATCAAACACAAGACGAGCACCTTGAATATCACCGAGCCTAACATACCCAACAACCATAGTAGTCCATGTCAGCTCATCCTTATCAATCATTCTATCAAACACTTCATGGGCAGAGACCAGACCTTCATTGGTTCCACACTTGAAGTACAATGCAATAAGAGCATTTGAAACCGAGACTCTGTGCTCAGCTCCAGACTTGACAACCGCGCAATGGAGAAGTTGGCATTGGTGGATAGTGAGGTCCGGAATAGAAGCTGACGCACTGAGGATGCCAGTATAGGTGTAGTCATCGGGGCGGAAGCCATCACGGAGCATTTCAAGAAAAACAGAGACAGCAGGAGGGCCATAGGAAGCACGGGAGTAGGCGGAGATCATGGCATTGTAGAAGACTGTGTCGCGGGTCCATAGAGGAGTTTCGTCGAACACCTGGCGGGCGAGAGGGAGGAGACCGGAGTTGGAGTAGGCGGTGAGGAGGGAGGTGCGGGCAATGGCGTCGGGGAGAGGGGAGGAGTCGAAGAGGCGGCGGGCGGAGAGGAGGTCACCGGATTTGGAATAGAGGTCGATGAGGCGGTTTAGAATGTGGGCGCGGGGGACGAAGCCGGAGGTTAGGATGTGGGCGTGGAGGGCGCGGAGGAGAGGGAGGCGGTGGCGGAGGCTGGAGAGGTGGTGGAGGTGGGCGGCGTAGCGGCCGGCGATGGCGCGGACGTCGCCGGCGATGGGGGAGACGAGGGGCATTGCCTTGTTGGCAATGCCGGGACTTCATATCTGGACCTCGCGTTGTTTCCCTCTCTTTAGAAATAAATAAATAAATAAATAAGGGGTTATTTGAAAAATATAAGGAAATGTAGAAAAAATCGTGCTATTTGTTATGAATAATGTTTTTTTTATTTAACTTTATATGGAATTAAAACAAAAATAATGTATTTTTTAGATTTTATTAAAAAAAAATACTCCAGTGTTAAAGTCACCTCGTTTAAGTGGTTAGTGGTACTAACCCTAGTCTTTTAAGAGAGAGAAAATATAGTGAAAATTTAAATTCCACGTAAAAGAATTAACTTTATTGGAGTTTAGATTTTCATACAAACTCTAATAATCTAACTTCAAAACGTGCCCCATGTCTTTTGACTAACCTCATGACTTATTCTTTTGTCTCAAAAAATACTCTGATTTGATTTTGGATGCTTATTTAATAAAATTCAAAAAATAAAAAAATTGTTATTTTTATTCCATGATGATGGTTTTGAGAAAGATGAGGATTTGTCTATCTCATATATATATATATATATATATATATATATATATATATATATATATATATATATATATATATGAGAATTAATATTTTATGGATGTTCGTAGATAAGTTATCTACAAATGCCCTTTTATCAACCATTAGATTTGAATTAGTTAATATGATCCATTTTCGTAAAAAGTACTTTATAGACAGTGGTGTCAACAATGCTATGTGGGATTAATGGTTGTACACTAGAAAAAAATTGGTCGTTGATGTTTAAATAATAGTGCTAATTATGTAACAGAAAACTACCTCTGAGTTTTTTTAAAAATTATTTAATTTACATCAGATATTTAACAGAATTATTTTATTAAATTAAATTAAAATCGTTTTTGATTGATCAATGATATATGGCAAGAAATAAAAAAAATAAGACATGGATGGCCGCCCCGTCCGTACTGCCACGTGTCGAATTCAGACTGGCTGTTTTAAAATAAAGTTGTACCATCTTGTCTCCCACTGTACAGCCACGTGTCACACTTTACGAGAACCATTCAAAGTAGAGAACACGCCTGATTCCCGCTCTGAATTTCTCTAAGAAGTGGGACCCATATGTATGAATAAGTAATATAAAATTAGATAATATAATTATTGGGTCACAATGTTCCCGGTTTTACTCATATTGGTCCAACACATTTGAAATATATTCAAAACTTATACAGGGCCGTATGATGATAGGTTCACTGCTCGAGAAACTTGGACTGGAAGAATTAATATTATATAAACAACCGAGGCAGAGTTGTCTGGCATTCAAGATGGAAAAATAAAAAATCATGGCCGTATACCTGCTCTTCCTCAGATACGGTCCATCAGAAATAATTAAATGTGTTCATGGGATTTGCATCGCAGAAGCCATAGAAGAAAATCCTCAACCACTCCTCGAGTACGTCAATGCCTTGCAGAAGCATGAAGACGCTGTATTCAGAATGCTTCGCGAAGCCGGCAATACCAGTAAGGAGGCCCAGGAGGTGGCAGACGCATATACTGTTGTGGATAGACGTGGTAATAAGAAAAAATTGAAACAGGAGGATCTGGGTGACGTAGGGACCTCGAAAGGAGTTGTGTCCACTGGCTGGTGAAAAATATATGATGTACGTCGCGGTATACGTATTGTCTTATTACCTTGTGTTTGTTTGTATGTTGTTCAATATGTTTGCACTCAAATAAAGATATCATTTTATTTTAACAAGGAGTTATATTAATAACAATACACTTGGTCCGTACATAATATTAATATATTCAGTAAACCATGACACAATATTAATACAGGTTGAATTGAACATGGGCTGACTGTTCCACATATAACATATAAGTATCAAACCGGCCCACGAAATGAGTTACAGCCCGTATTACATAATTAATAGAAATTACACCAAAACTATCTAAATACTGCATAACACGGTTACGGAATACATGGAGGAAACCAGCCGTTGAAGGTCGTAGAGTTGTCCACAGTGTGAAGAACAGCCAGCATTTATGTATCCATAGTGCTCGACGTAAATTGTAGTTGAACTATATCTCTACTATTATACGATCCCAGTTGTTGGAGAATGGTCTGTTCATATGATCTTTTATACGGAAATATAGAGGGTTGGATAACTCCTAGTAAAATACACCTCTGTTCGCTTGTACTTCGGCAATGTCTTCACTAGTCTTGAAATCCATACTGTATATGAATTTCTACAATACAATACGGTATTTATCTCAATCTGTATAATTCCGACAGTTGCTATCTTCGGTTGAGTCAGGTGTTTGAAAAAGCGGGAGAGTTATGAAGTCAAACACAGCATTCTTCAAAGTTCATTCACGTAAACCCACATTGTCGTGCCGATCGAGATATTCCTTGTAACTTGAATCCAGTCCGGGATTACACAGAACAATAGATGGGACACCTCCTTTAATCATAATGGGCTTGCCATACTTACAATTAGTCTGCCAATTGCGCTGAGACCCAATTAATTGTTTCCAGTGTTTGAGTCTGAGATAACTGGGTTTGACGTCATCAATGACATTGTACATGACATCATTGTGGAACGTTCGAGGATTGAAATCCAGATGTCCACAAATGTAATTATGAGGGCCCAATGATCTTGCCCAAGCAATCTTCCCAATCCGACTGGGCCCTTCCAAGATTAAACTTGTGGGCCTGTCCAACTCAACTTTGGGAATTATTATATTATTCCTCTCCGGCCGCGCAGCGCCATTTATCTGAAAATTATGTTCAAGCCAATCATGCATTTGTTGAGTGATTGTAAATGAAGAGTAATCCCATTTTGAAATATATATATATCAGAAGGTTTTTGTAAATATCCTTTCATAATTTGCTCTAAGATTGTGATATTGTAAACTAAAAGCCCTGGGATCCTTTTCCCTAATTATCTGTAATGCATTTTCTGCAGAACTAGAATTTAAAGCATCAGCATAGACTGTGGATAAACTATGTCTTCCATCTCTAGATGATCTGCCGTCTATTTGGAACTCTCCCCAGTCCATGTAATTCCCACCCTTTTCTATATATGCCTTCACGTCAAAACTGGACTTGGCAGATTGAATATTGGGGTGGAAAGTTATAGAAGAAGAACTGGAACGAAGATCAAATATTCTGTTGATTGTTACCTGAACTCTACCTTCCAGTTGTATTAATACATGCAGGTGTGGAGATCCATATTCATGTAACTCCCTTGCAACCCGTATGTATTTCTTGTTGCTTGGCAGAGACACCTCCCGTAATTGATGTAATGCGTCCTCCTTGGTAAAAAAACACCTGGCATAAGTCAGAAAATAATTCTTAGCATTTAAACGGAACTGTTTTGGTCTGACTGGCATTTCTGGGAAAAAAAAAATAGAAGAGTGGCAATTCTGTAAATAATGGGTTAGAAACTTCTGCAACAGTGAAGAGGCAAGAACCCACTTTCAATTGGTGTAAGTGTGTATGTTATATAGCTGAGCCCCCAACGGCCATCCGTTAATATTATACGGATGGCCGCCCCGTCCGTACTGCCACGTGTCGAATTCAGACTGGCTGTTTTAAAATAAAGTTGTACCATCTTGTCTCCCACTGTACAACCACGTGTCACACTCTATGAGAACCATTCAAAATAGAGAAGGCGTCTGATTCCTGCTCTGAATTTCTCTAGAAAGTGGGACCCACATGTAACCCATTATTAACGAAAAAGTTGCCGGCGATGGGGGAGACGAGGGGCATTGCCTTGTTGGCAATGCCGGGACTTCATATTTGGACCTCGCGTTGTTTCCCTCTCTTTAGAAATAAATAAATAAATAAATAAATAAGGGGTTATTTGAAAAATATAAGGAAATGTTAGAAAAAATCGTGCTATTTGTTCTGAATAGTTTTTTTATTTAACTTTATATAGAATTAAAACAAAAATAATGTATTTTTTAGATTTTATTAAAAAAATACTCCAGTCTTAAAGTCACCTCATTTAAGTGGTTAGTGACACTAACCCTGGTCTTTTAAGAGAGAGAAAAGATAGTGAAAATTCAAATTCCACATAAAAGAATTAACTCTATTGGAGCTTAGATTTTCATACAAACTCTAATAATCTAACTTAAAAGCATACCCCATGTTTTTTTGACTAACCTCATGACTTAGGCCCTGTTTGGATGGCCCCAAATTTCATAAGAATAGTGTTTATTCCTATGGAATCCAGTATTACATAGGAAATTGTAAATTTGGGTGTTTGGACATTGTTTTCATAGGGTAATATTACTGTAGAAACATAGGATTTCATAGGAATAAAATAATTTGGTGAGGACCAAATTATTTCTATTCCTTTGTTTTTCGAGCTGGGGTTGGTTGGGTGCTGCGCTTAGGTCGGCGGCTGCGCTTGGGTCGTTGAAGAAGAAGGAAGACGAAGGGTTGCTCCCCGCCGGCGACCCCCAACGGCCGACGACGATCTCACCGTGGTCCCTTGCCGTTTCCTCCGTGGCAAGCACTCTCTTCGGTCTTCGTTTTCGTTCCAAACTTAGTCACCTTTGCTGCAGGTCGGCCCATCATTCCAAACTTCTTCTTTAAGGTTTTTCTTTGTCGATTTGTTCTTGTGATTTGCTGAGTTTTGAATGGATGTTTGCCCTTCCTTCTTGTTGTCGCATCTTGGAACTCCTTTGTATGGCTTGGTTTAAGTCGTTCTAGCATGATTAGGGAGATTCCAATATATACACATAACAAATAAGCAAAGAAAAGTATGAATTACTTGATGAGATGTTTGGGTTGTTGAAGATTGTTAACAGGAGCGGTGGCAACTATGACTGGTGAGCTACATGATATTTGGAGAAAGAAAATGAGAACAATCAAATTGGTGATGTTTTACCATTTATGGTACTGCATAGATTTTATTACTAAAAAAAAGTGTGAATGATGTTTTCTGCATTGCAATTGTTTGAAGGTGATTGAGTGAGAGAAGTAGAGAACAAAATGATTTGCAATTTTTGAGAGGGAGAACTGAATTGTTAGGAAACCTTCAAATGTGCTGAATCAATGGCTATGGCGTAGCAATCAGTTCAGTTTGTTGTTTGGAGTGAAGCACATATTCATTGTAGATTCTGTTGAAATAATTTCTCCATTTTTTAGACATAAACTATGAAGCAAAATAAGAGTTGTATGTTTTCTAATGCAACAACAATGTAGCATATGTCAATCATGGATCCTATTCAAACTTCAATCCATAATGTTATATATGTTTTACAGAGTATGATTGTCATGATTCTTATTGTAATCTAAAGCTAAGAGAAATATTAATGTGAAAATTATAGAATTCATTGTTGACAGAGAAACAATGTTACTATAGTCTGGACTTATACAGGAAAGCAAATATGATCTTATTGATTTAATTTTATAATTTGATTGCTAATTATGCTGATGAAGTTGAAACTTAGTTGAAATTCTTTACTGTGAAGTGAATTATTATCGCATTGATTTTTCTTCTATGGCTTCATAAGTGAAAAATATAAAAAGAAGGTTTTTTTAAAAAAATTCTAGAAGGAGGAGATATGAACATTCTGTGATTGGATTGGAGCAAAGCTGATGAAATAATGAAAGGTTGCTTTGATTCTAGTATTGAATTACGAAATAGTCAATGTAGGAACTAGGAACTGAGTTGAAATTCTCTACTCGTGTGAACCAATGTGTTGATTCTTTTTGTGCTTGTAGAATTGAAAGTTATAAAAGAAGGATTTTGTGTTTTTTTTTTTTTTATTGTTTTTAGTGGGGGATGGTGGTAACCAATGTTTTTTTATTGTTTTTTTTTTATGCTCGTGTGAACCAATGTATTGGTATAATGTTTGACTTTTTGACCATCTATCCATAGGCTATTGCAAAGAAAAAGGAAATAAAAAAGAGGATAAATATTTAATATGTGACCTTTAGGGTGTGATTGTTGCCAGCCAATGTGGTCTTAGTGTATTGATGTGATATGATGCCTTTCCTATCTCATTAATATTTAATTATATATATATATATGAAAATGTAAAGATGGGAATTAGATTAATTTTATTTTTTTTTTCGTAATTGGTTTATTTGGATTTAGATTTGAGATGATAGAATCTGTGTTTTTTAAGAAAGGATCAAGTGTAAATCAAAGGCATTAATAAACATACTAATATTAAAATTTTATAAATAAAAAAAAATTGAAAATCAAAGGCTATTGCAAAGAACATGTAGTTTGAATCAGTATAACATAAGATGGATAAGGAAATCACATAGAGGGATTCTTCTGCTTGTTTTGATTATTCTTCTGCTTGTTTTTTATTTGTAAGCGCGTTCTCAAATTGCACAAGGGTGTTGGCTTTAAATAGAGAAAAATTGGTAACGACTAGTTTTTAAAAAACTCTAACGGCTATTTTTTCAAAAACTACAACGGCTAGTTTTTTTAAAAAAACTCTAACGGCTAGTTACATTTTCAAAATTAAAAATTCCTATGGAAAAATTCCTGTGCACATCCAAACACTGAATCCGTAGGAAATTTTCCTGTAGTAAATTCCATAGGAATCATTTATGAATTCTATGGAATAAAATTCCTACAGAAAAAATTATTATACATCCAAACAAGGCCTTCTTTTGTCTCAAAAAATACTCCGATTTGATTTTGGATGCTTATTTAATAAAATTCAAAAAATAAAAAATTTGTTATTTTTATTCGATGATGATGGTTTTGAGAGAGATGAGGATTTGTCTATCTCACACACACACACATATATATATATATATATATATATATATATATATATATATATATATATATATATATGAGAATATATATATGAGAATTAATATTTTATGGACGTTCGCAAATAAGTTATCTACAATGCTATGTGGGATTAACCATTGGATTTGAATTAGTTAATATGATCCATTTTTATAAAAAGTACTTTATAGACAGTGGTGTCAACAATGCTATGTGGGATTAATGGTTGTACACTAGAAAAAAATTGGTCGTTGATGTTTAAATAATAGTGCTAATTATGTAACTGAAAACTACTTCTGAGTTTTTTAAAAATTATTTAATTTACATCAGATATTTAACAGAATTATTTTATTAAATTAAATTAAAATCGTTTTGATTGATCATTGATATATGGCAAGAAATAAAAAAAATAAGACATTTAAGTTTTAATTAAGCATTAAGTTTTGTAATAAATAAAGTAAATATTTACCTTGTATCAAAAAATCAGAGTGGCGCAGCGGAAGCGTGGTGGGCCCATAACCCACAGGTCCGAGGATCGAAACCTCGCTCTGATAATATTTTTATAAAATTTTTATTTTTATTTTTTAATATTTTATAAATTCGGGTTCGGACGTTATACAAACCCTCGATCCGACCCGTTATCTCGCCATAACGCATGAGCTGAGAGCTCTGCTTCTTCAGACCCCCATCGAAGCTCCCACGACACTCGAAGGCGCATCCATGGCTTCCGCGCCGCCCCAGCGATCTCACGGCCACCACCGCCCCTCCCGCAGCCAGATGCGCTTCGTTCCCAAATCCAACTCCTCCGCTTCCTCTTCCGCTGTCTCCGATCACCCCAAACCCACCCCGCCGCTCACCACCTCCCTTCGCGGCTCCACTCCTCCGACAACCCGATCTAGCGACAAAGCGAAGCTTGTAGATAGTGGCGGGCTTAGCTTTGTAAACTACTTGCCTCAGGACGAGGCCGTGGCCTCAGGTCTCGGCGCTGGTGATGGCGGCGTCGACGCCGAGGAGTCACAGAGGGTCGTCGACATCCTCAACGAAGAGCTTTCTAGGCTTCTTAAGATGACCCCTAGGGATTTCTGGCGAGAAGGTTTGATTCATCTTTGAATGTTTTTATTCTTTACCATTGGATCTGTTTTGAGGATTTCTCCTAAATTTTGTTTAGTGGCGAGGAACGAGTCTTTGCATGAGTTCTTGGATAGCTATGTTCAGTTCAGGCATAGATGGTATGACTTGCCACATCGTGGAGCTAAAGGGATGGTCGCTGGGGTTGTTGTTGGCGAGCTTGAGCTTGGTCGCCGTGTATTCATGGTCCTATATCGAATGTGAGCTTTGCCTTCTTAATTTTGTGTTGAAATTCTCGAAAGAAGTGCATAATTGCATTCAAATTAAGAAAAAAAAAACTTTTTTTTTTCTTGTAACTTTATTCTCTTATGAATGCCTTTAATTTTATAATGATCAATCTCTATAAGATGTGAGAACTCTACTAGAGATGTGTTGCTATACGGAATTCTTTTGATTAATGTAGATCCTCCAACAAAGATCCTGGAGTGAAGGCCAGTGATGGCCTCAGTGCGAAAGAGCACACAGGTTTCTTTTTTCTCGTCTTAATTGCAAATATATTTTTTCTCACAGCTGTTCCTTGGCTTGTGTGACTGTTGAAATTGAAGTTCTGGGATAGCCTGATTTTATTTATTTGTTATTTTGTAGCTCTTTTGCAGGAAAAGAAGCTACTTGACTTGCCAAAGTTGTTGGATATATGTGCCATCTATGGGCATGAAAATGGAGAGCTGACAAGCTTATTGGTGAGCCCTGATATCCTGTATGTTTTTGTCTAGTTTGTGGTTCAGTTTCAATATGCTATCTGTTTACCATTGTCTTGTTTGCGGTATAATATATTACTATTGTTGCAGCTTATATGTTTGTAACTCTTTGCTAGCTTTGGGATTTTTACACAGTGGAAGCTTCCTTTCCTTGCCATCTTATTAATTTTGATTGTTAATTGTATCTTCTCTTCATATTTTTCCAGGTAGCAAATGCATTGAAGGCGCAACCGGCACTTACTGATAATATTTCTCCAGTGGTGGCACATCTCCTAGGAATCATTCAGACAATGCATCAGCGGTGTAACTCCTCACTGGAGGTGGGAATCTTCAACTCAACTTCTTTTAACCCTATGGATATCCATAAATCATATGGTTTGTAAAGGCTCCATGATCTAAAATGTTGGTCCATCAGATATTTTTGACTGTTTATGATTTTGATAAGTTGATTGGAATGTCAAACCTCCCTGATCTGAAAGTTGGATCATCATATATATGCTTGACCATTGGTGATTTTTTTTTTATTGAAACTTGGTGTTTAAAAGATTGTTATTATGACTTTTTCTGTATCTTCATTGCTAATTGGACTATTAGATTGTTCTATCAAGATCATTTCATGGCCGGAAGTCTTTATTCACCCTTCTTTGGTAGAATGCTAGGTGATATTGGCTTATGGATTTTATGTTGATAACGGCATGTATTTGTATTTGTTTTCTGTCAGTATATGTCAGGTGTATATTTACACGCTGGTAAGATACTGTTCATTTGGAACTGGATGTTGCTCTCTTAAGTTGTAAAATTAGTCTTGGTGTAACACTGCTATTATATGTGAGTTTTACTATATCTCGACTGATTAGTTATTTTTGGTTCTTGTAATCCCTATAAGTCGACCTAGATATATTTATTAAGGTTTGATAACACTAAATATTGAGTTTTATGTTCTTTCAATATTAGGCTTCATATAGTTTGAATATCTCCAAAAGG